>JANAVB010021000.1:7107189-7187189 GCA_029216955.1 Iris pallida | reverse complement strand
TGATTGATACATCTTACTGCCGCCGTCTCACAACGGTGCAGGCTGGACATGAACTGACCGGATCCAGAATCTTGGGATCGGGTCGTGCAAGAATATTTATGACTTTCTAAACAAAACTCCCCAATCCTTCTCGTTAACCCTCCGATTTGGCGAGGCAAAAAAATGGACAAAAGATGATGAAATAAACCCTCACCTAACCCTCTATAACCCTCCCTCCTAAAATTCCACCCTCAAACCAAGCATGGTTTTATTTCTCCCTCGTTTAACTTCCCCTCACTTAACTCTCTCAACCCTCAATCCAAGCGGACCCTGAATATCACTGAACGTCTTGACTGAGCAATGGCAGACACATCCTGGAGACCGATGTATCCAAGGGCAGGGGTGTTTCACCTACCTAGCTTGAAGAGTGATCACAATTTTAATACTTTTGAAGATTTGCATCTCCAATTGATAGAGGTATTTTCCTATTCGGTTTGAGGCTGCTTGGATTCATGAAAAGGATTTCACCAGTACTCAAGCATGGAATAAATGTTCTCATGTATCTGACTTCTCATCCAAGCTACACATACTGTTACCAAAACTAAAATCATGGGGAAAGAGACGTCTAAGGCAACTTTGCTAATGACATTAAAACCCATGAAGACAAGTTGTTATGACTCCGATCTTTACCAGCATCAGATACTAGACTTCTTCAGGAAAAGAAACATATGCCACCCTCAACAAACTTCTTCTTCAACATGAATAGTACTAGAAACAACAATCTAGAGTATCATGGTTAAAGGAAGGTGATAGAAATACAAAGTTTTTTCACATGACGGCCATCAATTGGAAAAGAAGAAACACTATCTTATCTATGACAAAAAGAAATAGAGAAGTCGCATTCGATCATAATGATATCTCTATCAGTCTAGTGGATCATTTTGAACCTCTATATCAACATATCACCACTGCACCCGTTCCTTTTGCTATCCTCACTGAGCTTTAGAAGATTGATGCACAAGAAAATGAGACTATATGCACAGCTCCTACTCTAAAAGAGATTTGGCAAATAGTAAAACAAATGAATTCGTACAAGGTCCTTGGACCCGATGGCTTTCCAACATTGTTCTATCAATCAAATTGGGATGTAGTGAGCCTGGAGGTAATTCAACTCATTCCGAATTTCTTTACATCTCTTGCGATGCCCCCAATGCTAAACAAAACTTTCGTTACTTTAATTCCTAAGAGGCTAAACCCTACATCTCTGATTGATTATCGTCCTATAGCCCTCTACAATGTTGGCTATAAAATCATTGCAAAAATATTAGCCAAAAAAATCAGGCCTTTCTTTCACAAACTTATATCTTCTAACCAAAATGCCTTTGTTCCCGGTTGTCAAATAACTGACCATATTATCATTGCTTAAGAAACTTCCCATTCAATAGCAAACTTTGGTACCAATCACAGTGCCTTTACCCCAAAAATGATATGGCAAAGGCTTATGATATACTTGGTTGGGATGTCATAAGCCAAGCTATTCATGGCTTTGGTATCAATGGAAATTCCCATGAATTGATAATGCATTGCACTAAAACTGTTTCTTTTGCAATTTTGGTTTTGTTTGGATTTGTTTGAGATTCAAAGTCCAAAAAAATGAAATTCCCTACAGAACACTTGCACACGGTTGGGAGAGATAATGAACCGTGCCGATTTGCACTGTTCATTCAAATTGTTTTGTTTCCCCCTTTTTTCCCTATATATATATATATATATATATATATATATATATATATTATAGATTTTTCAACGGTTAAGATTAGGTGACTTAAACAAGATCCAACGGGTGTTATCATGGAGATGCATAGGGATGCAAAAGTGAGGGGGTGCGGATCCCTCCTTATATATATATATATATATATATATATATATATATATATATATATATATATATATATCTCGAAGTGCGGTCCGGGCTGCCCTCCCGAAACCCTAATTTTCCTCTATTATCTCTCCTCTTTCCTCAAAAAATCCCCAAATCCCGACCAAAAAAATTCAAAATATCCAACCCAAAAAACCCCAAAAATCGATCGAATCGATCAGAACTCTCTATCAGTCTATCCCTAGGAACCCTAATTCTTTGAAATCCGTAATAAAATACCAAAAAAGGTCCGATTCGAGAGATGGTGCAGGTCCAGGCCCCTCCTCCTCAATCGTCGCCGCCGCAGCAGAAGATCGGTGGAGCCAACGGATTAATGGCGGTCGCGGCGCAGGGAGGCACCTCCGGCGTCGGCCCAGCGGGGCGAGCCAGTTCCGGACGACGTCGCTCTACGTTGGCGATGGAGGTCAACGTGATAGACAACCAGGTCTATGACCTTTTTAACCAGGTAGGACCGGTCGTGTCGGTCAGGGTCTGCCGCGACATCACCACGCGCCGGTCGCTTGGATATGCTTACGTTAACTTCAACAATCCGGTGGATGCGACACGACATTGGATATGCTGAATTATGCTAATTTCAACGGGAAACCTATCACAATAATGTATTCTAACCGTGATTCCAGCACACGTAGAAGTGGGGCGGCTAATATTCATTAAGAATCTGGATAAGGGAATAGACAATAAAGCTCTTCATGATACATTCTCTGCATTTGGGAGCATTCTTTCTTGCAAAGTTGCAACTGATCCATCTGGCCAGTCTAAAGGTTATGAGTTTGTTCAATATGAACAAGAAGAGGCTGCAAAAATTGCTATAAGTAAGTTAAATGGCATGTTGCTTAATGGAAAACAGGTCTTCATTGGACCGTTTCTTCGCAAGCAGGAAAGAGATAATTCTGCAAACAAGTCTATTTTTAGTAACGTGTTTGTGAAAAATCTCTCGGAAACTATAACTAAAGAAAATTTGGAAGAAAATTTTGGCGAATATGGAGACATAACGAGTGCTGTTGTAATGAGGGAGGGCGATAGAAAATCAAAATGCTTTGGGTTTGTTAATTTTGTTAAGCCCGAAGATGTTGCTCGAGCTGTAGAGGAGCTGAATGGGAAGAAAATTGATGACATGCAAGGAGTGGTATGTTGGAAAAGCACAGAAAAAAAATCTGAAAGGGAGGTAGAACTGAAAGGGCGATTTGATCAGAGTGCCAAGGATGTTGCTGACAAATTTCAAGGAGTGAACTTGTACATAAAAAGCTTGGATGATGTTATTGGGGATGATAAACTTAGAGAACTGTTCGGGGATGATAAACTTAGAGAACTGTTCTCAGAGTTCGGTACAATGACATCTTGTAAGGTTATACGGGATTCAAATGGCATTAGTAGGGGATTTGGATTTGTTTCTTTCTCAGCTCCCGAAGATGCGTCTCATGCTCCTAGGAAAAAAATGGGAAAATGATTGGAAGCAAACCTCTCTATGTTGCAGTTGCTCAACGCAAAGAAGACAGAAGAGCAAGGCTACAGGCCCAATTTTCCCAAATGTGCCCTGTAGCAATTCCTGCCCATGTTGCTCCTCGGTTGCCTACGTATCATCCTGGTGCTCCGAGGTTTGGACAACAACTATTTTATGGTCAAGCCCCTCCTACGCTCATTCCTCCACAGCAATTTGGATACCAGCAGCAACTTGTTCATGGGATACAGCCTGGGGTTCTCCTATGCCTAATTTCTTCGTGCCAATGGTTCAGCAGGGTCTGCCACCCCAAAGGCCAGGAGGGAGACTGGCTGGTGGTGGACCTGTGCAACAGGCACAACACGTCCTAATGATTCCGTAGCAGATGGTTCCAAGGAGTGGTTGTGTATATTGCTATCCTCCAGGGCGCAACATGCCTGATGTTCCAATACTGGTGTATCTGGCAGGATGCTCTTTGTCCCGTATGACATAGGGGATATGTCTATGAGGGATGCTGGCATGTTGCAGCCAATTCCTGTTGGATCTTTGACTTCGGCCCTAGCCAACACGAGCCCTGAGCAGTAGAGGACCATGCTAGGGGAGAGTCTCTATCCACTCGTGGATCAGTTGGAGCACGAGTCTGCGGTGAAGGTGACTTGTATGCTCCTGGAGATGGATCAGACCGAAGTCTTGCATCTGCTGGAGTCCCCAGAAGCTCTGAAGGCAAAAGTGGTCGAGGCTATGGATGTCCTGAGACATGTGCAACCTGGCACACCGACTGATCAGCTGGCTTCATTGTCGCTGAATGATGGCGGCATCGTTTCTTGAATCAATTACATCTTAGTTTAGTATATTAGGATATTTGATTTCCTTAGACATGAAGCTGAGTTTGGATAATTTGGATAAAGTTTCTCTACTTATTGCTTATTTAGAGGTATTTGCTAAGACTATTTGAAGTTAATTTTAGGATATTAGAGTTGGGACTTAATATATATATATATATATATATATATATATATATATATATATATATATATATATATATATATTTTATATATATATATATATATATATATATATATATATATATATATATATATATATATATGTGTGTGTGTGTGTGTGTGTGTGTGTGTGTGTGTGTGTCTATATATATATATATATATATATATATATATATATATATATATATATATATATATATATATATATATATATATTTCACATATATATATAGACACACACACACACACACACACACACACATATATATATATATATATATATATATATATATATATATATATATATATATATATATGGGAAAACGGGATATGAGTCATAGGCTCATACTCTTATATGAGCCATCTCACGTCTCACGTGGCTTCCATGTGGACCAATAAAAATATAGTGACATGGAAGAGAAAATTTAAATAGATAGAAATAAAAAATAAAAGATCTCATAAAAAATTTGATAAATAATAATTTACCATATCTTTGCCTAGGAACTTACCAAATATGTTTGCCTAGAAATTTAAATAGATAAAAATAAAAGATTCCATAATGTTAACGTTAATATTAATATTAATATTAATTTGAATGTTAATATTAATATTAATTTTAATGTTAATATTAATGTTAATGTTAACGTTAATATTAATATTAATATTAATATTAATATTAATATTAATATTAATATTAATTTTAATGTTAATATTAATGTTAATATTATTGTTAATATTAATTTTAATGTTCATATTAATGTTATAAATAATTTTAATTTCATTTTTAACATTAATTTTAGTTTTAATTTTATTTTAATTTTAATTTTAATTTTAATTTTAATTTTAATTTTAATTTGGAGGGACAACTAGCATTATTCCTATTTAAATTTTTAGGCAAACATATTTGGTAAGTTCCAAAGATATGGTAAGTTATTATTTATATAATCTTTTATAAGATCCTTTATTTCTATCTATTTAAATTTTCTGTTCCAATTCACTATATTTTTATTAGTCCACATGGAAGCCACGTGGGATGGCTCATATTAGAGTATGAGCCTATGGCTCATATCCCGTTTTCCCTATATATATATATATATATATATATATATATATATATATATATATATATATATATATATATATGGGAACCGAAACTTTATTGAAGAAATAGGCACAAAATGCCGAAGCCTATACAAGTAAGCGCGCTCAACGCGACAAGAGCAAAAGAAAACAAATTGCACGGTACTCGCAGGAAAAGGAACCGGATCTCGACGACAACCGATAGCAGAAGCGCAAGAAGTCCGAAAAATGGCCTAAGCATGGGCCTCCCAAAAAGTTTTGGGGGCATGAGAGCGCAGCGCCTCCTAGCTTTGAGAATTTATCGGATAACCTCTCTGTACAATTGTGGAGGAAGGATTTGTCGGCCTTCATATCTGAATTTGTTCTTGTTCTTCCATAAGACCCAAATACCAGCGGCTACGACGATCTGATGTCCGTGGAAGCCGCTCCAGCTGGCCAGGAGATCGTAGAAGCCCCCAGTCGGGGGGATAAGACTAAGTCTATTGTGTAGATTGAACCAAATCTGAGTCGCCAACTCACTAAAAAGAAGGACGTGCTCTACCGTTTCTGCAGTTTGCTCCACGCAGCAGTGGTATCTGGACACAAGGCTAAATCTGAAAGATCTGATGGAGTCGTCCGTCGGTAGCTTTCGGCGTAATGTACGCCAGATACGGATAGACCATTTGGTAGGTATGCAAGATTGCCAAAACTTAGCATACGTAGTATTCGGCACCCCACTGCCTCTTGCGACAATTCTGGCGGAAGCCAGCGTAAAAGTCCCACACGGGTTAGGGGACCATCTCCACGAGTCGGGTATGTCAGTGACCTACAGATTAGCTGCAAGGAGCCCGTCGGCCGCCGGCTGGCAAGCCAATCTCTGACCCTCTCCCAATTCCATCCGTTACTTTCCTCCCATAGATCCCTAATTTCGTATCCCTGCGATGTTCGAACGTTGGGCTGAATGGTGTCTTCTCCAAGCCACCGTTCCATACAGGCTGATGTGCGCCCGTCGCCCAACTGAAAACGGATTAAAGGTTCTGCGAGGTTGCACCCCCGAGCTATACGATGCCACGACACCGAAGATCTGTTGTTAGTGACCGCCTCCGACAGATGGGAGAATCTGGAGTATCTACCTCTCATGAACCTCGTTCACAACGAGCTCTCCGTTCGCAACTTCCACTACAACTTCGTGGAGCATGCGTCCACGATGTGGACAAGTCTGCTGAATCCCAGACCTCCTTCTTCAGTGGATTTGGCCATGGTATCCCAACTGGCCCAGTGGTGTTTGTCCTTATAGTCGCTATGACCCCAGAAGAACTTGGCGAATAGGGATTCGAGAGAGTGGAGGACCTTCATGGAAGGGGAGCAGACGACTAGGCTGTACAACGGAATGGAAGAAAGAACGTGTTTGATAAGGATCATCTTGCCTCCAGGTGATATTATTGCGTTGTGCCATCCCGTAATTAGTTTGCGGATCCTGTCCACAAGGTGCTCGTATATTCTCGAGTTAGTCTTACCGTACACCAGCGGGCAACCTAAGTAAAGGAAAGGCGGGTAGGCCGTGACGAACGAGGTCTTGTTGGAGAGGACAGCTGAGCGGGTTTTGTCTGCTTTGTGATGTGTATAGATGACGCTTTTGTTGTTATTGATGCGCTGTTCGGAGGATCTGGTGTATCGAACGAGCGTACTAAGAACCACCTCGATCGATCCGAAGTCTCCATAGGAGAAGATAAGGATGTCGTCCGCGTACGCCAGGTGAGTGATAAGCAGAAAGCCAGTAGTGGTGTGGAAGTGGTAGAAACCGGGCATTCTGGACATGCTATTGAGGCTTCTGCTGAGAGCTTCTACCGCAATGATGAAAATGGTGGAAGAGAGGGGGTCCCCCTGTCTAACCCCGCGGGTGGATCGGAAGAACCCCGCTGCCTGGCCATTGATGACGGTGGAAAATCATGCATTATTGATGGATCTGAAAATGATGTCAATCCAGGTTTCGGAGAAGCCGAAAACTCTGAAGGCCCAGATCATGAATATATATATATATATATATATATATATATATATATATATATATATATATATATATATATATATATATATATATATATATATACTAGCAATCTAAAATAATATTTTAAATAAACTTTTCTATATTATTTCTAGAAATAATACTAATTATGTTACCAAGATTAGGTATCCTATAAGCTTCATTTATACCTAGTATTTAAATCAAATAAGCCCTTAATATTTATGTATATAATCTATACTTTTTTTTTCTATAATCTATAAATAAACCAAATAATAATTTAGACAGAGTAAAAAAAAGATAGACTTCCATATAAGTCTTTATACATAATTTATCTATTTATATATAAAAAAAATCCATATACGATAGCATTTACGAGAAACTACAAGAAGGAACATGTATGAACAAGTCAACTAGAAAATGAACATGAACAAGTAACTAAACAAAAAAGTGCTTTGAAATACCTTTCGACATGTGAACGACTGGGCTAATATGGCACATCATACGATGGCTATTTTTGGTACGACTAACCCATACATGAGATATATGACTTAGATATCATTCATTAAACATTCATTGATGTTTTGTTCATATATCTACTGGGCATTTTCTCTTTCGATTCACTAAATAATCAATAAACGAGCAATGATATAATCAAGCCTATCGTGTCACAATCGTGTCTCAACTGAATACTCAATGAAATACAATATGAATTAATATTATAATGTAATAAGACCATAAAGCAATATTATACTTGCCTCAATTAGTTGTAATTGTTGTGTGACTTGATCATGTTGGCACAGAATAGTCGTAGATGTCACAAGTATGCAAGACGGTCTCTAACGATGGAACGGACCGTGCCATTGGGTCCGAGACAGTCCAATTAGCCTAGGATCGATATAAAGTAGTCAGAATCACAAGAAATAGGAACGTACGACTAGTCGCGATCAAGATTTGATTCGAGAAAAATTAGTTTAATAAAAAAGAAATCCTTAATAAGAAAATATATATTTATATAGAAAATGTTTATAAACTATTTAGAAAATATATTTCATACTTGAAACTATTGATTTTATTTGCCAAAATATTTTAGGTAAATACTTAGAAGCCAAGAAAATCATTTATATCTTAATGGTAACCCATATCAAAAAATATAAGAATAAATACACATTATTTCAAAAGTACCTATATATATATATATATATATATATATATATATATATATATATATATATATATATATATATATATATATATATATTTTTATATATATATATATATATATATATATATATATATATATATATATATATATATATAGCAAAAATTCTTATAAATTAAAATAAATTTCTCAAGCCCATAGGCTTAAGCCCAAATCCAATAATAATTTAGCCCAACCCTTCAAGCTATCCATATATTAAATATTATCCAAAATAACTGATAACAATAATAATTAATAACAAAATAATAATAATAGTAATAGAAAAATAATAAAGTTTTACTCATTATTCTGTATATTATACTTAAAATCAAATATTAAACAAAATACAAAAACAAAAAAAAACAAAACCAACACAGCAACAAAACCTAACCTAATTATCACTTCCCTGCTGTGCTGTTCCATCAAATTAATTTAATAAGTAATTTCTAAAACAAAATAAAAGGAAAAAAAATCAGTTATTAGTAGAGAGGAAAAGGACACACAAAGAGAGAGAGAGAGAGAGAGAGAGAGAGAGAGAGAGAGAGGAAAGCAATTCTTCTCCAGAATAGAAGAAATGAGTGGAAAAAAAGAAGCGAGGAGAGATGGAGTGCCAGAGAGGAGATCGAGAGAGGGAGGAGCTTTCCGAGTTGGACGTGCTCGCCGGTGGAAGCGATATCGAGCTCGCCGACACGGATCGGGATAAGCGGCGCTGGTGCACGGTGGTGGACCAAATCTGAGGGTCGAGGGGTTCGGTGGCTCACCGCTTGGTCGCGACGACATTTGAAGGACTGGCCATGGCGAGGGTTAACTCACGACGGCGTAGTGGTCGACTTTCGAGGAGCCGGGGTCGGTGACGGGGTCGACACGGCGAAGGCCGGCACTGGGGTTCGTCGAGGCAGCACGGGCATCGGTGTACGGAGTTTGTCGGTACTGAGCTCAACGGGGACGGTCGCCATAGGTAGGTTGTGTTTGTTGGTGAAGTTGGTGTATGATGGTGGCGGTGATGATGACGCAGGTGTTGGTAATGACGGCAGTAGCTCTGTCGCTGGAGTTGATGTCGGCAAGAACATTAGGGTTAGGGTTTTCTTTTATTTTTTTGGTGGTTGTGTCGAGTGTGGCCGTTAGGGTCGGCTGGCAAGGGGTTGGTCGGGCACGGGGAGGCCAACGCCCAGTCTGGATCTGTGGGGACGACGACGACAGATGGTCGTGGCTGTGGAGGCTCGACAGAAAGAGGGATTAGGGTTAAGATTGAGTCATTTATGTCGGGGTGTGTCCGACATAAGGATGGGTGTTTGTGGATTCTGGGTGTGTCCGAGGTTGGAGTTGTGTCATGCGTGACACAAGCATGAGTGTCCGGGGTGTCGGACACGGAGGGAAAAACTGTAAATGTAAAAGAAAAATAGTAGAAAGGAATTGGGCGGACACGGTGCATGACATAAAATTATTGCGATCACTGCAAGAAAAATATCCTATTATAACGCTCAGAAAGGAACTATTACGACGGTTCGTATATAAGTGTCATAGAATTTCGGCAACAACACATAATATTGTTGGGAAAGAAACGCGGAAACCTTTCCCCAAACCGGAGAGTACCTGCGAGAGGACCGAGCAATACAACGCACGAACCCAAAAATAGCCACACAAAAACAATCACGCAGACACAGAGAATTTTTGACGTGGAAACCCTTGCGGGAAAAACCACGGGACGATCGGAGTCCAACCCTGAGAAGCCTCCACTAATGGAATAGAAGAATTACACCCTCTACAAACTCCTCCCGATCCAAATCGGATCCCCACAACACTCAGAGATAAGAACAATGATTACAAGGCTACGAAGAGCGAGAACGACGAGTAGAGATTACCCGAAACACGATCTCCTTCGAAAACGACCTTCAATCCTCCGTCTTCTTCTCCGAAGTTGCAATGGCACTCTTGCCTCCTTCTCTCTCCAAAAGTTGTGTTACGTTGCGATATGTTGCACATCTAAATTAGGGTTGAGAAAACTCAATATATCTCCCTAATCCCGCAACCAACCTGGACCGTTGGATTAGATCCAATGATGAAAACTCATCCAGAAATCCGTTTCAGCCCCCGACGACACAGAGTTCGGCCAGAACTCTGTGTGGGGCAACCAGCACCTACTGGCCAAACCCTGGAACGGCCAGACCGAGTTCGGCCCGAACTCGCCATGGGACCGAGTTCGGCCCGAACTCGGATCCCCTGCTTCCAGCAGCTCCAGCAGCAGCAGCAGCAACTCCGTCGCCTACTTCCCGAGCTTCTCCGACATCGGACGGCGCTCGTCGCACTCCGGGGTCTTCTCCACATAGGTTGGGAACCCCTCCCACTCCAACAAATCTTCCCCTTCACAACTATGGGGAGGACGTCGTCATCCCGACGACCTGCCTGCAGTACTCAAACTTCCCCCTTGGTAGAATCTTCGTGAACATATCAGCTCCGTTGTCATATGTATGAACCTTCTCAAGCTCCGCGTCCTTCTTCTCAACCACATCGCGTATCCAATGATACCGAGTCTCGATGTGCTTGGACCGGCTATGAAACGTCTGATTCTTCACAAGGTGAATAGCACTCTGACTGTCGCAAAGCAAAGTATACTGCTCTTGCTTCAGTCCCATTTCCTGCAGCAGCTTCTTCATCCACAACAGCTCCTTGCAAGCCTCCGTCGCCGCAATGTACTCTGCCTCTGTCGTCGACAAGGCAACACACTTCTGCAATCGCGACTGCCACGACACCGCTCCTCCTGCAAACATCATCACGTAGCCCGAAGTCGATCGCCTCGTGTCTACATCTCCAGCCATATCAGCGTCGGTATACCCAACCAGCTTCGGCTCGTCACCACCAAAGGAAAGTCTCCAACCAGCAGTGCCCTGAAGATAACGTAGAATCCACTTGACCGCACTCCAATGTACCCTTCCAGGATTTGAAAGATACCTGCTAACCGTACCAACTGCATGAGCAATATCTGGCCTCGTACACACCATAGCATACATCAGGCTTCCCACAGCTGAAGCATATGGAACCCGCTCCATATCTTCCTTTTCGTCCTCGGTAGATGGACACTGTTCCTCAGTGAGCTTAAAGTGAGCCGCGAGGGGGGAACTCACTTTCTTCGACCCGTCCATCCCGAAACGCTGAAGTACCCGGTGAATGTACTTCTTTTGGGACAAGTGTAGCAGCTTGGACTCTCTCTCTCGGCTGATCTCCATCCCATGAATAGTCTTCGCTGCGCCCAAATCCTTCATAGAGATGGCCGCGCCCAGTTGGCGCTTCAACTCCGCTATCCTAGTGGCATTCCGACCCACTAATAGCATATCATCAACATAGAGCAATAAGATGATAAAATCATCATCGACAAAATACCTCACAAATGCACAATGATCCGACGTCGTCCGTGCATAACCATGCTCCCCCATAAACGACTCGAACTTCCTGTACCACTGCCTCGGAGCCTGCTTCAGACCATACAAGCTCTTCCTCAACCGGCAGACCAAATGTGACTTGCCCTTCTCGCAGAATCCCTCTGGCTGCTCCATGTACAACTCCTCCTCAAGATCACCGTGGAGGAATGCCGTCTTCACGTCCATCTGCTCGACCTCCAAGTCGAAACTGGCTGCTAATGCTAGCACCACCCGGATAGACGAATGCTTGACGACAGATGAAAAGATTTCATCATAATCCACGCCTTTCCGCTGACCGTAGCCCTTGACTACCAGCCTCGCTTTGTATCGAGGGCGAGTAGCATCTTCCGTCTGCTTCACTCTGAACACCCATCGATTCTTCAAAGCCTTCTTGCCCTTTGGCAACCGCACCAGATCATAAGTGGAATTGGTGTGCAAGGAACTCATCTCCTCCTGCATAGCCACCATCCACTCCTGCCTGTGTTCGTCTTCTATAGCCTCTGCGAAACTTTCGGGCTCCCCCCCGTCAGTCAATAGCACATACTCATCCGGTGAGTATCTCGTAGATGGTCGACGATCCCTGTCACTCCTTATCAGTGGAGCCACTGGTGCTGGCTGTATACCGACAGCCTCCGCCCCTTCAGGAACTACCTCTCCGGCATGCTCATCCTCCTGAGGGACACCCTGACCACCATCAGCAGGTTGATGATCAAGGTTGGGAGCAACTCCATGTACCGGCTCCTCCGTAACTGGATCCTCTGCGATGTCCTCTGGAAACTGCTCGAAGCGAAATGACTCTAACTCAGGCAATTCCTCAGCCTCAGAAGGCGTCTCGGAATCCTGAGTGTTGGTCATGGTCTGATCCTCGACGAACACCACGTCCCTGCTTCTGTAGAGCTTTCCTTCCACTGGGTCGTAGAGTCTATAGCCAAACTCATCCCGTGTCACGCCCCGCTCCCGTAGGAGCGATCGTCCTCGCTAAGGCGTGATGCCGTACGGGCCTAGGTTGCGCCCGTGCAAGGCCAAGTCCAGAAACGGCCGATTTGATTCCTAGGCCACAGAGTCGCACAGAGTGTCCCCGTTTGCAGCGGAAAATAAATGAACACAAGTTGAAGCGAAACCAAACTCTTTATTGATATTGAATAAGTTTACAAGCGGCACTAGGCCGATATTACAAGTCTCTCAAGCTCTCTCTCTCTCTGAAACATAAAAGGCGTGCCAAGTGGCTTACAAGATAGAATGATTTATGGCGATGTTCCGATACATTATGTCCTGTATAGGGTGCTTCAGCTCCTTGCAACGCTCCAAGGCTCCAGAGATAGCTCCGCGCCTTAGCACGTTCGATGGAAGCTCCGCACCCGCCGACGTTTCCTGCTTCCTGCAAGCAGACTGTGGGGTTATCAGTACATTGTTATGCACTGGTGGGGAGGCTAGCTCGCCCACAACGCTATCATTACCAAACACGTTCCATTTACTTTTGTGCAACTCTATCATTCATTGTCTTTCTAATCTTGCCTTAGGATCAGTTTCATGGCATATTTCATAGCCTATCTCGTGTTGACGAATACAAGTGTAGCATGGAAATACATGCATAACTTACCCATACTTACCGTCCGGCCTTCCCTGTTCAATGTAAACCAAGTTAGTCAACAATTCATGTGTAATATCATAACGTGATTCTTGGGAACATTCAATATCAAGGGCATGTTCCTGCCTCAGTTTCTAGCGCGTCGTAGGCGTGTTTTCTAACTCACTTCATAAGGTATTCTTTATCATTTGGTGTTATATATATCAAGCCTATTCAGAAGGCGCTTTGTTTAGTTCACTTAGACTACTTTGATTTCAATGCAAGGACTTGCACGTAGATTGCCACCAGTAAGCCCACTTAATCTATATGCACCGGTCGCTGGCAAGTCAGCCATTATGGACATTTCCCCTATGGCATTCTCATCTATCAAGCGTGATGGCTGGTACACCCTGATAGACTATTGAATAACCGGCCCTACGTTTGGTTATATGCCCAAGCCCGCACACCTGTCCGCCCGTAGGCCATGATTCCGCCTAGGCCGGCCACGAAATCGTCGTTCGTTGACCTTGGAATCCTTTTTCGCTCGTGCACGAGCCGTCCACGACCATTTCGTATTTTATTGTCATTTTAACTTAACGGCTGTCTTTGAGCCATAGGCTAACCCTTAGCCATAATACGTTATCGACCAGGTTGGCGTCCGTGCAGCGCGGGTAGCGAGCCCCGTTGTACGTGCCCGTCACACCTGTCGCTAACCATTCCTTTCTTTCTTATCTTTTTCTTCATTCTTTCCTTTTTTTCCTTCTTTCTTTCACTTGTTCATTCGTTCATTGATTCATTCACACATTCATTCATTTCATTTATCGATTCATTCATTTACTTATTCATTCATTCATTCATTTATACATTTTTGCAACTCCCTGTGCGGGAGTCGCCTTGGCGACCCCATTGGTCCCGTAGCCTTTCAATGTTGCTATACTCTACTCGGAACGACTATGTCGATAGTCTTCCGTTTTATTGTTGTAAACCATTCATTGTTTCATTGTTGAACGTAAGCTTGTGCCTTAGCACGAGCGTGGAGCGCGGTGCGAGAGTTCTCGTATTTTCCATGTTCCTTTCCATATTCTATACAAGCATACAAGATGGGATTATTCCCTTAGCTAGGTGCGTTGAGTCCTTTATTAGCATGCATGGGGTTATCGCCTAGCGATTCTCGTGATAGTGTCCGTATTGTTATGTGTCTAGGCTAAGCAGTGACGGGTTCATCGGAGCCACCCACCTTAGCGATGTTCGCATCAGCTGAGCGATACTCCGAGCGCGCCTTTGAAAGTCTAAGTCTGGATTCATCTTGATGGCCAATGTAAGCCTTGCATCGATTCTTCATCAGGTCGATGCCAACTCTTCGGGTCGACGGCTCGTTTGAGTCGTTGCACTTGCCGTTTGAATCGGCGTTCCGCTAGGGCGGAGCGGGTCACTACATAAACACCACTCAAAACAAGTCTCGTCCTCGAGACTTCCTGAGTGCGGGTCATCCTACCGTTCCTTTTATTCATCGCCGTGTGCCTACTTTAGACAATTCCTATCGAATGGCTTTTATCGTTCGATGGCATCGAACTATACTCGATACATTTCCAAGTTCATTGAATGGCTTTTCATTCATTTTAGAGTTGATGAAACTTATTCAATTCAAGTGTTTCTTCGACTCGGTTGCTACTTCGACGTATCATAGGACTGAAACGGTCGCACGAGGTGCGTTGTAATTCGTCAAACACGAGAGTCATAGGGTTGAGGTTAACTCACTCATTCGTTCATGCGCATCGCAACACTCACTTGCAGCTGCATTCGAGTTCATCACATCGCTGAGTTTGGATCATGCACATATTCAAGGCGTCCCCCGAATACGTACATTTCAACCAAGCTTAGCGATTAGCGAAGTCGGACAAGCTACTCGTGATAGTTTCGATTTGCCGATCGTTCGCTAAATTCGATTTAAAACCGAACTCATGTGTATCTCGCTATCGTTTATCTCGGTCCTCGAGATGATCCGGTTCGCTTCTCAAGCGTTCTTGTCTACAAAATCAATATGATTTCTTCTTAGCAGGGTCGACCAAGCCTAAGTAATGTCCGTCCGATTCAAAACCAAGTATTGCACTATCATCGAGTACGTCTTCCGACCAATGATTCAATTCGTTATACCCACTTTACCTGCGCATCATCCATCCCTATCATTCCCTTTGTTTGGGGCCAATTTCGTCGTCGTTCACGCACACTCCCAGTTCCCCGTCCTACTCTAAGTCTTGTTTTTCCTAAGTCTATCGTCCGTCCAGACGATGCTGTAAGGTCAATCGCACAAGTTCAATCACTCGGCATAGGGTCGTCCGCCTATCCGCTAGGTCAGCTCACAAGGTCATAGTTACACGTCAAGTCCATTGCTCATCGTGCAAGGTCGTTGCACGACGCTCGCCCCAAATCCTATGGTCAAACCATTTGTTTGCTTGTACGGGAGTTTCTACCCAAGTTTGTTTCACTCAAATTTCTAAACATCAAGCAGTGTTCCTCCTATTCGCATCAACACATTCTCCGCTCCATGTCTGAGCTCGTTTAGGAAAATCATCCTACGATAGGTTATCCTCAATCAAATCCTTGACATGTCAGTCTCGTGCGTCCGCACTAGCAATTACCATAGTCTATCTCTTCAAGTATGTTTAATATAATTCACCTATCCATCCTATCCAATTCACGTAGTCGATCACAAGGTCGTCTAGCCTTGCAATATGTTGCGCCCCGATCTCACGCAAGTCTGATTATCCACGGCGGACATGAATCACCATATCAACGTTTCCGTGGAATAATCGTCCTCATCGGGACGTAACTCTTACGTTGAATCTAGACTTACTCATTTTCGATACGCGGATTGGGTCTACTCAATCCTCAAGTTTTCTTCGTTGTCCCTCATAAGTCCGATCAATCCTCCGATTCGCCTTCGCTTCAAACCATAAGTCGAAGCAATCAAAATTGTCATGTCAAGGTATTTCGAGTTCGATCATTCCCGCTGGACATGAATCACCATGCCAACGCTCACGCGGAACGATCTTCCCAAATCCGACGTGACGCATGTACGAGGCTGAAGTTGCGCTCGCGCAAGACAAGATCATTGTCATTGTGGTTATCACCGAACAATCAAGTTACTTTCCTTTTTCATCCAAACGTTCATTTCTATCTAATCCCCAACATATCATCCTTTAAAACAGTAACTTCTAACACGATCATCCTTCATCGAATCAGAGTACCCCCGAGTTATCGTACATCGATCTTTGATACGCCTCAATACCATCGATGATGTACATAACCTGACGATCTTCCTTTTGCAACGAATTTTGAGTCGTGCAACTTAATTCCTCAATTCACACTATCTCGTGCTAACTCGTCATCGAGCAACATTCATTCCAATTCTTTATTCATTCTCGTATCTTCAAACCAACGTTTTCCATGCACGCTATCTTTAGACCGTGCTATTCCCGATCTCGCCCATGCGTAATTCACCTTAACTCAAGTTTCAATCCCTTCGACTAAATTCAAAATCGCATGCACGATCCCCTATGTTTCCTCGACCAAGACCTCCATTCGTTTCATGATTCGTACTACGTATTCTCAATCCGTCCGAACGATATCTCGTTTGAGACTCTCGAAGTCGAAATCAACTAAGCGTCACTCATTCCAAGGTTTTTGCGATATCATCACTTGCCGACACACTCGTTCTATTCGTATCTCCTCTAGTCTCGCCCGAACAATTTCTACAACGTCCATACACCACTCAGGGTTCGAGCCATTCGACTAGTCATCGATACTCCCTCTTTTTCCTTCTTCGAAGCTATCACATACACCACTCGGAGTCAAGTCATTCTACAAATCCTCAAAAGGTTATTCGACTCCCGATTGACATGTCCAATTGTGCGTTCGCTCATTCTTCAAATTCTAAGAACCATTTCCCCGTGTTTGCTTTAGCGCCGGTCAAGTAGCGTCTCTATCAACATACGTTCTAAGTCTCCCTTATTCTCGTCTGAGCGATAGTCAATCTCGCTCGCAACTCGTTTCCACCATAAAGTCTAGGTGCGCGATACTCGGCACAACTTAGCCAAAAGGCTGCGTGCATAACCATCCCGTTCGAACTAAACTTCGGTCTCGTGTACTCGTTCGCTATTGTCAGCGTAAGGTTATTCAAGCACGTCTTGCGGTTGCAACTCTTAGCATCGGTTTCTTCCAACTCAAGTATGTCGTGGTTCGGCACAAAGGCCTTCGTCTATCGATTCCGTTCAACCGAGTACTTATACGAGCTTTTGAAAATATTAGACTTATTGTATGGAACATCCCAAAGCACAACGAGAGAGAGCGTACACTTCTTTTGTTTCCAACCGAGCTTTCAAAACTGAGAGAATCGAAATGAAGTCCAAGGACGTAAAGCCGTGCTCTGATACCACTATGTCACGCCCCGCTCCCGTAGGAGCGATCGTCCTCGCTAAGGCGTGATGCCGCACGGGCCTAGGTTGCGCCCGTGCAAGGCCAAGTCCAGAAACGGCCGATTTGATTCCTAGGCCACAGAGTCGCACAGAGTGTCCCCGTTTACAGCGGAAAATAAATGAACACAAGTTGAAGCGAAACCAAACTCTTTATTGATATTGAATAAGTTTACAAGCGGCACTAGGCCGATATTACAAGTCTCTCAAGCTCTCTCTCTCTGAAACATAAAAGGCGTGCCAAGTGGCTTACAAGATAGAATGATTCATGGCGATGTTCCGATACATTATGTCCTGTATAGGGTGCTTCAGCTCCTTGCAACGCTCCAAGGCTCCAGAGATAGCTCCGCGCCTTAGCACGTTCGATGGAAGCTCCGCACCCGCCGACGTTTCCTGCTTCCTGCAAGCAGACTGTGGGGTTATCATTACATTGTTATGCACTGGTGGGGAGGCTAGCTCGCCCACAACGCTATCATTACCAAACACGTTCCATTTACTTTTGTGCAACTCTATCATTCATTGTCTTTCTAATCTTGCCTTAGGATCAGTTTCATGGCATATTTCATAGCCTATCTCGTGTTGACGAATACAAGTGTAGCATGGAAATACATGCATAACTTACCCATACTTACCGTCCGGCCTTCCCTGTTCAATGTAAACCAAGTTAGTCAACAATTCATGTGTAATATCATAACGTGATTCTTGGGAACATTCAATATCAAGGGCATGTTCCTGCCTCAGTTTCTAGCGCGTCGTAGGCGTGTTTTCTAACTCACTTCATAAGGTATTCTTTATCATTTGGTGTTATATATATCAAGCCTATTCAGAAGGCGCTTTGTTTAGTTCACTTAGACTACTTTGATTTCAATGCAAGGACTTGCACGTGGATTGCCACCAGCAAGCCCACTTAATCTATATGCACCGGTCGCTGGCAAGTCAGCCATTATGGACATTTCCCCTGTGGCATTCTCATCTATCAAGCGTGATGGCTGGTACACCCTGATAGACTATTGAATAACCGGCCCTACGTTTGGTTATGTGCCCAAGCCCGCACACCTGTCCGCCCGTAGGCCATGATTCCGTCTAGGCCGGCCACGAAATCGTCGTTCGTTGCCCTTGGAATCCTTTTTCGCTCGTGCACGAGCCGTCCACGACCATTTCGTATTTTATTGTCATTTTAACTTAACGGCTGTCTTTGAGCCATAGGCTAACCCTTAGCCATAATACGTTATCGACCAGGTTGGCGTCTGTGCAGCGCGGGTAGCGAGCCCCGTTGTACGTGCCCGTCACACCTGTCGCTAACCATTCCTTTCTTTCTTATCTTTTTCTTCATTCTTTCCTTTCTTTCCTTCTTTCTTTCACTTGTTCATTCGTTCATTGATTCATTCACACATTCATTCATTTCATTTATCGATTCATTCATTTACTTATTCATTCATTCATTCATTTATACATTTTTGCAACTCCCTGTGCGGGAGTCGCCTTGGCGACCCATTGGTCCCGTAGCCTTTCAATGTTGCTATACTCTACTCGGAACGACTATGTCGATAGTCTTCCGTTTCATTGTTGTAAACCATTCATTGTTTCATTGTTGAACGCAAGCTTGTGCCTTAGCACGAGCGTGGAGCGCGGTGCGAGAGTTCTCGTATTTTCCATGTTCCTTTCCATATTCTATACAAGCATACAAGATGGGATTATTCCCTTAGCTAGGTGCGTTGAGTCCTTTATTAGCATGCATGGGGTTATCGCCTAGCGATTCTCGTGATAGTGTCCGTATTGTTATGTGTCTAGGCTAAGCAGTGACGGGTTCATCGGAGCCACCCACCTTAGCGATGTTCGCATCGGCTGAGCGATACTCCGAGCGCGCCTTTGAAAGTCTAAGTCTGGATTCATCTTGACGGCCAATGTAAGCCTTGCATCGATTCTTCATCAGGTCGATGCCAACTCTTCGGGTCGACAGCTCGTTTGAGTCGTTGCACTTGCCGTTTGAATCGGCGTTCCGCTAGGGCGGAGCGGGTCACTACATCCCGACCATAGCCGACAAAGACGCATCGCCTCGTCTTCGGCTCAAGTTTGGTCCTCTCGTCCTTCGGTACATGCACGAAGGCTTTATAACCAAACGCCCGCAGGTGACTGTATGACGGCTCTTTACCGTACCATACTTTATTAGGCACATCACCCTGCAAAGGAGCATTAGGAGACAAATTAATAATTGTCACGCCCCAGAACCAGAATACTGGAGAGCGGGGGCAGACATAGCCAGCTACGTATAATGAAATGGAATCCATGTCACTATACGGTCACGGCTGTCTAGATATATGAGGGTTTAACTACAATCCATCAGTCTCCTATGGTCAAGAACAAGCCTATTGTCTCAATCTCAAGCAATGTAATAACAGTTACAAGATGTCAGAGCACCAAATATATAATAGCAAGGCGTCCCATACATTACATATTCGGATGATCATGAAGCTAGTCGTACAAAATGTCAGGACTAGCAAGAGTTTTAGTCATACATGATCAACCCTAGGATTTGTCAATCATGTTACAGCCCGTAGGCAGACAGTAAATAAAGGTGCAATACGAGCTAACACGTGCTCGTCGGCTAAACGCCTCAAAAGAATAATTTTACAAATAGAGTGGGAGGACAAAAGAAACCCACTCGTTGCCCTGGTTACGCCTGGTGGTCACCATCGGGCTGGAAGACAGGTGGATCCTCTGTTGCTGCTCCGATATCTGGCCATACAAAACCAGCTGGGTCAGACCCCAGAAAGAGCAAGTGCCACAAAGGAGGCTTCACTTAGGAACTAAAACCAGCATATCACAAATAGAATATTAAAGATAAATAATAATTAAAGAACTGATAATAATAGAGATAACAACAGTAAACTGAGTACGAGGAAACCATTCAAGTAGCCAGGTCACAACCCTTAAACCAAACAAGGACCGGGGTTGCAGCCCTTCACCTGAATAGAAACCCGTCTCAAATGTAGGATCGTTGAGCACTTCTAGAGGGGGGGTGAATAGAGTGCGTGTGTGCAGCGGAAATAAAATCACCAATTAAAAAATTAAACTATGGCAATGATGTAAGAGCAGTAAATAAAGATAGGAGAATCAAACTCAGTAACACAGCGATGTATACTGGTATCCCTCTGAGAGGACTAATCCAGTCTCGAGTACTCTTGCTCGATGTTAATCCACTAAAGGCACAAGCTTTAACTGAGTGCTTGCAACTCTTACACCACCGTGCTTGTTGACGAGTGCACGACCAACTCCAACACACACCGTGCTTGGTGACGAGCGCACGACCAGCTCCACAACTGGAATAGTTGAAAACTTGACGACCTCTTTACAACTCTGAATAACCAAAAGACTTCTAAATCAAATGTGATAGTACTGGCTTTTGGCTAAGAGAAGTATAGGTGAGATTTGAAATTCTTAGATCACTTAGAAAACACTTGAGATGAAAATAGAGAAGAGATGAAGAATGAATTGATGTTTTGAAATGAAAAGTTCTTCTCTATTTATAGGTGTTTTCACCAACCGAACTCGGACAGAACTCGGGCAGAGTTCGGATGCAAATATCTCGCAAATTAGCCGTTGCTCGCAGATTTGGAGGCAACTGAAGTTTGAATACAAACTGACCGAACTCGGTCAGAGTTCGGGCCGAACTCGGGCCGAACTCGGCTGTGAGTTCTGTCAGGAGATATTGTAAATTCTTTTTACAAAAACAATTTTGAAACATGTTTTTGGTAATTTGTAAAATCATTTGAAAAGGAATATTTTCGAAATATATTTTTGAAATATTTGTAATCGAAAATATGAAGGGTAAAAATAAGTTTAGAGAAAGGAGAATAATTTTAACCCTAAGCCAGTAATACCATACTTGATTTTACAAAGAAATTCCTAGACTCAATAAAATGTAAAAATACAGAATAAAAGTAGAAAATGAGTCTTCAGAATTTTTGATGACTTTGACGCTTGGATTTATGCAGTACATCGTCCGTTGAATAAGATTTCATGTATCCTGAAATAGTTAGCAGCATTGTCTATATTTTGTATATGGACTAAAGTGTAAGTCGATTATCGAAATCGGGTGTGACCATGGAATGGGCCAACAATCTCCCCCATTTTGATAATTGACAAAACTTGAGTCTATACCAAAATATATTTATAAAAAATAAAATAACATAACAAAATATACTCATTTTTCTCCCCCTTTGTCAAGTAGTAAAATGAATCGGCTCCCCCGTAAGTCATGAAGCCAACAATAGAGATGACAAAGTGAAAGAGGACAATAGTAATCACGGTAATCACAGCATAGACAAGTGAAATCACAATAAGATGAAATGTCATAAATATTCCACTAGAAAATCAACTTGTACAACTGATAAATGTCTAACTGAAATAGTTTAGACAAGAAAAATAAAAGTACTACATAAACTGCATCAAAACTAAACAAAATCCACTATCCTATGGCTGAAACCATATCACAACTCTGCGTCATCTGCACCGGGAGGATCATGAGGAAAATAGGCAGTGGTCGGATCGAAGTACTGAAAAGTAGTCTCATCAGTAAAACGAGGACCAGGGAAAGCAGGGTGTGGAAGGATAGTAAGTGGATGGGCTGGATCATGCACCAGGCTGTAATGGAGGTCGGCAATACTGTTTCTCAGCACCTGGGCCTGAGAAATGTGCCGGAACTCTGAGTCCTGATAACGTTGCGTGGAAACCGCAACGAACTCATCGAATCGCTGGTAGAATGCATGATCGAGTCCTGGAGCAGGGGCCGGAGCAGGAGGAGCATCTGCTGGAGGGGCCTCAGCATCAGCAACTGGGTCAGCAGGAGCAGCACCGGGAGGTTGAGGAAACCGACGAGAGCGGGTCAACTCAACAGAAGTAGAAGAAATAGCACACGTTTCAAGATCAATCTCGAAACGGCGAAAGATACTCGCAAGGTGCATAGGAAAAACAAGGTTCCTACCTGCATTCTTGCAGTTGAGCATCCAAGACATCATGGTTTTTGGAATTGAGAAGGGAATTCCAAAATGAATGTGATACAAAGCAGAGAGTTCCAAAAATGTGACCTCATCAGTAGAGCCTTTCTTCGGAAGAAGGGCTGAGAAAATCATGCGATGAAGTTCGTAGAAATTTTGGTTAAGATGTCTAGAAAATATTCTCCGAGGAGGAGGAGTGGGGTGACAAATCAATTCCCTAAAAGAAGCTAAAGTAACATCGGCAGGGAACTGAATATGGTGGATGTCAACAAGAGCATCACCAAGATCAGGAACGTGAAAATATTCACTGATATCGGTGGCGCTAAATTCTAGTTCCTGTCCAGCAACGCAGGAATAAAAATTTCCGTTTTGTTGTACTTGCAAGTTGCAGTAGAACATCCGGACAGCATTGTCGTAAATATTATCTTGGACTTCGAAAAAGTCGCGAAATCCAGTTGTTCAAAAATAGGAGCATATTCAAAGAAGATTGTAAAGTTGACAAAAGCTCCAGTACAAATACGACGTAGAGAAAAGGAATCAAACCAGAGATTAGAGAAGTCTATGTCGGAAAACAGAGTGCCATCGAATTCCTCGGGATCTCTAGGTTTGGCTGGACTGAACAGACTTGCTGGAGTGTAGTCGGAAGATGAGGAAGCACCCTGGGAAGAATTTCCTCGCTGACGCTTCGGAGCCATGTGGAGATGGAGAAGATCGTCGAAGCCTTGCCCGGAGGGAGGAGGAAAGTCTTCTAGAAGGAGGTAGAGCTATTTCTCGTTTTGGTGTGGAGAAATAGTGGAAGAAAGAGTGGATTTTATAGGTGCTAGGGCCGGCTGTTCGGTTCTGGAACCATCACAGCGCCGACCGAACTCGGTCCGAATTCGGTCCGAACTCGGTGAGAGTTTGGGCCGAGTTCGGCCACTTGTATTCCCGAGACAGTTAAAGCAGTCAGGTGAAATAAAGTTTGTAATTATGATGTTTGACTGTTTTATTAACTAATTTGCTGTTATTTTTAGGTTAACTGTAGGGATTGTCCCAGCTAACGGTGGTTCACCGGGGAACTCTTAAGTACCGCTTCGCTTCGACCGTAGTCGTGGTGACAGACAAATCCTTTGTAAGTTTGTCCCCAAAAATAATTTTCATTAGATAATAAATTATCAAGTCATAAATACAATATTTAATTACCATATGTTTTAAGAATCCGAGAATTCAAGAATGCCGAGCTCACCCCTCAAGATGTTAAAACGGTCTTCAGCCAAAGGTTTAGTGAAAATATCTGCTAGTTGATGTTCAGTATTAATAAATGTTAAGCAAATATCCCCGTGTTGTTGATGATCACGTAGAAAATGATGTCTAACTTCTATGTGCTTTGTGCGTGAATGACAGATAGGGTTCTTAGTTAAATTAATTGCACTAGTGTTGTCACAGTATATAGGAACATTTGTATAGTGCAGATTATAGTCCTCTAAGGTTTGCTTCATCCACAAAATTTGAGCACAACAACGTCCTGCGGCGATATACTCAGCCTCAGTTGTTGATAATGCTACTGAATTTTGTTTCTTGCTAAACCAAGAGACTAGGGCTTTTCCCAAGAAATGACATGTACCACTGGTACTTTTACGGTCCACTTTGCATCCAGCAAAATCCGCATCCGAGTAACCTATAAGGTCAAAGGATTTGGTTTTGGGATACCATAAGCCAACTGTAGAAGTTCCTTTAAGGTATCGGAAGATACGCTTAACGGCACTAAAATGTGATTCCTTAGGGTTTGCCTGATATCGTGCACATATGCAAACACTAAACATAATATCAGGACGACTAGCAGTTAAAT
This sequence comes from Iris pallida, assembly GCA_029216955.1. Taxonomy (NCBI): domain Eukaryota; kingdom Viridiplantae; phylum Streptophyta; class Magnoliopsida; order Asparagales; family Iridaceae; genus Iris; species Iris pallida. The sequence goes on along the minus strand of JANAVB010021000.1, from coordinate 7,162,266 downwards.
ATAATAGACTACCAATCATACCTCGATACTTACGCTGATCAACAGGTTTGCCACTTTCATCAGTATCAAGCTTTGTAGCTGTAGCCATAGGCGTCCCAATTGGCTTCACATTCTCGAAGTTGTACTTCTTCAGTATGTCCTTCGTGTACTTGGCTTGGTTGATGAACGTTCCGTTTGAGTGTTGTTTGATTTGCAATCCAAGGAAGAAGTTCAGCTCTCCCATCATGCTCATTTCAAATTCACTCTGCATACACTTGGCAAATTCTTGACAAAGTTGTTCATTAGTAGAACCAAAGATGATGTCATCTACATAAATTTGTACTAGAAGTATATCATTATTCAAAGATTTAATAAAAAGAGTAGTATCAATCTTGCCTTTTAAAAAACCATTATCAAGTAAGAAGGCGCTTAGGCGTTCATACCAAGCACGAGGTGCTTGTTTGAGTCCATAGAGTGCTTTCTTAAGCTTGAAGACGTGATCAGGTTTTTGAAAATCTTCAAAACCAGGAGGTTGTTTCACAAAAACTTCTTCTTTTAAAAATCCATTTAAAAATGCGCTTTTTACATCCATTTGAAAAAGTTTGAAATCATTAAAACAAGCAAAAGCGCAAAACATGCGAATGGCTTCTAGTCTAGCAACAGGAGCATAGGTCTCATCATAATCAATTCCTTCTTCTTGATTATAACCTTGTGCAACTAGACGTGCTTTGTTGCGTAGAACTTGACCATCTTCACTAAGTTTATTTCGGAACACCCATTTGGTACCAATTATCGATTGACCAATAGGTTTAGGAACGAGTTCCCAAACTTGGTTTCTCTCAAATTGATTAAGTTCCTCTTGCATGGCAGAAATCCAAAATTCATCAGAAAAAGCCTCATCAACATTCTTAGGTTCTATTTGAGAAATAAATGCTACATTAGCTGCTACCTCAGAATCTCTAAGAGATGAACGAGTACTTACACCTTTGGATACATCACCTATTATGAGAGTTTCTGGATGATCTGGTTTGAATCTTAATGATTCGAATCTTTGGGCCATACCTTTCACAAGGCTCTTCTCAGTTCCTGCATCTTCAGGACTTTTATCGGTTCTTGCCTCTTGGGTAGGATCTTTCTCAGAACTCTTCTTTGTCTTTGTAGGTGCATCTTCATCATCACTGTCGCTAGATCTATGACTATTCAACTCATCAAAGGTAACATTAACACTTTCTTCAACAATCAAAGATCTTTTATTGAAAATTCTATATCCTTTACTCTTAGCAGTATATCCGAGAAATATCCCGTCATCTGCTTTCAAGTCGAACTTACCCAAGTTATCCTTGGTGTTCAGGATGAAACAGCGACAACCAAAAACTTTAAAATAAGATATGTTTGGAATTCTTCCAAACCAAAGCTCATATGGTGTTTTCTTCGATATAGGTCGAATTAACACCCTATTTAAAATATGACAGGCTGTACTAACAGCTTCTGCCCAAAAATATTTAGGAAGATTATGCTGATTAAGCATGACTCTAGCCATTTCGCTTAGAGTACGATTCTTCCGCTCCACAACACCATTCTGTTGGGGAGTTCTAGGACAAAAAAATTCGTGGTAGTATCCACTATCATCACAGAACTTTTTGAAATCAGTATTTTCGAATTCGCCACCATGATCACTTCGGATACGAGTAATCATGAAGCCTTTTTCGTTTTGAACCTTTTTACAAAATATCTGAAATTCAAAAATTGCATCACTTTTGTTTGATAAAAAGTAAACCCATGTAAAACGAGAGAAATCATCAACAATGACAAAAGCATAGAGTTTACCGCCAAGACTAGCGACTCTACTAGGACCAAATAAATCCATATGAATCAACTGCAAAGGTCTCGAAGTACTTACAGCGTTGATGGATTTAAAAGATGACCTATGTGCTTTGTTCTTTTCACAGTCAGCACATACCATGTCTCTCTTGAATGGAATTTCTGGGAGTCCTTTTACCAACTTCTTTGTGTTCAGGCGTGAGATAGTATCCATGTTTGCATGTCCTAGTCTCATGTGCCATAGCCAGCTTTCATTTTGATTGGCTACTAGACACCTTCCTGCATTATTAGTATTCTCCAAAAAGAAAACATATATATTGTCTTCTCTAATCCCTTTATATATGGGATCACCCGATGACATATCATATATAGTACATTTATCTTTCACAAAATTGATACCATAACCATTATCTGCCAAGTGACTTATGCTCAATAGGTTATGTTTCAATTCGGTTACTAGACAAACATCTTTTATTATAGGGTAAGGAGACATACCTACAGTGCCATTACCTATAATGTCACCTCTCAAGTTATTTCCGAAGGAGACGTATCCTTCTTTCTTCATCGATAGCGTAGCGAATAAAGATGCATCACCAGTCATGTGTCGCGAACATCCGCTATCGAGGATCCATTTGCTTCTAGCATGAGAGGGTTGAGGGTCCACCTACAAAACAAGTAGATGAATCCTTTGGTACCCATTTTCTGAAGGGTCCATGCTGATTAGCTTTAGGTCTCCAGACTAAAGTATGGTTATCAACAAGTTTTCTTGCAAGACAATATTGTGATATATGACCATGTGTACCACAATACGTGCAAGTCAGTTTAGAACCAGATGAGGTTGAAACTGAGTTCACATGCTTGTTTGGTTTCTTGGAGAACCTATAAGTGAAAGCATGATGATATTCGTGTTTCTTATGTGCTTTCTTGTTCTTAGTCCTCTTAGGTGTATGCTTAGCATTAGGACTAAAATTAGGCTCTGTCACAGGCATTGCCTGTTTGCCTAACTTGATTTCTAACTTTTTAGAAATCGCAATAGACTCTTCATATTTAGCAGTCATAACTGAGAGTCTGTGTTCTGTTACTAAGTGCATTCTCTTTTCTGTGTCATACAGTTTTTGCATCTTACCATAATCTCTTTCTTTCTTTTGAATAGTGAGGATAGCCTCATGATAGTCTACCTTGAGTTTGGCTATCTCTTCCGTGTTACCGGTAGTAGATGTCTCTTTAATATCTTGAAAAAGATTAGACAATCTAGCTATCTCGGCTGTGTGTGCCTTTATCTCTTTTCGGGATTGCTTATACTTGTCGAGCACAATTTTGTGATCTTCAAGTAAATCGCTAAAGGCAGTCTCTAGTTCATCAAAAGTAAACTCATCAAACAGAGGATTAGATGATACCTTTTCGAATGCCATAAGACAAACATTTGCATTGTTGCAGGGTCTGTCTTCTTCTTCTGAGTCACTGGCATCACTCTCGTGCCAGATGCTTGTGTTGGCATACTTTCGGCCAGATGTGGATCTTCTGTTTGATCTTGACCGATCATATGGACTGCTCTTCTTGGTAGCTGGACAGTCCTTCTTCATGTGCCCTGATTTCTTGCACCCGAAGCATATTGTCTCGTCTTCATTGCTTTCTTGGATGTCTTTCTTCTTTCTGCTTGTGAACTTTAGATATTTCTTGAAGTTCTTCACAAGTAAGGCACGTTCATCACCACTTGATGATTCTTCATCTGAATCATTGCATGTTGATTTTCTTGCTTGAGCTTTGAAGGCGATAGTCTTTTCCTTTGGTGTGGCCTCTTCAAAGTCTTGCAAGTCGAGCTCATGAGTCATCAACTTGCCCATCAGTGTTTCTAGAGTCATCGTGGTGAGATCGTTTCCTTCAATGATTGCTGTGGCTTTTGGATTCCAGTTCTTTGTTAGAGCCCGCAGCACTTTCCTGATCTTCTCATGGTTGCTGTAATCTTTACCAAGAGATTGAAGGGGATTAGTTATATCAAGGAAACGGGTAAACATCTGTGTAATTGACTCACCAGGTTTCATTTTAAAAGATTCATATTCCTGAGTCAGTCTACTGATTTTGGATTCCTTGACTTGGGAAGTCCCTTCATGGGTTACCTCAAGGAGTTTCTAAATTTCATGAGACGTCTTACAGGTAGAAACTCTATTGAACTCTGTTTTGTCAATTGCACAGAATAGTGCATTGATGGCTCGAGCATCAAGACTAGCCTTTGCTTTTTCAGCATCGGTGTATTTGTCATGCGGCTTTTCCATAAGAATACCTTCAACCACTGTAGGTGGTGGTTTCTTATATCCATCAATGACTATTGACCATAAATCAAAATCTAGAGACTTTAGAAAGAAAGTCATACGTGTTTTCCAGTATGTATAGTTTGTTCCATCAAATAGGGGAGGTCTATTTGTGGATTGCCCTTCACCGTTGAATATAGATTTCACGGCTGCCATATATATACTCTCTAGGATATGTTATATAAGAATATAACCTGCTCTGATACCAATTGTAGGATCGTTGAGCACTTCTAGAGGGGGGGTGAATAGAGTGCGTGTGTGCAGCGAAAATAAAATCACCAATTAAAAAATTAAACTATGGCAATGATGTAAGAGCAGTAAATAAAGATAGGAGAATCAAACTCAGTAACACAGCGATGTATACTGGTATCCCTCTGAGAGGACTAATCCAGTCTCGAGTACTCTTGCTCGATGTTAATCCACTAAAGGCACAAGCTTTAACTGAGTGCTTGCAACTCTTACACCACCGTGCTTGTTGACGAGTGCACGACCAACTCCAACACACACCGTGTTTGGTGACGAGCGCACGACCAGCTCCACAACTGGAATAGTTGAAAACTTGACGACCTCTTTACAACTCTGAATAACCAAAAGACTTCTAAATCAAATGTGATAGTACTGGCTTTTGGCTAAGAGAAGTATAGGTGAGATTTGAAATTCTTAGATCACTTAGAAAACACTTGAGATGAAAATAGAGAAGAGATGAAGAATGAATTGATGTTTTGAAATGAAAAGTTCTTCTCTATTTATAGGTGTTTTCACCAACCGAACTCGGGCAGAACTCGAGCAGAGTTCGGATGCAAATATCTCGCAAATTAGCCGTTGCTCGCAGATTTGGAGGCAACTGAAGTTTGAATACAAACTGACCGAACTCGGTCAGAGTTCGGGCCGAACTCGGGCCGAACTCGGCTGTGAGTTCTGTCAGGAGATATTGTAAATTCTTTTTACAAAAACAATTTTGAAACATGTTTTTGGTAATTTGTAAAATCATTTGAAAAGGAATATTTTCGAAATATATTTTTGAAATATTTGTAATCGAAAATATGAAGGGTAAAAATAAGTTTAGAGAAAGGAGAATAATTTTAACCCTAAGCCAGTAATACCATACTTGATTTTACAAAGAAATTCCTAGACTCAATAAAGTGTAAAAATACAGAATAAAAGTAGAAAATGAGTCTTCAGAATTTTTGATGACTTTGACGCTTGGATTTATGCAGTACATCGTCCGTTGAATAAGATTTCATGTATCCTGAAATAGTTAGCAGCATTGTCTATATTTTGTATATGGACTAAAGTGTAAGTCGATTATCGAAATCGGGTGTGACCATGGAATGGGCCAACATCAAATACTATTGGTACAATGAGGACAATAAACGAAGAGAGGACACAGAACTGCTCCGGGAGCCAGGTTACAACCCTTAAACCAAACAAGGACCGGGGTTGTAACCCTTCGCCTGAACAGAACTGGACCCCTGATCTTTATTGTTAAGGCCAGTATAAATAATCATGGTATTGAAGTAAAGGTAAAACATGACGAGCATGACATGGGGAGCAATAAGACAATAAACGAGGAGAGGACACAGAACTGCTCCGGGAGCCAGGTTACAACCCTTAAACCAAACAAGGACCGGGGTTGTAACCTTTCGCCTGAACAGAACTGGACCTCCGGTCGTTATTGTTAAAGCAGGCACAATAAGCAGGACGATATATGATAGGATAACCATGGAACTATTCAGATAGCCAAGTTACAACCCTTAAACCAAACAAGGACCGGGGTTGTAACCCTTCACCTGAACAGAACTTGGTATCCCATCATTTATCGATACAAGAATCATGTCCTGATACAATCTTGTACAGGATCAGGATAAGACTAAGCTGGAATAAACTTCATCCAATCAATCACGGCCAATCAAGAGTACGGCTTGATACTTTTAACTAACTAGGGTTATCACAGGCCTAGTTACTAGCAAGATGCAATGAGATTATCCCAACAGCCACAAGCCCTGCAGACCATCCGGTTATCCGAGTCGAATGTCCGTTTATGAAGGGTGCACCACATGACTGTGTGCTGGAAATGTGCCCTACTCGTCGGTAGGCTACAAGTCCACTTAATGCGTCCAGATAACGGGATTGCCTGTAGCTGGGAATCTCTTCATGACTACTGAATCGTTCTAGTTAATTAGCCTTAGTCAATTTCAGTAGGTAACCCTGACCGTGGTACTCAGGGATCCCTATCCTAGACATGATGCAAGACAGTACCAGTTTATTTGTACAAATGCAATCGTCCACGGTGTCCAGGTCAGTCATACTTGTCATGTTAGGCTAGCTTTTATAACAGCATGTCGAGACATATCATGCCAGTTTACTTGTCAAGAGTGCGCCACAGTGGACCACTATCGTGTTCTATTCTCACATTATCATAAATGGGAGAAACTTGCATAAAATAACTAGTGACATATTCTTGAAGCCAAGGGAAAGATATACAACTCTGACGTTGGGAGTTGGGAGAATTTCTGACCACAAATCATGCAAATAAGACATAGAATAGCCAAAACAGGCACTATGCGGCCTATTCTGCGACATGCGGCTCATGTGGCTCATGCGGCTCAACAGCGACATCATATGCGCTAACTGCGACATGCGCCAACAGCGACATCATATGTGCCAACTGCGACATACGCCTACAGCGACATCATATTCGTCAACTGCGACATGCGTCAACAGAGACATCATATGCGCCAACTGCGACATGCGCCAACAGCGACATTATATTCGTCAACTGCGACATGCGTCAACAGAGACATCATATGCGCCAACTGCGACATGCGCCAACAGCGACATCATATTCGTCAACTGCGACATGCGTCAACAGAGACATCATATGCGCCAACTGCGACATGCGCCAACAGCGACATCATATTCGTCAACTGCGACATGCGTCAACAGAGACATCATATGCGCCAACTGCGACATGATATGCGGCTACCGCGACATGCGCTTCATTGCAACATGCGCCTTCTGCGACATGCGCCTTCTGCGACATGCTGTTCATGCTGCAGATGAACATAGAAATGACCAGAAATTATTTTGGCCATAACTTTTTCATCTGAAGTCGAAATCTAGCGAAACAAAAGCCAAAACTACATGAAATTGAATTCTCTACAACATGGAACAATCAAAATATGAAAATAATGAAGTTTGGTAGATCAAAACCCAAGAAATCCGAAAATAATATAAACTTAGATCTACAAGAAAATATCCATCAAAATGGAAAATACCAAGTTCTAAAGAGGCTTGGAATCAAGTAAGGAAGAGAATGGAACAATAAAACTTGAGATCCATCATGAAGCAAGTTTGCACTTGCCTAAGCTCTCTCTCTCTTTCTCCAGGTGGTTGAAGAAGTTATGATAGGGAAGAAGAAGAATAATGAAGAGAGAGAAAGGGGAATGGGTTAATAAAGGGTAGTGGTGGTGGTAGGTAGGGGTTTTCTTTTGGTTCATGATGAACCCAAAAGCAAACCAACCAAGCTAAGCCGAACCAAGTTAAGCCACAACCAATGACATGCCAAAATAACCATATAGAAAAATACGCAATACGAGTCAAGAATACGTACACATATACCAAGATACGTAACACGGACCACAGGCATTACAACTCTACCCACCTTCAAAGAATTCCGTCCTCGGAATTTAATCAAGAGGCTAGAATTGCAAGGACAAGCTATACTAATCGTAAGCTATAACAAGCAGCCTATCATGCAGTCATTTATTCAAGCAAGGAATTGAAAGTATAAGGCATAAGGAAGGCATTATACCTTACGAGTCAAACAGGTCGGGATATCGCGATCGGATATCATCCTCACGCTCCCACGTCGACTCACCCAAAGAGTGATGACCCCAAGCAACTCGGACTAACTTGATAGTCTTGTTCTTGAGTATCTTCTCTCTTCGGTCCAATATAGACACGGGCCTCTCCTCATACGAAAGGTTGGTACCAACAACCAATTCCGAATGATCCAGGATGTGGCTCGGGTCCGGGATATACCGTCGCAGTTGGGATACATGAAATACGTCATGCACCTCACGTAGCGATGGTGGAAGAGCGAGACGATATGATACATCTCCTACTCGCTCCAGAATGTCGAATGGCCCTATATACCTAGGACTAAGCTTTCCTTGTACGCCGAAACGAATGACGCCGCGGTTAGGCGAAATCCTCAGGAATACATGGTCGCCGACAGAAAACTCAAGAGGGCGCCGATGAGAATCGGCCCAATGACGCTGGCGATCTTGGGCAACTCGAAGATGATCTCTCACTCTTCTGACCACTTCAACCGTCTGAGCAATCATTTCCGGACCAAGCATCTGCCTCTCTCCAACATCATCCCAGGCTAGCGGAGATCGACACTTCCTACCATACAGTGCCTTGAACGGTGCTATCTGGATACTAGCTTGAAAACTATTATTGTACGAGAACTCCACCAGGTGCAGGTGATCTTCCCACGAACTACCGAAGTCGAGTGTACAAGATCTCAACATATCCTCAAGAGTCTGGATCGTACGTTCCGACTGGCCATCTGTCTGCGGGTGATAAGCTGAACTGAACTGGAGGTGAGTTCCCAAACTTTCTTGCAAGCTACGCCAAAAGTGCGACGTAAATCTTGAATCTCTGTCTGAAGTGATACTGACTGGTACACCGTGCAATCTGACAATCTGCCGGAGATACATCTCCGCTAGTTGAGCCGTCGACTGACCAACTCTGAACGGGAGAAAGTGAGCCACCTTCGTGAGCCTGTCTATAATAACCCAAATAGCGTCTCTGCCAGCCGGGGATCTAGGTAATCCAGTCACAAAGTCCATGGTTATATGCTCCCATTTCCACTCTGGAATTGGCAATGGTTGAAGTAGTCCAGCTGGCCTCTGATGTTCAGCCTTAACTTGTTGGCAGACCAAACAACGAGAGACAAACCGGGCTATCTCCCTCTTTATGCCATTCCACCAAAAGTGCTGGCGGATATCTCGGTACATCTTCGTGCCACCGGGATGAATGGAATACTGCGAACTGTGGGCCTCTGCCATGATCTCCTGTCTGATGTCTCCGCTGGGTACACAAAGACGCTTACCATGTCGAAGTGTACCGTCTTCATGAATACATAACTCTGGTCTTCGTCCTGTTTCATATTCTGCTCTAAGCCGCTGAAGCTTGGAATCTGCTGACTGTGCCATCCGGATCCTCTCGACTATAGTGGACTGAACTTGCATGCTGGCCATCAATGCCACACTGGAAGGGAGGACAACTTCTATTCCCATCTTCTGAAGATCGGCCAACAGCTCTAGTTGCGCTGTTAGGAAATAAACTCCGGCTCTCCTGCTCAATGCATCTGCAACAACGTTGGCCTTTCCTGGGTGATACTGCAAGTTGACATCATAATCCACAAGCAGCTCTAGCCATCTTCTCTGACGCATGTTAAGATCCTTTTGGGTGAAAACATATTTCAGGCTCTTGTGGTCGGTGAAGATCTCCACCCTATCTCCATACAGGTAATGTCTCCACAACTTAAGTGCAAACACTACAGCTGCCAGCTCTAAGTCATGGGTTGGGTAATTTCTCTCATGATCACGAAGTTGTCGTGACGCATAAGCTATTACCTTCCCATGCTGCATCAGAACACATCCCAAACCTCTGCCTGAAGCATCACAGTATACTGAAAATCCTCCGGTCCCATCTGGAAGCGCGAGAATAGGAGCCGTCATCAAGCCTCGCTTCAACTCCTCAAAAGAATTCTGGCATTCTGCTGTCCAAGCAAACTGCACATCCTTGCGGGTCAACTGGGTCAATGGCGCTGAAATCCGAGCAAAGTCTGAAATGAATCGCCGGTAGTAGCCGGCCAATCCAAGGAAACTGCGAACTTCTGCCACTGTGCTAGGTACCGGCCACGTTTCAATGGCCACGATCTTCTGGGGATCCACTTCTACTCCTCCTCTGGTGATGATATGACCCAAGTATGAAATGCGATCGAGCCAGAACTCGCATTTACTAAACTTGGCATACAACTGGTGCTCTCTGAGAATCTGAAGAACAACTCTGAGGTGCTGCTCATGCTCCGCTTCGCTCTTGCTGTAGACCAGGATGTCGTCTAGGAACACAATCACGAACTGATCCAAATAAGGCATAAAGATACGATTCATGAGGTCCATGAATACTGCCGGCGCATTGGTTGCTCCAAATGGCATCACAAGGAACTCCCAATGCCCATACCGGGATCTGAAAGCTGTCTTCGGGATGTCTTGCTCTCTGACTCTAATCTGATGGTATCCTGAGCGCAAGTCAATCTTCGAAAATACTGACGCCCCTTGGAGTTGATCAAACAAGTCATCTATCCTCGGGAGAGGATATCTATTCTTGATTGTCACCGAGTTCAAGGTACGATAATCAACACACAATCTGGACGTACCATCCTTCTTTTTCACAAGAAGCATCGGGGCTCCCCAAGGCGATCCACTAGCACGAATGAATCTCTTGGTTCTGAGTTCTTCGATCATCTTGTACAATATCTCTAGCTCTGACGGCGCCATCCTGTAGACTCTTTCTGACACTGGGGCTGTCCCGGGAATCAAGTCGATGGTAAATTCGATCTCTCGCTCTGGCGGCATCCCTGGAAGCTCTTCTGGGAAAACATCTGGAAACTCTCCGACTATCCGAGGCAACTGTACTGCTGCTACTGCCATCCGCAACACTGGAGGAGAAGGTTCAACTTCGCCTCGGGAGAAAGAAAACTCTGGCTCGCCTGGAATGCTAAAAATAACCCTGCCAATGTGGCAGTCTATCCTAGCATACTGGTCCCTCAACCAATCCATCCCTAAGACCACATCATAATCGGCCATCGGGAACTCTATCAACCTAGCGGGGAATTCTCTAACGCTAACTACGATCCGACACGAGGAAAATACTCTATCTACTCCCACAAGTCCGTTACCAGTAAGTATATTGAGCCTTACTGATAATGACTCGGGCTCCAGTCCTACCCGTGTCGCGAATCGTGCAGATATAAATGAATGCGAGGCACCAGAATCAAATAATACTGAAGCTGGAAAGGTGTTGACGAGAATAGTACCTGCCACCACCTCACCTGGTGCTATTCCTTCTCCCATGGTCAAGGCCAGCACTTGACCATGTCCTCGGGGTACGGGTCCCCTCTGCTAAAAATTCCTCTGCCTGCTCTGGATCAGGGCTTGGGCTTGGGCATACTGCTGCGGTCTCTGCTGCTGGAATGCCTGGGCCTGCGTCGGCAATGGCCTCTGGAACGGGTACTGCAGCTGCTGCTGCTGCTGGACTGGTGCTGGTCCTCTAACTGAAGGACTAGAGAAGGCGGATGAACTCCCTCTGTTTGGGCAATTCCCAATCCTGTGGTCCGGGGCACCACAAACCAAGCACAAACCCTGTGCTCTACGACACTCTGACACCACATGCCCCGGCTTCCCGCAGTGTGAACATCCCACTACGGAAGACTGCTTCTGCTTCTGCTGCTGAGGGTGCATCGGGGTGGAATGCTGAACCGACGTCACTGAGGTCGCCCGCCTCAGAGCTCCAATGGTCAAAGCCCTGGCTGCCGGGGCTGGTGCTGATGACTGATTCATCTGGCCGTGAGATCGCTTTCGACCTCCGGTCCTGTCCACAATCCTCTGGGAGGTATACTCATGCCTCCTAGCTGCTCTCAATACTGCATCAAAAGTCTGATGCTCAAACTGCTCCACCGCCAATAAAATCTCTAGGTGGAGCCCCTGCTGGAACCGCTGGGCTCTATCGAACTCGGTCGCCACCAAGATGGGAGCAAACCGACTAAGCCTGGAGAACTCGGTCGCATATCCATCGACCGTCCTGCCCATCTGCTTCAGATTGGTAAACCTAGTCTGTAGATCATACCGAGCTACAGCATCAAAATACTTGGTCTGGAATCTCTCCCTGAATACTGTCCATGAAATAGGGGCCACCGATCCATCGGCCTGCGCTGCCCACCAGCTGCGGGCAAGATCTAGTAACTGCAGGCGCACTACAGCCACCTTCTCATTCTCTGGAGTCTTGGCTGCTTCTAGAATCACCTCTGTGTCTTGAAGCCATGCATCTGCAACGATCGCATCTTCACTGCCGTCGAAGAAGGGAGGGTTCAAGCGCTTGAAGCTGTTGGCCGCGCTATTACCCTGATGACCTCCTCTGGTCAAAGCGTCTGCTACCGCCTGGTGCAAGGCATCTCCTCGACGATCTTGGGAGGCTAATAATGACCTGATGAGACCCACCAAAGTGCCATCATCAGGCTCTGCAGGCTGGATGGGCTGAACTAGTGGTTCTCCTTCGGTAGGCATGACTCTGGAGGCTACTCCTGAATGCTGGACTTGATCTCCAGGTTGCTGCTGGTCCGCGGGAGGTGCTCCGCCTTGCTGATCGGCAGGTCCAGGAACAATGCCGCTGAAGAAGACGACATAGGGAACAATAAGGAAGGACCAGGACAGATCAACGATACAAGCGTAGGATCAGGTCAAGAGTACAGGGATTCAGAAGATACGAGCAGAGATCAAGGGCGAGTACTGATTGAGACATCTATTCGGTAACCCTCACATATCTTAATTTTCAAGACCTGCATGGGCCACCACTTAAACCATGTCACGCCCCAGAACCAGAATACTGGAGAGCGGGGGCAGACATAGCCAGCTACGTATAATGAAATGGAATCCATGTCACTATACGGTCACGGCTGTCTAGATATATGAGGGTTTAACTACAATCCATCAGTCTCCTATGGTCAAGAACAAGCCTATTGTCTCAATCTCAAGCAATGTAATAACAGTTACAAGATGTCAGAGCACCAAATATATAATAGCAAGGCGTCCCATACATTACATATTCGGATGATCATGAAGCTAGTCGTACAAAATGTCAGGACTAGCAAGAGTTTTAGTCATACATGATCAACCCTAGGATTTGTCAATCATGTTACAGCCCGTAGGCAGACAGTAAATAAAGGTGCAATACGAGCTAACACGTGCTCGCCGGCTAAACGCCTCAAAAGAATAATTTTACAAATAGAGTGGGAGGACAAAAGAAACCCACTCGTTGCCCTGGTTACGCCTGGTGGTCACCATCGGGCTGGAAGACAGGTGGATCCTCTGTTGCTGCTCTGATATATGGCCATACAAAACCAGCTGGGTCAGACCCTAGAAAGAGCAAGTGCCACAAAGGAGGCTTCACTTAGGAACTAAAACCAGCATATCACAAATAGAATATTAAAGATAAATAATAATTAAAGAACTGATAATAATAGAGATAACAACAGTAAACTGAGTACGAGAAAACCATTCAAGTAGCCAGGTCACAACCCTTAAACCAAACAAGGACCGGGGTTGCAGCCCTTCACCTGAATAGAAACCCGTCTCAAATACTATTGGTACAATGAGGACAATAAACGAAGAGAGGACACAGAACTGCTCCGGGAGCCAGGTTACAACCCTTAAACCAAACAAGGACCGGGGTTGTAACCCTTCGCCTGAACAGAACTGGACCCCTGATCTTTATTGTTAAGGCCAGTATAAATAATCATGGTATTGAAGTAAAGGTAAAACATGACGAGCATGACATGGGGAGCAATAAGACAATAAACGAGGAGAGGACACAGAACTGCTCCGGGAGCCAGGTTACAACCCTTAAACCAAATAAGGACCGGGGTTGTAACCTTTCGCCTGAACAGAACTGGACCTCCGGTCGTTATTGTTAAAGCAGGCACAATAAGCAGGACGATATATGATAGGATAACCATGGAACTATTCAGATAGCCAAGTTACAACCCTTAAACCAAACAAGGACCGGGGTTGTAACCCTTCACCTGAACAGAACTTGGTATCCCATCATTTATCGATACAAGAATCATGTCCTGATACAATCTTGTACAGGATCAGGATAAGACTAAGCTGGAATAAACTTCATCCAATCAATCACGGCCAATCAAGAGTACGGCTTGATACTTTTAACTAACTAGGGTTATCACAGGCCTAGTTACTAGCAAGATGCAATGAGATTATCCCAACAGCCACAAGCCCTGCAGACCATCCGGTTATCCGAGTCGAATGTCCGTTTATGAAGGGTGCACCACATGACTGTGTGCTGGAAATGTGCCCTACTCGTCGGTAGGCTACAAGTCCACTTAATGCGCCCAGATAACGGGATTGCCTGTAGCTGGGAATCTCTTCATGACTACTGAATCGTTCTAGTTAATTAGCCTTAGTCAATTTCAGTAGGTAACCCTGACCGTGGTACTCAGGGATCCCTATCCTAGACATGATGCAAGACAGTACCAGTTTATTTGTACAAACGCAATCGTCCACGGTGTCCAGGTCAGTCATACTTGTCATGTCAGGCTAGCTTTCATAACAGCATGTCGAGACATATCATGCCAGTTTACTTGTCAAGAGTGCGCCACAGTGGACCACTATCGTGTTCTATTCTCACATTATCATAAATGGGAGAAACTTGCATAAAATAACTAGTGACATATTCTTGAAGCCAAGGAAAAGATATACAACTCTGACGTTGGGAGTTGGGAGAATTTCTGACCACAAATCATGCAAATAAGACATAGAATAGCCAAAACAGGCACTATGCGGCCTATTCTGCGACATGCGGCTCATGTGGCTCATGCGGCTCAACAGCGACATCATATGCGCCAACTGCGACATGCGCCAACAGCGACATCATATGTGCCAACTGCGACATACGCCTACAGCGACATCATATTCGTCAACTGCGACATGCGTCAACAGAGACATCATATGCGCCAACTGCGACATGCGCCAACAGCGACATCATATTCATCAACTGCGACATGTGTCAACAGAGACATCATATGCGCCAACTGCGACATGCGCCAACAGCGACATCATATTCGTCAACTGCGACATGCGTCAACAGAGACATCATATGCGCCAACTGCGACATGCGCCAACAGCGACATCATATTCGTCAACTGCGACATGCGTCAACAGAGACATCATATGCGCCAACTGCGACATGATATGCGGCTACCGCGACATGCGCTTCATTGCAACATGCGCCTTCTGCGACATGCGCCTTCTGCGACATGCTGTTCATGCTGCAGATGAACATAGAAATGACCAGAAATTATTTTGGCCATAACTTTTTCATCCGAAGTCGAAATCTAGCGAAACAAAAGCCAAAACTGCATGAAATTGAATTCTCTACAACATGGAACAATCAAAATATGAAAATAATGAAGTTTGGTAGATCAAAACCCAAGAAATCCGAAAATAATATAAACTTAGATCTACAAGAAAATATCCATCAAAATGGAAAATGCCAAGTTCTAAAGAGGCTTGGAATCAAGTAAGGAAGAGAATGGAACAATAAAACTTGAGATCCATCATGAAGCAAGTTTGGACTTGCCTAAGCTCTCTCTCTCTTTCTCCAGGTGGTTGAAGAAGTTATGATAGGGAAGAAGAAGAATAATGAAGAGAGAGAAAGGGGAATGGGTTAATAAAGGGTAGTGGTGGTGGTAGGTAGGGGTTTTCTTTTGGTTCATGATGAACCCAAAAGCAAACCAACCAAGCTAAGCCGAACCAAGTTAAGCCACAACCAATGACATGCCAAAATAACCATGTAGAAAAATACGCAATACGAGTCAAGAATACGTACACGTATACCAAGATACGTAACACGGACCACAGGCATTACAATAATATAAGCAGCTGTGAGAAGAGCCTCACCCCAATAACTGCCCGGCAAGTTTGCTTCTGACAGCAAACACCGCACCCTCTCCATCAGTGTCCTGTTCATGCCCTCCGCTACACCATTGAGCTGAGGTGTCTTTGGCGGAGTCTTCTGGTGTCGTATCCCTTGCTCTCTGCAATACGTATCAAAGGGACCGATGTATTCGCCGCCATTGTCGGACCGAACACACAACAACTTCTTGCCCGTCTCCCTTTCAACAGAGGCCTGAAACTTCTTGAAAGTAGGCAGCACCTGATCCTTGGTCTTTAAGGCATAGACCCAAACCTTCCTGGAACAGTCATCAATAAAAGTCACAAAGTAAGAAGCACCACCAAGAGATTTTACCTTCATAGGACCGCAGACATCCGAGTGAATCAACTCGAGCAACGCCGGCTTCCTCGAACTTGGGTGACTCTGGAAAGACACCCTATTCTGCTTTCCAGCTAAACAGTGCGTGCACTTCTCCAACTTTGTAGACTTGAGCCCCGGAATCACTTTCCTGTTCACTAAGTAGCTCATCCCCTTCTCGCTGATATGGTCGAGCCGCCTGTGCCACAACTCGGTAGACGCATCACTGACTGCGTTCACCTCCTGTGCCCCCTCTGCGCTCCCCTCCATATAGTAGAGATCGGACTTCTTGCTTCCTCTGGCAATCACCATTGAACCTCTGGAAAGCTTCCACTGACTGTTCCCGAAGAGACTGAAGAATCCCTCGTCATCCAACCTTCCAACCGACACCAGGTTGAAACGGATATTAGGGACATGACGAACATCCTTGAGAACAAGAACCGCACCCGTCTTCGTTCTCAAATGCACATCTCCAACGGCAACCGCCTTCGACACATCTCCGTTGCCCATCTTCAACACGCCACAGTCGCCTGTCGTATAAGTGGCAAACAGTGCCCTATTGTGAGATACATGTGCTGAAGCCCCTGAGTCCACCAGCCAAGAATTGTCATCGCAGGCGAGGTTAGTAATGACCTCATCACCTACGACGATCACATCGCCTCCATGCACCGAGGCCGCCGCTGTAGTGTTCTCCTCTTGCTTCCCCTTGTCGCCCTTCTTCTCTCTCTTCCAAGCGAAACAATTCCGCTTGATATGGCCCTTCTTACCGCAATGGTAACACTCCGAGTCCTCGTAACGACCCTTGGACTTCCCCCTGCTCTTGTCTCTGCCACCACCTGGACCCCTGCTTTTGCCCCTTTCGCGGCTCTCTGAAACCAATGCCTCCGAGTGGTGGGATGTAGATGAAGTGCCCTGAGAACGTCTCCGCATCTCTTCATTCAACACCCCGCTCTTGGCAAACTCCAGACTGACCACGCCCTCTGGAGCAGAAGCGATCATAGATACTCGTACGGTCTCCCACGAGTCTGGCAATGTACACAGCAGCCACAGTCCCTGAACTTCGTCGTCGAACTTGACTTCCATAGAAGATAGCTGGTCAACCACGCCCTGGAAATCACTCAAGTGAACCGTAATAGACGCCCCATCCTTGTACCGCAGACCCATCATCGTTCGGATCAGGAACAACTTGTTTA
Source organism: Iris pallida (assembly GCA_029216955.1). NCBI lineage: Eukaryota > Viridiplantae > Streptophyta > Magnoliopsida > Asparagales > Iridaceae > Iris > Iris pallida. The sequence goes on along the minus strand of JANAVB010021000.1, from coordinate 7,144,844 downwards.
CCCCGGTCTTCTTCGCATACAAGGATTCCAGCCTATCCCACAACGTCTTCGCGTGCTCAATATTGGCAACGTGGTTGTACACGTTCTCATCAACAAACTGCCGTATGTACCCACACACCTGTATGTGCTCGAACTTCCAGTCCTCCTCGGATTTATCACTGGGCCTCTCGGTTGCAAACACAGGTAGATGCAGCTTCTTGACAAATAACAAATCCTTCATCTTGCTCCGCCAATAATGATAGTTTGTGCCATTAAGGTTCACCATGCGCACCGGCTTCGCGTCCATCTCTCCTCTCTGGTTCCTCTGTCAACTCCTGACACCCTTTGAACCCAAAGCTCTGATACCACTCTGTTGGAAAAGAAACGCGGAAACCTTTTCCCAAACCGGAGAGTACCTGCGAGAGGACCGAGCAATACAACGCACGAACCCAAAAATAGCCACACAAAAACAATCATGCAGACACAGAGAATTTTTGACGTGGAAACCCTTGCGGGAAAAACCACGGGACGATCGGAGTCCAACCCTGAGAAGCCTCCACTAATGGAATAGAAGAATTACACCCTCTACAAACTCCTCCCGATCCAAATCGGATCCCCACAACACTCAGAGATAAGAACAATGATTACAAGGCTACGAAGAGCGAGAACGACGAGTAGAGATTACCCGAAACACGATCTCCTTCGAAAACGACCTTCAATCCTCCGTCTTCTTCTCCGAAGTTGCAATGGCACTCTTGCCTCCTTCTCTCTCAAACTTGTGTTACTTGCGATATGTTGCACATCTAAATTATGGTTGAGAAAACTCAATATATCTCCCTAATCCCGCAACCAACCTGGACCGTTGGATTAGATCCAATGATGAAAACTCATCCAGAAATCCGCTTCAGCCCCCGACGACACAGAGTTCGGCCAGAACTCTGTGTGGGGCAACCAGCACCTACTGGCCAAACCCTGGAACGGCCAGACCGAGTTCGGCCCGAACTCGCCATGGGACCGAGTTCGGCCCGTACTCGGATCCCCTGCTTCCAGCAGCTCCAGCAGCAGCAGCAGCAACTCCGTCGCCTACTTTCCGAGCTTCTCCGACATCGGACGGCGCTCGTCGCACTCCGGGGTCTTCTCCACATAGGTTGGGAACCCCTCCCACTCCAACAAATATAACGGTTCTGAAGAGTTTTTGGCCTATTATAACGATTTATAGTGTTAAGTGTTATATATTGCTCACACATATGTAACACTGTTACACGCAAACGTTATAAAAAGTGGTAAAAAACTTAGAAGGCCCGCTCGAACGTCCGCTCAAACCCGAACCCCAAATCAAAACCTTCATTCCCTTTTTCTCTCTCCCATTTTCCTTCTGGACCTCTCGTTGACCTCCAGGAATAGTCCGTCCACTCGGGACAGTCGCCCCTCCATCTCCTCGACCGTGTGGTCCCTCTTCGACAGCCTCTGCTTCAGCCTCCCATTCTCCGACTCCATCTGCGACACCCGCGACGCGATCGCCAGGGAGGTGATCCACCTGGCCAGGTCCAGCTTCCGTCGGCTTCGCCGCTAGGATCTCGTCCGGGTGGCGGAAGTCGTCGACGGCCATCATCTGGTTCATCTCCCCGGAACCCTAACCCTAATTCTTGGAATTTGGGAAAACTTTTTTTTGAAGGGGGTAAGAATGTTTTCTTTTCCCTCTTCTTCTCTGATGCTGGTGTAGGGATGGTGGGTTGGTTGGCCTGTCTTAGTGGTTTAAATGTTTCTACCTGTACTTGATTCTCTTGTTCTTCCTTAGCTGTGTTATTTCTCTGTTGTTGTTGTTGTTGTTGTTGTTGTTGTTGTGAGAGCTCAGGCATATGTTTTGTTGAGGAAAAAAACCCAGATCAGAGAAAAAATGTGATGTTTAAAAGTTTGAATTTTTTTGTTCTAGAGATGAGATTTTGGGAGTGTTTGATCTGTCATAATTTAATGTTAGTCCCGGGGGCTTGATCACAGATGAAAACTAATGCAATCGAGATCTGAGATGTCACACAAAACTTTGTGATGATCAAACTCAAGATCTACGAATAAAACTAAATAGCCAAATTACAATATGAAGGAGAAAAATAGCAAAGAGAAGATCTCTTGTTCTTCCTTGCAAACGTGTTGCAATTGGGACAGAACAAGTTACAATAATCTAGAGAGATGAAAAGAAGAACAATGCTGGGGTGTCAAAACACCGTTGCTCAAAGCAAGATTCGCCCCACACGATCTGCTTCCAGGAACCAGCAAGTTGAAGAACTTGTGGAACGCTCGAAGTCACCTCTGTTCAGACTCCTCGGATGGACTTGCAATGGCGGCAGCAACTCTCTCTCTCTTTCTCCTTTTCTGACTTCTAATTTTCGTAGTACTCATAAAGGAGGCCGGAAGAGAGTATTTATAGAGAGAGGGTGGAAACCCTAGCCGCCTCTTCAGTTATGGAAAGATTGAATCAAATCACAAAAAGATAGCAACGAATTAATTCTAATCCCACAAAGATAGGAACTGAATTAATTCAAATCCCACAAAGATAGTAACGAAATTAATTCAAATCCCACAAAGATAGGATCTGAATTAATCGCATTGATTCACCCTTTCCATAACAGATTTGAAATCTGCACAGTCAGCGTAGCCCTCCATGCGGCAGCAGCAGCAGCAGCCTGGCCGCATGGACCGCTTGGGCCGCATGGACCGCATGAGCCGCATGAGCCGTATGGACCGTATGGACCGCATGGGCCGCATGAGCCACATGAACCGCATGGCCGCATGGACCGCATGGACCGCATGAGCCGCATGGGCCGCATGGGCCGCATGAGCCGCATGAACCGCATGGCCGCATGAGGCCGCATATGAGCCGCATGCCGCATAAGACCGCATGGCCGCATATGAGCCGCATGCCGCATAAGACCGCATGGCCGCATATGAGCCGCATAAAGACCGCATGACTGCTGACGTGCTAAGTGCAAAGTGCGCCAACAAAACGCCACATTACGTCTCATGAGCCCATGAGCCCATGAGCTCGAGTCCTAGTCGCTAAGCCCCTTTGGGGCTTAGCTCCAAGTGGAATTAATCCAAGAGAATGACAAAAGCATTAATGCTTAATCCTTGGAGCCTTATTCTTACCTCCTAGTAAAATCACCCACATGGTTCCCTCTTTAGGGTCACCACCCCATGTGCATCTCTCAACAACACACCCAAGTATATATGTTGAGATAACTCATGGTGCATTTCCGATGTGGGACTAAAATTTACAAGGCATTTTGAGAGCAAGCTCTCTTCATGTAAAGAAAGCACCAAAGAAAGCACCAACAATCCCCCACATATCACAACATATATATGTGTCCAGGGTGGAGCGTTCCCCACAGTAACTGTCCATTTTGCATTAGGATAGATGTCGCTGACGACTTGAATCTTCCCGCATGGGTTAAATAACAATGTGATACAAGAATGGACTACGCCTTGAATTCTGCACCACAATTGTAATTTTTTCCACTCACAAAGTGTAGTTACGTGTGCTTCTGGCTGCACATTAAAGGCCCTGTGCCAGCCTGGTTTCAGTGTATAATTTTGGGCGTCTACAAGTTTACCCTCAAGAGACGGCCTGATATCTCTTTCCATACACTATAGGTGAGTTCTTTATTAAAGAGATATGGCATGAAGCCTTGCGCTTCCTTGCGGTGCTACGCCGCTATGACATGGCCTGAAGCCGAGGCATTACCCCTACCTGGGAACCTCATCGTAGTGTCATACTACTGTAGCATGAGGTCACAAGCCTCTTTGTAGTGCCAAACTACCCAGCATGAAGCCTAAGGCTTCCTTGCGGTGTTACGCCGCAACGACATGGCTTGCAATGCCGAGGCTTTACCCCTACCTGGGTACCTCATCGTGGTGTCGTGCCACTGTAACATGGGGCCATCCTCCCCTTTGTAGTGCTGTCTACAACTCTTTAATTACGTCATACAGCATTAGGCTACCTGCCTATTTGCGGTGCTACGCCGCTATGACTTGGCTTGCAAAGCCGAGGCATTACCCCTACCTGGAAACCTCATGGTGGAGTCATCCCACTGTAGCATGGAGTTTCACTCCTTGTAGTGCTGCTCTACCGTGCTTCTTGTAAAGCACACCAGACATTCACTCTGCCTGAGAACTCATTAAGGCGTTTAAGCCAACCTTCCACAGGATTTGTTTTTCCGCAGAAAAATACATAGTAGACAACAGTGGTTATGGGTCCGTATCCCTTCCATGTTCCAGAGAACAAGTACCCACTGTTACCTGATAGTTTTCCAGTCAGTGATCCTCCTTTGAACCAAAAGTTAGATGCCTAGTAGATTTCTCTTTGAACTAATAGCATAAAACTTTATGGTAGGATTACAAAGACACACTATCAGAATGCCTTCAAGCCCATTTTACAAGCTGTGTCATCGACCAACTGGCGCTTGAGGCCCTTTGTGAACGGATCTGCCAGGTTCTCCTGACTCCGAACATCAACCACTGCAATTACACCTCTTTTGATAAGATCGTGTACTGCCCTGTGCTTCAACCGCACAGTCCTCTTCATTCCGTTGAAGAGGTCATTTGATGCTACCGCCGCAGTCGCCTGGTTGTCACAGTATATCGGTATCGCCGGTATCTGAGCTCCAACCACTGGAAGATCATACATGAGCTCCCGAAGCCATTCTGCTTCATCTGCTGCAGTTTCGAGTGCATAGAATTCAGATTCCATGGAGGAACGAGAGAGTATTGTCTGCTTCTTCGACTTCCACGATATAGCAGCTCCACCCAAGGAAAAAACATATCCACCTGTGGATCTCTCGCTTTCCGCTTCTGAACACCAGCTAGCATCACTGAAGCCTTCCACTACTGTCGGATACCCGTTGTAGTGCAGTACATATGTCTGAGTCTTCTTGAGATATCTCATAACCCGTTTCACAGCTTTTCAGTGCTCAATGCCTGGATTGCTCGTGAAACGACTCAGCATTCCCACGGCGAAAGCTATGTCAGGCCTTGTGGCAGTAGTAGCATACATCAAACTCCCGATTACGCTTGCATACTCCAGCTGCCTGACGCTTTCTCTCGAGTTTGGCTTCAGCTTCTGATCACACCTGTATGGCGTATCGATCCCTGGAAGATCCTTATACCCATAGCGTGTGAGCATCTTCTCAATATAGTGAGATTGTGACAGCGCTACTCCAGTGTCTGTCCGGATGATCTTTATGCCCAAGATGACATCTGCATCCCCCAAGTCCTTCATACTGAACTTGGTTGAGAGGAACTTCTTTGTCTCTGTGACACAGCCTATATCCGTACCTAGGATTAGCATGTCGTCCACGTACAGACAAACGATGACTCCTCTTCCATCAGCGAACTTTGTGTAAACACATTTGTCCGTCTCGCTGACTCTGTAGCCGTTTGACCTAATAACTTTGTCAAACTTCTCATGCCACATCTTGGGAGCTTGCTTCAAACCATACAATGATTTCACCAACTTGCAGACTTTGTCTTCAAGACCTTTGACGACAAATCCATCTGGCTGTTGCATGTAAATCTCTTCGGTCAGCTCCCCATTCAGGAACGCTGTCTTTACATCCATCTGATGTATCACCAACTTATGTATAGCTGCTAGAGCGATTAACATCCTGATGGTGGTCATCCGAGCTACTGGAGCGTACGTGTCGAAGTAGTCTATCCCCTGTTTCTGAGAAAATCCCTTGGCGACCAGCCTGGCCTTGAACTTGTCAATAGTTCCATCTGCCTTCATCTTCTTCTTGAAGATCCATTTACATCCAATAGGCTTTTCTCCTTCAGGTAGATCTACCAACACCCATGTGTTATTGGAGGTGATAGAGTCAAACTCGTCATTCACTGCCTCCTTCCAGAAGATAGCATCTCTGGTCTTCATCGCCTCATCATAGGTAAGCGGATCTGCTTCCACATGATAGGTGACAGAGTCATCTCCGAAATCTTTCGGTCTTCTCGCTCGCTTAGCTGACGGCTCTGCGAGTTCTGGTACAAGAGTTGTTTCATCAACAACAGCTTCTTCTTGGACTACTGGCTCGTATGAGATTTCAGTCTCATTTGCGCCTACATCATTTTCCGGAATGTCCGAAAGAACAATGTTTTTGTCTTAAGCAAACTTGTCTTCAAAGTATTCAGCATCGCGAGATTCGATGATATGATTTGATTCAATATCAAGAAATCTCCGAGCATCACTCTTCTCGGCATACCCCAAGAAGATCGCCTTCGTAGTCCTTGTCCCCAGCTTCTGAATCTTCAGATCTGGAAGCTTCACATACGCCAGACACCCCCACACTCGAATGACATTCAAGTTTGGTCTGACTTTGAACCAGAGTTCATGAGGAGTTATTTCCGAAGTTGCATATGGCACTCTATTCAGAATGAAAGTGGCCGTTAATGCAGCTTCTCCCCAGTAGCATTTTGGAAGACCTGCAGTGAGCAGCATAGAATTCATCATTTCTGTTAATGTTCGGTTCTTCCTCTCTGCTACTCCGTTGGATTGAGGAGAATATGGAGCAGTAGTCTCGCATATGATTCCATGTTCTTTGCAGAACGATGCGAATTCATGAGACCTGTACTCCCCACCTCGATCACTTCTCAACCTCTTGAGTTGTTGTCCGGTCTGCCGTTCAGCTTCGGCCCTGAATTCTCTGAACTTCTCGAAAGCTTCGTCTTTGGACTTGAGCAAGTAGACGAACGCGTATTTTGAGAAGTCGTCGATGAAGGTTATGAAATACTTCATCCCGGCCTTCGTGGAGAAATGTTTGAAGTCACAGATATCGGAGTGCACCAACTCCAGAAGATCTGTGCTTCGATTGACCCGATGAAAGGGTTTCCTTGTGATCTTCGTCTGAGCACACACTTCACACTTCTCCACCTTACCCCCACATTTGGAGATAAGTCCTAGACTAGACATTTTGTTGATTCTTTTATTATGAACATGTCCTAGTCTCTTATGCCACAACTCAAGAGAATAATCAGAAAATGCAACTGCATTAATGTCATCAAACTGGTTGACAAGCTGAATTTTAAACATTCCTTCGGTTTGATAAGCCTTCCCGAAGTATGTTCCTTTCTTGGACATAACCATCTGACCAGCGTTGATGTCCATCCTCAAGCTTGCGTTGCAGAGCAGGCTCCCAGAGATTAGGTTCTTGGCAATCGCAGGAACATGCTTCACTCCTTGAAGCGTCAGAGTGTTCCCAGAAGTGAGTTTCAGCTCCACAGTCCCAATCCCCAGAACTTCAGCTTGTGCCTGGTTCGCCATGACAACCTTTTCAGATATAGGCTGGTACGTGACGAACCATTCCTTGCCAGAACAGACATGGCAAGTCGCACCAGTGTCTATCCACCAGTCAGAGTCAACCCCCACAGTTGTGACCTGTCCGATCATAGCAACAATGTTAGAAACCAATGAAACCTTATTAGGCTCACCTTTCTCTGATTGTTTAGGCTTAGATCTGCATTCACTCTTGTAGTGGCCTTTCTTGCCACAATTGTAACAAGTCACGTGGGACTTATTCTTCTGTTGCTTCAAAGAAGGACCCTTCACTTTTAGATTAGTGAAGTCCTTCTTCTTGGGATGAGAAGCCGCCTGCTTCCCCTTTGAATTTCTCGTTTGCACAAGATTGGCTTTAGCCAACTGTTTGGACAGAGTGTCCACCTTCTGTTGGGAACGCATCTCGTCCTCAACATGGATCTCTTGCAGTAGATCTCCCAAGCTAATGTCTAGCTTCTTTCTGTGCATCCTTGCATAGAAGGTACTCCATCCAGCAGGAAGTTTTGAGACGATCCCTCCGACGACAAACTTGTCGGGAAGGGGCATCTCTTCGTCTTCCAGTTTCTGACGCAGCTTCAGGAATTCTTTCACCTGTGGCAGCATGGACTTTTCGTCCTCAAAGAGCAATTTGTGATATTTTTCAACCACAAACATTTTGCTCCTGTTCTTGTCTTCTTCATACAGATTTTCCACAGACTCCCATATGTCACTGGCAAGTTCCTTCTTCGAGTAGGATTCTGCCAGGGAGTCCTCCATAGCATTCAGGATGATAAGCCTGCAGATGCTATTTTTCCTTCTCCATTTGGCCTGGAGTTTGGTAGCCGCGTTGATGGCGGCAGTAGATCCAGTGTCTGGAACAGAGGGTTCTTCCTCCAACAGAACATGATCAACGTCTTTCAGTTGAAGAGTTAGGTACACCTTTCTCTTCCAGACTTGATAGTGCTCTCCATCGAACTTTTCCAACTTGCAGAAGTCCGATTGGAGGAGCGAAGCATTAATGTTCTCCATCTATACGGATCTTGCTTTGAGATTGTTAGTCCCGGGGGCTTGATCACAGATGAAAACTAATGCAATCGAGATCTGAGATGTCACACAAAACTTTGTGATGATCAAACTCAAGATCTACGAATAAAACTAAATAGCCAAATTACAATATGAAGGAGAAAAATAGCAAAGAGAAGATCTCTTGTTCTTCCTTGCAAACGTGTTGCAATTGGGACAGAACAAGTTACAATAATCTAGAGAGATGAAAAGAAGAAGAACAATGCTGGGGTGTCAAAACACCGTTGCTCAAAGCAAGATTCGCCCCACACGATCTGCTTCCAGGAACCAGCAAGTTGAAGAACTTGTGGAACGCTCGAAGTCACCTCTGTTCAGACTCCTCGGATGGACTTGCAATGGCGGCAGCAACTCTCTCTCTCTTTCTCCTTTTCTGACTTCTAATTTTCGTAGTACTCATAAAGGAGGCCGGAAGAGAATATTTATAGAGAGAGGATGGAAACCCTAGCCGTCTCTTCAGTTATGGAAAGATTGAATCAAATCACAAAAAGATAGCAACGAATTAATTCTAATCCCACAAAGATAGGAACTGAATTAATTCAAATCCCACAAAGATAGTAACGAAATTAATTCAAATCCCACAAAGATAGGATCTGAATTAATCGCATTGATTCACCCTTTCCATAACAGATTTGAAATCTGCACAGTCAGCGTAGCCCTCCATGTGGCAGCAGCAGCAGCAGCAGCAGCCTGGCCGCATGGACCGCTTGGGCCGCATGGACCGCATGAGCCGCATGAGCCGTATGGACCGCATGGGCCGCATGAGCCACATGAACCGCATGGCCGCATGGACCGCATGGACCGCATGAGCCGCATGGGCCGCATGGGCCGCATGAGCCGCATGAACCGCATGGCCGCATGAGGCCGCATATGAGCCGCATGCCGCATAAGACCGCATGGCCGCATATGAGCCGCATGCCGCATAAGACCGCATGGCCGCATGACTGCTGACGTGCTAAGTGCAAAGTGCGCCAATAAAACGCCACATTACGCCTCATGAGCCCATGAGCCCATGAGCCCGAGTCCGAGTCGCTAAGTCCCTTTGGGGCTTAGCTCCAAGTGGAATTAATCCAAGAGAATGACAAAAGCATTAATGCTTAATCCTTGGAGCCTTATTCTTACCTCCTAGTAAAATCACCCACATGGTTCCCTCCTTAGGGTCACCACCCCATGTGCATCTCTCAACAACACACCCAAGTATATATGTTGAGATAACTCATGGTGCATTTCCGATGTGGGACTAAAATTTACAAGGCATGTTGAGAGCAAGCTCTCTTCATGTAAAGAAAGCACCAAAGAAAGCACCAACATTTAATATGATTTGGGTTTTGTGATGTTGGTCACTTTTAGTAGTTTTTTTTTTTTTTGCTGATTTGTTTTATTCTTTTGAATATGTCCATGCTAGTAACTAATTTTGATGGATTTGATGAACCCAAATCAGAGGAGAAAGGTGATCTTTAGAATTTCCATCTTTTTGTTCTAAAAATAAGGTTTTTGGGGTCTTTGATTTGTCTGAATTCAATTTGAGTTGGTTTTTGTTATGTTGGTCATGTTTTCTGCTCTTTTTGAAAACTTTTATTGCAGATTTGCGGGATTCTTGTGAATGTGTGCATGGTAGTAACCAATTTTGATGGGTTCAGAAGAAATGTGTTTAAAAGTTACATTCTTTGTTCTAAAGATGAGATTTTGTGAGTGTTTGATTTGTCAGAACTCAATTTGAGGTTTTTTTTTTGTTATGGTGGCCATTTTCTGGCTCTTTTTTATCACTTTTTGTAGTTATTTGTTGATTTGTTTGGTTCTTTTGAATGTGTGTGCATGTAGTAACTAACTCTTGATGGGTTTGATGAACCCAGATCAGAGGATGACATTTGGAATTTTGTTATTTTTGTCTAAAAAGGAGATCTTGGGTTGGTTCGAGTATTTGGGTAACTGCCACATCTAAATTTTTGTGTTCTGGAATACTTTTTCAAGTTTTAATATGTTTCTTTGGGACATGGATATGCCCTTTTAGTGCTTATTCATGCTTGTTCACACATTTCTTGCTTTGAATTAAACATGTATATACTTGCCTAACTTTCGTCTATGCATCTTTAGGATGTTCGTGAGCATTGTAAAGGGATGACGCATCATGAGGACCATCAACACCAAAGGCCTTGGTAAATCGCCCCTTTGCCATTTGTCGTGTAAGGATACATTCTCTGATGAACTGAGTTTCACTTCTGTTTCTTCCGAGCTTGTTGTTCGTTATTATAAGCCTTAGTTATCCCTTTATATTTTCTAATAACTGAAATAATATGAAATAATCAGAGTTTGTCACTCTTCCATTAATTTTGGGACATTAAGAAGGCAAGGAAGATAAAGAACAATTGTCCATGGTAAGCTTAACGGGAACTTGACGTGGCCTGCCATGTCGATGACCACCTTTCAAATTTGGCCTATTTATGTTTACTAAACTGCCATGTAACTTGGGTATATAGCTACCATGTTCTGATTATCTTACTATTATAACTGGATATATCTCATGTATATGTGAATTTAATTTTAGGTTGTAATCAGTGAATAAAGCTATTTATGTAGCAAAACTTAAGCCATTGTATCACCTATGGACAACTTTTTTTTTCATCTTTCCCATTTGCAGGTTATCTCTTGTTATGGGGTGTCTAAACTTTAAAGTTATAGACTCAGACAATCCAGATTTCCAAGCAGGAGATTTGGTTTGGAGAATAACTGGATGGGAAGAATTGTCAAGTAATGGTGCCCAATGGCCTAGTTAAAATCGAAAACCCAGACATATTACACAGGCATCCTAGGTATATTTTGAATATATATGTTAGCCAATACAAATTATATTGTAGCAAATATAGTCTTTTAGAAGATCTGCAAATGCATAACTAACAATAAATTTTGTAGGTTTAATTTTCCTACTGAATGTTATTCTGTGCATTCGTTCAAGTAGTCAATTAACATGCTTCATATCCAATTTGCCTGAACAAGATTTCAATCACATTCGTATAAGGATGTCAATCTTGATAGCCTAATATAGTTTTTTTCGGCTTGTTTCTCTCCAGAGTCTTCTATACTTAAAAAGTTTCTGCTCTAATGATAATGTGACTCAGGTTTTGACAATTTTCTTACAAATTATAACTTCTGTGCGATACTTAGGAATGTCAGGGCATACTGTTTATGTGGGATTTCCATTAAATATGTTCTCCCAAGAAAGGAGAAACTGTTTATGTGTCAACGGTGTTAGAGGTTGTCAGTGTAAGTTTGATGCCTTGTTATGTAGTTGGGACTGTCGGTTCCCAAGAGAGGTATTGTAATGTTATTGTTTACTACAAGGCTACAAGTTTCACTATATATTTAGTCGATTATTTCTTGTGTGCTTGTCCAGATGCTCCTAGTATGTATCAAGTCCCTTAGCTTTGGTTTGCTAGCTTCTTGTTCTTGCAGGTTGAACAGTTGAAGTCTTTCCCCTAGCTTGATACACAGTCTCGGACTAGTCCTTCTCTACACAGTCTCAGGTTAAAGTCTAGATTGTGCACATTTGTTGCCTGATTAATGTTTCTAGTAAAGTTTGTTGATATCATTTGTCTATATACACTTGAATATTAGAATTACCAGTATTGGTTATAAATAAGCTTGTTTAGGTAATATATCAGTTGGTATGGAAAACTTTTGTCGATACTGGAATATCATGTATATAATAAGATGAGATATTATCCTATCCTCCATATACTGAAGTCTACTACTCTTTTAAATAGCCACAATTATATCAATGTAGTTTTTGATTAGTTGTGAAATTGTCAATTGATGAGCCTCTCTTCTGTGGGACCAAATTGAATGGATATATATAAGTATCCTAAAAACCTATATTGTGATAATCATGACTTCTCCTTTGGAAAATTGGTCAGGTCTGTCTTTATCTCAAAGACATGTAAGACTTGTTTTCTCAAGTTTTTAATGCAAAATGGTGGATTTTACTTGCAACTTGTACTTGAGGAAGTTTCCCTGAACATCCCATGAATGACTAATATGTTTCAATTGTTGAACTTTGATTCTTGATTGTTCCTTCAACCAATATGTATTTGAATATTCTCTATGCATTGTCCGGGAAAAAAAATAGATTGTTTGCTCATTTCTGTTTAAAACTCTTAAACTGCCATCTTCTTTGTGTTGCATTATTGCCTCCATATATGGTTAACTTAGCACTGCCATATTTCTCTCAATGCCTTGCATTACAACTGCATTATGGTCCAGTTAGGAAGTAAATAGTTGTTGCCATGTCCTGCAACTGTATGTTTCTTTTCACTATATGAGTGGCCTTTTGATCTGTATTGTTACACTTAGAGCTCATGTCCCTTATTCAAGTGAAACTAGGTCAAGTTCACTACATTTTTACTTCAAGTCACTAACTTTTCTAGAGAGAAAAAAGTATTCCAATTTAATACTTGAACATACACTTCTACAAAATGACATGAAAGTTTTGACTTGTACAAGAAAAAGAAAAAGAATTCTTGTTAAGTAGCCTTCATTCGCTATCTTACATAGTTAGTATCTTGATAAGATGGAAGAAACATATATTCATTTTTTCTGGAAAAATTAGTGGGACACTTTGTAAAGCATGATGGGCTCAGCCTACTTAGATGTATTAATTGCAGTCTTGAATTAGGGATGAGAGCACTAAGTTGTAGTTTACCAATATAACTTTCTTTCTAGAATGTAAGTTGTATTTAACAATGCAGGTCAGGAAAGGTTTCATCGTCAATGGCAGCTATCACAAGGTCTTGATAATCCTACATTCATCAGCAATTTCCAAATAGCCATACCAAGAATTATAGCTATTTGTTTTGGTGCTTAATTCCATTGCTGTTATTTGTTTATTCTTCAAAAATTCATTAGTTTGTGTACCATGAACTTTTAGATAGAATCTGCCCATCCAAGTCTTATGAGGCCTATCGTGTCTTTGGATAGCAGGGAAGGTGCAATAATGGGATCCCTCAAACAGAGTTTGGTAAAGTACTCTTTCTTGATATTGTCAATTGGATAGTTGTTTACTAAATATAAACTTGTTAGTTTGCTGAATTATGTATTACTGTATCACTGTTTGGTTTTGTACATTTTATTCTCATTTTCAAGCTCCTATTATATTTTGCAGTGCCAATGGGTAGGTTTTGAGAGATGTACTTGTGTACAAGCATCCATGACTACATTTTGGTGATATCCATAGGTCAACCTCAACCTACATCGAGATTAAGCATATATTTTTCAGCATGACATGTCAAAAAGCCAACTTGTCACTACCACATTTTAGCTTGAGGGTATTTTGGTCATTTTTAAAATTTTGAATTTATTTTGAATTATTGGAGTGATGATTGTTATTTTTAACTTTTACTAGTTGAGACTTTGGAGACTAACCTAGATGTTGACTCTAGCCATGGTGACTTGATTAGCATGGTGGGACCCTAGTCTAACTTAAGTCAACCCAAGTTAAGTCATTTAGAATCAAGTTTCAAATAGGAGAATAAATGATTAGGTTCAAGGGCTTTTGACTTAAGGAGTGATTTCCTTTACCATTGAAACTTGGCCCAAGCCTACTAGTCAAAACCCTAACCCTAATTTTAGCCTTGCTTGGCCGGCCACATAGGGATCCCCCCACTATAAAATCTCTCTTCCTATTGTTCTTGCCTCTTTTGTATCAAATCAACTTTTGGAAAGGAAAGGTATTGTCATTCTTCCCCAATCCATAACTATTCCATTTTAATTCCTTTTTGACTCTAGTTTCTTACATTAGAGTCTAATCCCACTCTATTTTCTGTTTATGGAGAGAAATCTCAGCTTTTGAACAATTTGGAGTTTTTGGCTAGCAAGGAGAATCATTCTATTTGGGAGTTTTCCTTGTCATTGACACACTATAGGTAAACCCTCTAAATTATATTTTAATTCTGATTTTTTTGCATATTAGCCTAGATCTAGGTGTCCCCTATATGTGGTGTGTGATTTGTGTAAATTTACATTGATTTCGTGTCCGTATCGGACACGTATCATAACCTAGTTCTAGGTGTTTGTGAAAATGCCTCAATGGATTTTACTTTGCTGTTTTTGAAAAGTAATTAAATAGAAATGTTGATCTATATGTATGTTATGATTTTTATGTGGACTGAGTCGCCCACTATGTCCTTTTCGTGTCGAAATTTGACACGAACACGCAGCACGAGCAGTGTGCTCGATGCCCTGCTGTTCGGGGTGTAGTGCGCACTGTACACGACGCACTGTACACGACACCATTGGACACAAAATTTCGTGGACACACGAAACATATGACTGACATCAACCTCCCAAAATTTGGGATCACTTGGTGCACCACACGAAGAGAAATCTGACCCGCACGGATCCTCACTGTGCGCGCACTGTCGAGTATACACGCACTGACACGCGTCTCGTGTCCGCACAGGACACCACTTGGACACGTTGTAGTGTGTGCAGTGTGTAGCCCTAGTGTTGGGCTACACGTGGACGTGACCACATGGACACACGTGTCGTGTGTTGTGTCCACGAACGCAGTGAACACGTGCACGAGACTGTGCACTGTTAGTGTGGCTCGTGTGTGGGAATTGGTTTGGACACGTTTGTGTCCAGTTTATGGACACTAGGACACACGTATGACACACTCACATGTGAAACTTTAATTACCAACCATTAAAACTGAGTATTAGTTGTATTTTTGAATTCGAACTATGGTTTCCCCAAAATTCTGATAACTAGGGCTGATACTCGATTTTTCTGAGATTAATTTGGGTTTAGTGATTTTTGTTGGTGATTGAATTGCAATGTTGCTTCCCCTATATACATCTGAGTTTAAGTTTGCATGTTAGGATTAATGATTAACTAGGTGAATTGGATTTCGAAATGCATTGGGCTGTTTTCCTGAGAACACATGTGTACACTGGTTTGTGTACATTGATTTATATATCAACTGTCATGTGTGCACTGTTTTCTTATATTGTACCACACACTCACACAAGAACACATGTAAACCTGAGAACTGTTATTTGTGTACTGTTTTCTCTACACACACACACACACACACACACACACACACATGTACAAACCTGGGACCCTATAGCTACTGTTATATATACACACGCATTACACAAAATCTGAGAACACATTGATATCACTCACACAACACCCTATGATACACACACATATGTACACAGGAACAGGAAACACCCTATATCTATGCTACACACACCTACACATTGATACCACACACACATCACCCTATATACACACACACACATGAACTGAAATCTGAGAACACCCCCTTGCTGTCACACACACAGAGGAACCCATATACATGTACACACAGAGGACACACACACACATATGCACTAACATGTCACCCTATCTCTCTCTCTCTCTCTCTCTATATATATATATATATATATATATATATATATATATAACCATATACATGTACAATATATATATATATTTTTATATATATAACTTGCTATATATATATATATATATATATATATATATATATATATATAAATATATATATATAACTTGCTAGATAATAATTTGTAATATATATATATCTAGCAAGTTATATATATATATATATATATATATATATATATATAACTTGCTAGATATATAACTTGATATATATATATAGCAAGTTATATATATATATATATATATATATATATATAACTTGCTAGATAATAATTTGTAATATATATATATATATATATATATATATATATATATATATATATATATATATGTTGCTTATATTATTTTAGTGTACATAAATGTGGTAACTAAATATGTGTGTTGCCAATGTAGATTAGTAGATAGGCATATAGCCTATATGGTTCCTATATGTATTCATATGTGTATATGGTAATGTATACACATGAGATTGTGTGTTGTTAGGCTTTATAACATTGTGATAATGTGTGAATGCTAGATAGGTATGGTTAGGCTTAGGAAGACTTGTCTGGTTAGGATTTGACCTAGTTGACCTAGTTTGACTAGTGTAGTTGACTAGAGACCAAAGGTTGACTTTAGCCTAGATTGACCCAAACATCATGTAGAATGCATTATAGCAGTCTATTTTACCATTTTGGATATGTTATGACTTGTGTTGTTCTGAATAGGAGCCAGACACCACTCCTTAGGCAGTATATTCATTCAGATACTCAGGATATCAGACGAGTACATTCTCTGACCGTTTTATACTTGCTAGGACTATATTCTTGCTCTAGATTACTTTACTTGATGTTGTCACGATGGAAACACGGATTAGTATTATATGGATCTTTTCATACGATGTTATTCCCCTCGGGAGCATCGGATACATCATGTCATGTGCGTTTAACTTTCATCATGTATTCCTGTGCTTTCACCATTCATGTGCACTCTCGTGATTCATGTACTCTCATGTTCACGGAGCCCCCATGTTTATATTCATGTGCACCCATTTATGGGCCCCCATGTGAAATCATGTACAATAACATAACTTGAACGAATCCTTGTGTATTGATTGGGGATGGGGGAGTAGAAATAGTCATGTGGACATTTTCAAAGTAGTGTAGCCATGTACAACCTCTCATGTTTATTATCAAGCCGTTCACATGTCTATCTTGTACTCTAAATCACTAGTTCACTGTAGCTCAATACTTATAGTAGATATTTCTTTAAGTCTTCTCTTTTACTTCATGTATATTCTTCAGCGTTTCATGTATTTTACTCTATTGCCTGTATTATATTTCTGTCATGATATGAACTGCGTAAGATGTACTGTGCTCGCTCCCGTCCTGACTGGACCTGTTAAAAATATTACAGATGACTTTGAGGAGTTCTGTCCTACATACTATGGAGCAGGCCTAGATGACACATGTGAGCTGGACTCCCAGGAGGACCCAACACTTGCAGAGGATATTACCCCAGTAGTCTAGGCTAGTTAGCTAGACCAATATCTTACTTATTATTCTGTCTTGTTGGATACACTTGTACTTATTTGTGGATTTATTGTTCTGGATATTGTGGAGTTATCTTAGACATTTAGATTCTCTCTCTTATCTTGTATTTCATCTGTGGATTCTGTTGATCCTATTTATCTATCTTATCGTACTTTCTACATTAGCTGTGATTGAGTTGTACTTTATATTATTCCTCCATTCGGAGAGTATAACAGTACAGGTACCTTATAACTGTTAGATGTATGTGACTTAGGACACCGTTCTACCGCTGACACTTCGGCGTAGGCTGGACGTAACCACTTCTCGTGTCCCTACACTGGGTGCGGGTCGTGACACAACTCCAAAAATTTGTTAGTACCAAATATTGATCTCTCTTACACTTGTGAATACAAACTCAATAACATTCAATATTCTCTCTTACGCTTTCCATATACTCCAGCAATATACAGCTTCTAAGGATGTCTACCAATTTACATTTGCTAATTGTAGTGCTTGTTTTGTTGATACTCTATGATTCTCATCATAGTTCATAGAATGAGCAGGAGATCTTGGAGAGACTTATGATTCAAACCGAACACTCACTCAATATGAGAACCCAGAAAAAGGGCAGACTGTGCTCTTTGTTGGTGACATTTCCTATGCAGATATGTACCTAGATCATGACAATGTCATGTGGGATACGTGGGGCAGGTTTGCTGGGAGGAGCACTGCATATCAGCCATATATTTGGACTACAAGAAACCATGAGATTGACTTTGCTCTTGAAATTGTGAGTATGAAGCATATTTCAGCCATTTGTATTTGTGTATTCCTCTTCTAGAACATCTTCTTCTACTCCAATGTTCTCAGACTTATTATTTTTGATCTGTTATAGAAGAGAATTCGATCTGAAAATGCCTTGCATTTGTAGGCAGTATCTTAATACGATAATGGTTTTCTGATATGCGCTATCTGTTTTTAAAAGAGGCGATGATGATCCTTATTAGATTGCTAGTTTCCATTTAAGAATAAAGTTTGTCTTTCTTTTTCCTCTCTTCTGATGGCTGGTGGCTCAGTTGCAGCCAATTTGGTAACATGTAGTGATTTGGAAATAATATCCACATTCTGATGGAATCTTTATTTATTCATTCATTCCTTCCTTTTTTATCAATATATTTATAAATGGGATAATGACAACAATGAGAATTCTCATTGAGTGAATCTCTACCTTCTGTGATGGCGAGGCATATTCTTGGAACCATTTGTCGATCATCATGCTAGATCAAAAATTGAATCTGAGCCTCATATCAGTCTTCTTTCTTTTGGCTTATGCTTTGGTGTATTGGGTAAGTGCCTTCTTGCATTTGTAGGCAGTATCTTAATACGATAACGGTTTTCTGATGTGTATCTGCAGAGGGTATTCACTTGGGTTCAATTTGTGGAATCTCTGGAAATTTTGTACGTGCTTCAGCCGATGTACAGTTTGTCATGTATAAGATTCATTTCATAAAAATAGTTGAAAAAACTGAAGTTTGTCAGTTTTTATAACATTATAGTTTGTCTTCTTATTTGTTTGAAAAATCAATAATTTTATTTGTACTACCTTTATTTGTAGGGTACAGTGTTGACTTTTGAAGGATACAATGTCGACTTTTGAAGGGATGTCATAATTTTGTGTTGGTGAATGCAAAAGAAATGTTTCAATGTTTTGAGGCCTGGTGCCCTAAAAGGGAAAGATGTATATATTTTGAAATGTAATGGTGATATGTTGGTGAAACAAAAGTTGAAAAAAGAGTGATATATTTTAAAATATAATTAAGATGGTGTGATATTTGGATATTTTTAATGAAATGTTTCGAATGTTAGTTAAATTTCATATTTTTGTTGTCTCATGTGTTCTGGAAATTAATATGCTTTTTATAATGCATTGAGTTATAAGGATTGACAGGTGATACATATATGTGTGTGAATAACCAGAACAGAACGTTAGAAAGCGTTATATATATAACCTAGTCATAACGCTTCAGGATAGATATGTTATATATAATGATAATATTAATGTCGCATAAAAGTTTAGTGTTATATATAATTGAAATAAATATATCATTTTTATTTAAAAAAAAAAGTGTCATATAAGTGTACATCATATATAATGGTTTTTCTAAACTTTTATAACACCTGTGTTCATGACGGTTGCTAGCTTAAAAAAACTGTTATTGTTATATATGACGGTTTTTACCTGTCATAAAAAAGGTATTTTTCTTGTAGTGGATGGTTGGCTATGAGGAATTTATGAAATTTTGAGTTGTGGGAAAAATAGAGGAAGCCTCCCCTATATATATATTAGTGGGTTTTCCTAGATAGGAAAGGAATATGATTTAATAAATTAAATCCTTCCATGAGTTTAATCAATCAATTAGATTGATTGAATGTCAATCTATTAATGGCAACACCATTTAAAGTAATATCTAATATTATCAAATTGTATTTAAAATAAATTTTATGTAACGCCCCAGTCCCAAAATACGTGGGACCAGGTATACGAATACATGCCAGCAACACTTCACCAATGGGCCAAGCTACACAACAAGCCCATTAGCGAAATACTTAAGCTATAAATCATGATAACACCAAGAAATACAACACAGTCCACAGGTATATATATCTAATCACATCCACAGAGCCCACAAAGAGATCAAGAATAAATAAGAAAATGTCTCAAATATCCAGCAAAAAAGTAATGAAGTCTGTGTGGGTAAAACATCCCAAAATCACAGAAATAGAAAGAAAGTACAAATCAACTACAAGTCTGATGAAAAGAAAAGGCAATAATGTAGCAAGACTAAATATGATTATAACATGATCACGAAAAATCCTCTGGCACTATCTCATCCTCCTGTGCCGGTACGCCTCCGGTCTCAGCTTCCGAACCGTAAACCTCTGGGTAGTCTTCAGCTTCGTCTAAGCCTGGAAAATAGCCAGGTCCTTAGAGGACTAGCAAGGTGCATAATATACATACCAAGGTACAGAAATAAAAATATGAACTAAGGCAATCTACTGTATCCGTCTATGTGCTATGCAAGTGAGATACTTTTCTAGAATACCAGACCCCTTCCACTATGGCTCACTAGCACCTCAACAGGATATTGTCCCCAGTACATGTGTCGTGGCACCAAGGACAATCAATTCTCGACAGTGATAATCCCTTACTCTGCTACAGAGATAAATGTCACTAAACAACAGGCCACACCACAATAGGTCTGATATTGTAGTCAAGTTCTCCCCAATCCCCATGTCTAGAATCTAGCAATGTCAAGTTTGTACATTCATCTCGAAAGTAAAAGAAATCCTGATAAAGAAATCTAGAATGCTAATACGAGGTTAATACCACGAATAGTCATGTAAACCTCGTATCATGAATGTGTCGGTGTCCTGTGGTCAATCGTGTCAATGGACACATCAGTATGTACGTAATGCCTAATGTCAATACTCGATGTCACTATCATGACATCGGCACCCGTCTATAGACGGACACTAAGTATCAACGCCCTACGTCATGCAATGCTAATAAAAAACAACAAGACAGAAAAGAAAGATCTGTAACGATGACAAGGCACGCTTGCCTGTAACTGCTGTCTGCGGGTAGGCCTGTCCAACTCTGGTGTCCTTGTCGATCCTTCCAAGCTCACCTATAATAATACACTATATTTACTATTCTATATCAACATACCATATATAAATTATATGAGTATTTATGACTCCTAGTTGTCATAACGTTGCTACGACACTACATCTATTATATAAGTACATATAGGTACCAAATTCTTTCGTAAATACTTTACTATTATAACAAAATAATATATTTAAATTCTAAAATTTATCTATAAATATTTATATATTACTATAATGCTATTTTCAATAGGAAACCCTTTCACAAGAGGTCTTATGTCAATGTCACATATGACTTCCTCAAATCGACCCATTAATTTAGTTCCGAAACAATGATAAAATAAAAATAATAAATTCTATAAAAATCCCAGAAATTAGTTAAAATAGTATTTATAATGTTAAAACTTGAACAACATAAAGTTTAATATGGATTCATGGAGTTTTGACACTTTTGGACACAAGGAGAACAGAATTTTTTGGAGTTCGGTGACATAACAAATGTCATGAATTTTTAAAAATAGCAACCGGATGCAAAACCGAACTTTCAGATATGCGTCGGAAAGGTATCGACGTCTAGATTCTGAATAAAATAATAAAAGGTTATAAACGGAACTTAGATAGACAAAAAATGGCCTTCAACAGAATTCATCAGTTCTGGATACCCTGTCGTAGAATCAACGCCACGGGCAAACCGCTTGGAACTAGGGGATCCGGCGATCATAGGTTGGACTAGACACACAAAGGTAACTCCCAGATTTAGTTTGAGGAGAAAAAGATGAGAAAAAGTGGGTGAAACATCATCTACAATTCGACTAACCTGCTATGACATTTTAGACTTCGATTCGACGGAGTTTCGACCCAAGTAGCGTGTCGTGCACCTCTCTAATGGCCGCAAGGTTTCTCCTACAGTTGCTAGGGTGGAAGAGGATGTTTAGAGGGACGTCCAAGTGGTGGTGGCTGGCACAAAAATCGAGGAGAAATTATATTTTGTGAAGAAAGGGGGTCGGCTAGGGTTTCGGATTTGGAGTGGTGGCCGCTAGGTTTGGGGGGGATTTGTGGAGTAGTGGGTGGTTATGAGAGAGGGGGATGGTTAGGGTTTGATAGGTATATATATATTTAGTGCATGGGCTTTGGTTTGATCTAGTTTGGATAGGATTTGGTTCTCCAAATCATACTATTATTAATAGGTTTCCTATTTTGGTTAGATGTTTGACCAAGCTAAATATATAAGAAAATATTGCATATGGCTGCAATTTAATCCTTAAAATTCTCTTAAATATATGTATACTTGGTTTTGGTACTCCTAGTTAGGCTCTAACTAGTAGGGTTGACTAGGTTAGGGTCCGAGTAGCATTACTAGTCAAATTAGACCCAAAAATCAATTTAATGAGTCTCATGTGCCAT
Organism: Iris pallida; assembly: GCA_029216955.1. Lineage (NCBI taxonomy): Eukaryota > Viridiplantae > Streptophyta > Magnoliopsida > Asparagales > Iridaceae > Iris > Iris pallida. The sequence continues at coordinate 7,122,443 of JANAVB010021000.1, read as the reverse complement.
TTGCAAATAAGTAGCACATGAAAACTCGATTGGATGGTACACCCTAGGCATGTGCATTATAGACTTAAAATGGATCAAAAACATATATTGGGTCATACGGTTTCGATCTATTTCAAGTCCAAAAATCAAATTGGAAGTTGGGCCTAGAATTACGATAAATGATCAAATAGTCTAAGTTGACCCGAAATTGTACGAAGCCAAAAGAATGTGGAAAAGCAAATTTTGATGGGACGTGATATATCAAACTGAAGGTGGACGAGTCTAAAATTCCAATATGGAATTGGATTTGAGGAAATAATATTTGTTGTGCTTCAAAAATCAAAGCTACGGTAAACTACTAACATAGTCATCATTAACTTTAATAATTTAAAATATTCATATAAAATAATTAAAAATAATTAAAAATTAAATCCAAAAATGATGGGGCTTACATTTTATAAATTCAAATCATAAAAAAAATCAAAAAATTGTATAATATATTTTTGTAAATCTAAATCTCTTTTAAAAATAAATGGTAAAACTGTTTTCCTTTCAAAATATCTATAATAGAATTAAAATAAAAAATATTTTCTAACTAGAAAAATTTTAGAATTAAACTAAAATAAATAATAAAAAAATTTAATTTGGGAAGTGGGCTTACAAATATATCCACTTAGAAAAATTTTGTCCTCGAAATTTCAAAGGGCACGATTAGAAATATAATCAAAAGATAATACGATCAATCGATACAAATAAGCACGACAAAGAATATAATTAGGAAAATGATATGATTTATGATCAGTTAGTCAGGCATAATCGCGGATAGAATTGAAAAAAATATGCGAATTAGCACGATTGAAATATAATCAAATAGTCTAGTAGCGATCGGAATTAGTTTGGCACGATCAAATATTTAGGCATGATCATATAATCAAAATCTATGTACGATTTTGAATCTAAGGGAATATAATCAAAATATAGTAATTGGTTCTAAATGATTACTAGAAAGAAATTAAATAACAAATTCTTGAATAGGAAAGATAAGAAAGGAAGAGATACCAGTTTATTGAGAAGACGATAATAAGAAATAAGGCATCGAATCAATTTGGAATATTAATTGTCATATACCAATAAAAGATAGTCTTTGTGGTATTCGAAAACTGTAAGCATATTCGAAGTCATTTAACCAAAAATCCATGCCTCGCTAGTGTACATCTGGCAGCAGTAAACTCTTAGTTTCATGACTCAAATAAGGATACGGTAATGAATACTCTATCAACTCTATCTAATATTGATATAACAACTCAATAGATCCAATAATACAACTAGGACATAATTTTAATATTATTCGATAACCAACGCTTACTTGAAATTATTTCAACTTAGGGTCATGCCTTGCCAGTACGCTACTGGCTGTAGTGAACCCGCAGTCTCCATAATTCAAATAAATGGGGACAGTGCGCATATGCCTTGCCATTGTAAGTCATCAAAAATTATTCTAACTATATCCATAAGAATTTCATAGAAGCTTCTAGAAATTCAAACAAGTTCCAAGACGATTAAGATAGAAAAAGTGTAAGTATCTGTCCTATAAGTCTCAATTCATACAAATAAAATGATCGATTAGGGAAGAAATAACTGAAGACAAGCTATATAAACATTCCAATATCTATTTCATGGATATTCAAATGATTGAGAAAACACTTTGAATCAAAAACTAACTTAAGATTCATATATGGATAACAGAATAAAAATAATTCCTTATGGCAAATTGGGAAATAAATAAGCAATTCGGACTTACGATATGATGATAGTTAGAGAGGGCAAAATGAATCATCAAGATTAGGAATTGAATAATAGAAAGTCCTAGTTTACAAAGCGAATAGTCTACCCACCTTTAATCATACCATCGTATTAAAATACAATAGTGTATCCTTCTATGAAAATTCCTTAAATATCTAATAGGGTCTAGAATTCAATAAATCTCTGCCTAAATCACATTGCCTATATAGCAACCTTAACTACCCAATAGTGGAATTGAATAAGGGACTCCTAGTCCTAGTCATTCTCGTAAAATCAAATCAATCCTAATTGTGAATGGGCACTTCCTAATCGCAGGCTCATAGTAGTATGACTAATATAGATACTACCGCGAGTTCGCACAATTTTGCAAAAACAGATATGCATGGGCCACCAAAAAATTTGTTACGATCCGCACCCACTTTTCGGGGTACAGTACGTAGCCAAGTCCAGCCTACGCTGCAGCATCGACGATAGTACGGTATCTAGGTCTCAATGTCAATCTCAAATAAAATCAAATCAAATCTAATTGCTCATTCACAATAACTATTTTATTTACAAATCTAATAATACATAAAATAACATTCAGGAACAAATCTGCTAAAATAAAAGAACTATCTAATCTAGAATCTAAGGTCGACCTCCAAGGTCTCTAACTCCCATGTATAGACCATAGTGCAAAATCAAAAGTATGCCAAGTCACCTGCAACGATCCAGTTAGAAAAGGAGCAAAGTATAACCATATTGCATTTATGTAACTTAACACAAAATAAAGTTATACAATAGATATGCAATGTAACAGTAAAAGAACATGTATATGAACTGGAAACGATAACATGTACGAGAAACTACTAGAAGGAACATGTATGAACAAGTCAACTGGAAAATGAACATGAACAAGTAAACTAAACAAACAGTACTTTGAAATACCTTTCGACATGTGAACGACTGGGCTAATACGGCACATCATACGATGGATATCATTTATTTTTGGTACGAGTAACCCATACATAAGGTGTATGACTTAGCTATCATTCACTAAACATTCATTGAGGTTTGTTCACATATCTACTGGGCATTTCTCTTCCGACTTACTAAACAATCAATAAATGAGTAATGATACAATCAAGCCTATCATATCGCAATCGTGTCTCAACTGGATACTCAATGAAACACAAAAAAGATTAACATTATAATTTAATAAGAACATAAAGCAATAGTGTACTTGTCTCAATTAGTTGCAGTTGTTGTGTGACACGATCATGTTGGCACAGAATAGTAGTAGATGTCATAAGTATGCAAGACGACCTCTAATGATGGAACAGACCATGCCATTGGTTCTGGAATAGTCCGATTAGCCTAGGGTCGTTATGAAGTAATCAGAATCACAAGAAATATGAATGCATGACTAGTCGTGATCAAGATTTGATTCAAGAAAAATAAGTTTAATAAAAATAAAATCTTTAATAAGAAAATATATATTTATATAGAAAATGTTTATAAACTCTTTAGAAAATATATTTCATACTTGAAACTAAATATTTTATTTGCCAAAATATTTTAGGTAAATATTTGGAAGCCAAGAAAATCATTTATATCTATATGGTAATCCATATCAAGAAAATATACGAATAAATACATAAATACATAGTATACGAATAAATACTTTGTTATTAGTTATCCATAGTATATTTGTATATATTAAAGCTTAAAACTCCTTATAAATTAAAATAAATTTCTCAAACCCATTGGCTTAAGCCCAAATCCAAAAATAATTTAGCCCAACCCTTCAAGCTATCCATTATTACCCAAAATAACTAATAACAATAATAATTAATAACAAAATAATATTAGTATTAATATTAATAGAAAAATACTAAAGTTTTACTCATTATTCTGTACATTATATTTAAAATTAAATATTAAACAAAATGCAAAAAAATAAATAAAACCAATACAACAGCAAAACCTAACCTAATTATCACTTCCCTGCTGTGTTGTTCCATCAAATCAATTTAATAAATAATTGCTAAAATAAAATAGAAGGAAAAAAATCAATGATAAGTAGAAGGCAAAGGACATAGAGAGAGAGAGGGGGGGGAAAGAAATTCTTCTCCAGAGAAGAAGAAATGAGTGGAAAAAAGAAGCGGGGAGAGAGGGAGTGCTAGAGAGGAGATCGAGAGAGGGAGAAGCTTACCAGTTGGGCGCGCTTGCCGGTGGACACGGTATCGAGCTCGCCGATGGAGATCGGGACAAGCGGTACAGGTACACGGTGGTGGACCAGATCTGAGGGTCGAGGGGTTCGATGGCTCACCGCTTGGTCGTAGCGGCGTTCGGAGTCTGGCCGTGGCGAAGGTTAACTCATGGCGGTACGATGGCCGGCTTTCGAGGAGCGGGGGTCGATAACGGGGTCGACTCGGCAAAGGCCGTGTCACTCTCCGTTTCCAGAATAAGTATTTTATACGTGTACTTCTTGAATGTATTTATTCAATATTTATCATGCATTTGTTCTGTATTTAAATTCTTCAATTTTACGCTTATTAATTTTCCTGTATTTTATTTTCTACTTTTTCTTGGCTCTTGGTTCATTTCGGTTCATGGTAAACCAACTGGGTGTGGTTTGGTTCAACATGGAAAGGAATGGATGGCTTGGATTTGGTGGAGAGAATGAATGGTGGAGATCCACTTGACCTTGATATAAAAGTTCTTCTTTCATTCTCTCTCTTCATTCATTCACATTTACTCCTCCATCAAACCCTAACCCACTTGTGAGAGGCAAGTACATCTTGCACACCATGAGGAATTTCATGCATCCCTATTTATTTTTAGTCCATGTTGTTCATCTTCTCTTCCTCTACAAGTTTAGGTCTTGAAGTTTTTAATTTCCATAGATGGTTGGGTGTAGATCTAAGTTTTAAGTTTTGGTTTTTATATGAATTTTAGGGTTTTGATCTACCAGACATTGTTGTTTTTGAAAATAAGTGGTTCCATGTTGTAGAGTTAGATTTCGATTTATTTTGTGGAAGTTATGGCCAAAAGTATTTTTGTTCGTTTCTATATTCATCTGCAGCATGAGGAGCATATCGCAGTAGGCGCATATGGTGTCGCGAATGAGCCGCATGAGGTGTATGTCGCAGTAGGCGCATATGGTGTCGCGAATGAGCCGCATGAGGTGCATGTCGCTGTAGGCGCATATGGTGTCACGAATGAGCCGCATGAGGCGCATGTCGTAGTAGGCGCATATGGTGTCGCGAATGAGGCGCATATCGCAGTAGGTGCATACGGTGTCGCGAATGAGCCGCATGAGGCGCATGTCGCAGTAGGCGCATTGGTGTCGCGAATGAGCCGTATGAGGCGCATGTCGCAGTAGGCACATATGGTGTCGCGAATGAGTCGCATGAGGCGCATGTTGCAGTAGGCGCATATGGTGTCGCGAATGAGCCATATGAGGCGCATGTCGCAGTAGGCGCATATGGTGTCACGAATGAGCCGCATGAGGCGCATGTCGCAGTAGGCGCATATGGTGTCGCGAATGAGCCGCATGAGGCGCATGTCGCAGTAGGCGCATATGGTATCGCAGTTGGGCCGCATATGCCGCATGAGCCGCATGTCGCAGTTAGTTCGCATGCATGTCGCAGAATAGGCCGCTTAATGCCTATTTTGGTTGTTTCTGACTGTTATATGTCCTAATTGACGAAATTATGGCTAGAATTATTTCCAACTCCCAACATAAAATTTGTAGATCTTTTTCTTGGCTTCAAGAATATATTACCAACTATTTTATACTAGTTATGGACTCGACCATGCTTAATACTAATTTGACTTTTATGCCTCGTCACGAATTGATCCCGACTGTTACTTGACTAATAATTGATCATGCGTTCCTAATTGGAACTAAGAGACTGGCTAGTCGTCTTATTAAATTGAATGAATGAGACACGTTCATATTAATTATGAACTATTATAATCGATTGGCCGATCCCGAATATTGACATACAGGCACACATGCAGGCTTCAATTTATTTATTTATTTTTCTACAAAAGCAGCATATGTACTTGATGGTCAAGACATGATTATTCCGTGGTTAGTTTTGATTGTTGCATTACGCTATGTAAGACCTACAACCTAACCGCACGGGTATCGTTGTAGAGTTGGGCATATCGTACTTGTACGGAAGTACTCATTTGAATGACCATGACCCACGGCATGGGATTTCGCTTAACATAGAGGCTATTAAGATAAATAAAATAATGATCGCATGGAGAGAATAGATTCTCGAGTTCTTACATGGCAGCCCTCTTGGGACTATTAAGTGCCCGACAGGCCGGCTGGTTCCCACAGGTACTACAAATTTACCACACGGACAGGGAGCGGTATCTGCTTATACTACTTAATTGTACATAAAATACTAACGACGAACGTCCCGCTGGGACTCGTCTAAATATATGATTGGCGCAATTGATTGATTGGATAGACTAGCCTTGCTTGCACATAGTAAGAACTGAGGAATCCTTTATTGCATAATTCTAGGATAACTTGGAACTCACAGTAGCAAGCCGTAGTAGTTGCATGGCCGTTTAAATTGATTTGTTTGTGTACTGTACCTACTCTGTTACCTAACTGAGATGATCAGAATGTCAGGGCATGACGGGCCAACTTCTGTCCTTGTTTGGTTGGGAGGTTGGTTCGAAGTGTCGTGATGTTATGTGAATCCCAGTGGCAAGCAGAGATCTACTTATCATATTCTCTTATTACTGGTTTTAATTCCTCATATCGTGCTTCCTTGCGGTACTTGCTATTAGAGGTCTAACCTCTCTGGTTTTGCATGGCCAGATTTAGAGCCGGTTCCCGAGGACTCAGCTTACTTCCATCTCCAAGATGGTCAATACTAGAGGGATGATCGCATGAGGACTCGAGTGGGTTCCTTACTTCCCCACTCGTTTTGTTATTTACTTAATACCTTGTCGTTTGGCACCGACATGTTAGTCGGATTGTCTTGTACTTACTTTTACATAATTGTAATTAAGTCAGACTGCAGCTGATAACAATTGTGTACACTTGCTACATCATCTGGCTATGTTTTGTAAAGCCAGATATCAAGAACATTTTGACTGAGCGTTTGGGACGCCTTACTGCTTTATCTTACAGGTTCTCTATTTCTGTTTCTTATTTGAATGATTGAGACAGTAGATGTGAAATGACCATAGTGAGACTTTCATGTAGTATGCACCCCCTCGTCTTTTAGACAGCATTGATCGTATTATACGGTATTCATCTACCCGTAATACGTAGCTGGCTGAGTCATTCCCCCGCTCTCTAGTATTCTGGTTCTGGGGCGTGACAAGGTTTTAGTGGTGGCCCATGCAGGTCTGATTTTAGACTTGTGGGGTGTTTTAATTTATAGGATGTCTCAATCACACATGTTCCCCCTTGATCTCATGATTCGTTACTCTCGACTCTAGCTTGACATTCCGGTATCCTTTGACTTCATTGATCTTTCATGTCCGATCGTTTGATTGTTCTTTTGTCCCTTTTCTTAGGGGCACTTCGTCCGCATCTGCCAGGACTGGACAACAACAACAAGAGCAACACGGACAACCTGACCATGTTGGTCAGCAACAAGGGCCGGTACTAACTCAAGAGACTATCCAAGAAGAAGTAATAGTGGAAGCAGCAGCTGGATCACAGTATCCGGAGGTTCCACCACCACCAATAGTTCCACCTACCCCTGCGGAAATGGACACACCGACTCTTCTGGAGATCATGAGAGGGATGATGGCTGCTCAGCAACATCAGATGTTAGCCTAGCAGCGCATGCACGCTCAGTTGTAAGAGCAGAACATATTACTCAACCAAGGATTGCAGACGGCTTTGGAAAGAGGGGCGAGGACAGATTCAGGAGCATCAGTCAGGTTTTGCAAGTTCAACCCCCGCCGTTTCGAAGGAACGGAGGATGCCATCTCAGCAGATGCATAGCTTAAGGATATTGAGGCTATTCTGACAGCAGCTAAGGTGCCGGCAAAAGAACATGTAGATTAAGTGAAGTTGTTACTTCAGGATCTCGCACGTGATTGGTGGGAATCAGAGGAAGTGGGCATCAGACGTCCTGTTGCTTGGGACGATTTTACCGCAAGATTCAAGACCAAGTACTATGGAGTTGTGGCGCAGTTTGAGCTACAATAGAAATTTATCAACCTCAAGCAGGCCGGCAAGATGGTAGATGCCTATGCAGCGGAGTTCTGCAGATTGAGCAGATTTGCCCTAGAGATGGTAGCAACAGAGAGCCAGAGGGCTATGAGGTTCCAGCAAGGGTTTCACCTTGAGCTCTTGCAATTGATAGAGGGGCACAATTACCAGACTTTTGATGAAGTATTGACGGCAACCCGAAGGCATGAGATCACCATTCAGAGGATCACGGCAAGGACTGGAGGTCAGAAGAGATCTCACAGTCAGATTAAAGGAGGAGGGGGAGCAGCGCCCCGAACAACAGCACCATCCCTTGGCATTCGCATTCACGATGTGGCAATGCGAGGGCCAGCACCACCACCCAGGAAGCAGCAGCAACAGAAGAAGAATCAGCAACCCCCAGCGGGCTGCACTTATTGTGGGAAGATGGGGCACACTAGAGATGTGTGTCGGGCATTGAACGGTCTGTGTTTGATATATGGAAATCCAGATCATCGTGTTACCACATGTCCCATGAATTCGAGGTCAGGAGGACCAGTGCAGCAGTTTTCTGCTCTGCTAGCACCAGGGACAGGACAGTATCGAGGACCCGCAGTGGCAGTGCGACCATTGGCCCAGCGTCCGTTAATGTCACAGGCTCAGATGTTTCGGCAGCAGGGACCGCCGATGCAGCAACACCAGCATAGACCACCCCAGCATCATCAAGGCAGGGGCCAGCAGCAGCACCAGGCTAGGCCGCAACATGGGAACCAACAAGGAGGTCGAGGGCAGGCATTCACTCTATCCTTGGAGGAGGCATTAGCATCGAGAGATGTTGTGGCAGGTAACATTCTCGTCGTCTCATATCCCGCAGTAGTATTGTTTGATTCAGGAGCATCATACTCATTTATATCTGCACAATTTGCGACACGGCTAGGAATGGAGTTCGAGGCATTGCCAGGGAGGTTGAATATACTCACTGGCAATGGGCTCGTAGGAGTTAGTAGAGTTATTCTAGCGTATAGCATTGTAGTTTGCGGGCATTCCTTACCCGCCCGGTTGATAGAATTTTCTGTTGGAAATTTCGACGTTATCTTAGGCATGGACTGGCTGAAAGACAGTCATACGACAATAGATTATCGTAGAGGGAGTATATCTTTTGATATTCCAGGCATGAAAAGATTCACCTTAGTCAGATCAGGGGCAACTCAACAAGAGCAGGGAATAATAACGGCAATGGAAGAAGTTCAGGTTCCGAAGGTAGTTGAAGAATTTCTAGACGTATTTCCCGAAGAACTTCCAGGGCTACCACCGATTAGAGATATTGAGTTCAGTATAGAATTGGCACCTGGAACTAAACAAATATCAGATCGAGTTTACAGAATGGCGGATTCAGAGCAGGTCAAGGTATATCAGCACATAGAGGAACTGAAGGAGAAGAAGTTCATCCAAGCTAGCATATCACCATGGACAGTACCAGTGGTACTTATGGGGAAGAAGGATGGGTCATCCAGATTGTGCATTGATTACAAGAAGCTTAACGCGGCGACAGTAAAGAACAAGTACCCACTACCCAGGATCGACGACTTGTTTGATCAGTTGAGCAAAGCTAGAGTTTTCTCCAAGATAGATCTTCATTCAGGGTATCATCAAGTGAGGGTTCGGAAGGAGGATATTTCCAAGACAGCATTCAGGTCGAAGTATGGGCATTATGAATTCTTAGTAATGCCGTTTGGTTTGACCAATGCTCCAGTAATATTTATGGATTTGATGAACCACATCTTTATGCCATACTTAGATCAGTTTGTCGTTGTATTTCTTGACAACATTCTCGTATATTCTGCCAGTGAAGAGGAGCATGAAGACCACCTCATAAAAGTGTTACAGGTTCTGAGAGAGAACCAGTTGTATGCTAAGCTCAACAAGTGTGAGTTTTGGTCGGATCATATTTTATTTTTGGGTCATATCATATCAGGAGCTGGAGTAGCAGTGGATCCCAAGAAGATAGAAGCAGTAGAGAGTTGGCCAGTACCCAAGACCGTAGCTGATGTGCGGAGTTTCTTGGGATTGGCAGGATATTACAGAAGGTTCGTATCAGACTTCGTAAGACTTTCAGCACCTATGACCCGCTTGACACGGAAGGATGTACCATTCGTCTGGTCGACAAAATGCCAGGCATCATTTAAGAATCTGAAGCAGAAGTTGATATCAGCGCCTATTCTTACATTGCCAGTTGGACCCAGAGGTTTTACAGTATATTGTGATGCGTCAGGAAAAGGACTTGGGTGCGTCCTAATGCAACATGGAAAGGTGATAGCATATGCATCTAGGCAACTTTGAGACCACGAGAAGAATTACCCAACTCATGACTTGGAGTTGGCGGCAGTAGTATTTGCTTTGAAGCTATGGAGGCATTACTTATATGGTGATCGAGTAGACATGTACACATATCATAAAAGTCTGAGGTACATCTTTACTCAGAAGGAGCTGAACATGAGACAGAGAAGATGGTTGGAGTTGATCAAGGATTATGACGTGGAGCTTCAGTATCATCCAGGCAAGGCTAATGTCGTAGCAGACGCTCTTAGCAGGAGAGGCGGCACATTTATGTTGACAACGCAGAAGCACATCTTAGAAGACCTTCAGGAGATGGGCATCGAAGTTATACTTCCTAGTGATGTAGGAGTTCTAACAAGTTTACAAGTTCAATCCGACTTGGTAGACAGGATCAAGGCAGCTCAGGCACAGGACCCAAGGATTCAAAAGCTTATAGCAGAATGTGAGTCAGGACTCAGAAAAGAGATGCAAATTCATGAAGATGGTACGCTTAGGTTTGGATCACGCCTATGTGTGCCTAGTGGAGATATCAGACAGAAGCTCACAGTTCTCAATATTCTATACACCCTGGAGGGACCAAGATGTACCAAGATATCAAGCAGCACTTCTGGTGGAACGGGATGAAGAGGGAGATAGCTAGATTTGTTTCCCGTTGCTTGGTATGTCAGCAAGTGAAGGAAGAACAGCAGAGGCCAGCTGGGTTATTGCAACCACTTCCTATCCCGGAATGGAAGTGGGAACACATCACAATGGACTTTGTGACCGATTTACCGAGATCACCAAGTGGTAAAGATGCTATTTGGGTGATAGTAGATCGGCTTACAAAGGTGGCACACTTTCTTCCTTTCAGAGTAGGGTAATCTACAGAAAAGTTGGTAGAGTTGTATATGCAGCAGATAGTCAGACAGCATGGAGTCCCCGTCAGCATTATGTCAGACCGAGATACCCATTTCACATCACATTTCTGGAAGAGCTTACATCATATTTTGGGCACCAAGTTAAGATTTAGCACGGCTTACCATCCACAGACGGACGGGCAATCAGAAAGGACAATTCAGACTTTGGAAGATATGTTGTGAGCTTGTACTCTAGATTTTGGAGGATCTTGGGAGAGCCACCTGCACTTAGTTGAGTTTTTTTATAACAAAAGTTATCAAGCCAGCATCCAGATGGCGCCATTTGAAGCACTATATGGTAAGAAGTGTAGGTCGCCACTAGCATGGAATGATATCGGGGAGAGAAAGATGCTAGGCCCAGAAATGATTGTCCAGACCGTTGAAGTGATTAAGGGAATTAGAGAGAGACTTCGAGTTGCGCAGGATCGACATCGTCATTGGGCGGACCAGCATCGTAGGCTGCTAGAATTTTCTGTTGGGGACCACGTGTTCTTGCGGATCTCACCTACCCGTGGGGTCATTAGATTTGGCGTTCGCGGAAAGTTGAGTCCGCGATACGTAGGACCCTTTGTTATTCTTGATAGGATAGGCGATGTTGCTTATCGTTTATCCCTTCCACCTTCGTTACGAGAGGTGCATGACGTATTTCATGTATCTCAGTTGCGAAGGTATGTATCGGACCCAAGCCATATCCTTGATCATTTCGAACTGGTTGTTGGTACCAACCTGTCTTACGAAGAACAGCCTGTGTCCATTTTGGACCGAGGAGAGAAGATACTCAAGAACCGAACAATTAGCCTTGTCCGGGTTGCTTGGGGTCATCACTCTTTAGGGGAGTCAACGTGGAAACGTGAGGATGATATCCGATCACGGTATCCGCACCTGTTTGACTCACAAGGTATATCTCTTTCTATATACCTTGATTGTCTTAACTCCTCATGCTTGTCATCTTATGAGTAGAATTGCTTGGTGTCGTCGATAGTTAAACATAGATATATTACTTGCTATTTGACATTGTAGAATAGCTACTTACTCAAATTACTTGTACTTAGATTAGTCTAGCTCTGACATTTCTGTCCTGTTTGGATCTGAAATTCCGAGGACAGAATTTTTCTAAGGAGGGTAGAGATGTCACTCTCCGTTCCCAGAATAAGTATTTTATACGTGTACTTCTTGAATGTATTTATTCAATATTTATCATGCATTTGTTCTGTATTTAAATTCTTCAATTTTGTGCTTATTAATTTTCCTGTATTTTATTTTCTATTTTTTCTTGGCTCTTGGTTCATTTCGGTTCATGGTAAACCAACTGGGTGTGGTTTGGTTCAACATGGAAAGGAATGGATGGCTTGGATTTGGTGGAGAGAATGAATGGTGGAGATCCACTTGACCTTGATATAAAAGTTCTTCTTTCATTCTCTCTCTTCATTCATTCATATTTACTCCTCCACCAAACCCTAACCCACTTGTGAGAGGCAAGTACATCTTGCACACCATGAGGAATTTCATGCATTCTCATTTATTTTTAGTCCATGTTGTTTATCTTCTCTTCCTCTACAAGTTTAGGTCTTGAAGTTCTTGATTTCCATGGATGGTTGGGTGTAGATCTAAGTTTTAAGTTTTGGTTTTCATATGAATTTTAGGGTTTTGATCTATCAAACATTGTTGTTTTTGAAAATAAGTGGTTCCATGTTGTAGAGAATTTAATTCTACTAAATTTTGGTTTTTGAAAAGTTAGATTTCGATTTATTTTGTGGAAGTTATGGCCAAAAGTATTTTTGTTCGTTTCTATATTCATCTGCAGCATGAGGCGCATGTCGCAGTAGGCGCATATGGTGTCGCGAATGAGCCGCATGAGGCGCATGTCGCAGTAGGCGCATACGGTGTCGCGAATGAGCCGCAGGAGGCGCATGTCGCAGAAGGCGCATACGGTGTCGCGAATGAGCCGCATGAGGCGCATGTCGCAGTAGGCGCATATGGTGTCGCGAATGAGCCGCATGAGGCGCATGTCGCAGTAGGCGCATATGGTATCGCAGTTGGGCCGCATATGCCGCATGAGCCGCATGTCGCAGTTAGTCCGCATGCATGTCGCAGAATAGGCCGCTTAATGCCTATTTTGGTTATTTCTGACTGTTATATGTCCTAATTGACAAAATTGTGGCTAGAATTTCTTCCGACTCCCAACATAAAATTTGTAGATCTTTTCCTTGGCTTCAAGAATATGTTACCAACTATTTTATACTAGTTATGGACTCGACCATACTTAATACTAATTTGACTTTTATGTCTCGTCACGAATTGACCTCGACTGTTACTTGACTAATAATTGATCATGCGTTCCTAGTTGGAACTAAGAGACTGGCTAGTCGTCTTATTAAATTGAATGAATGAGACACGTTCATATTAACTATGAACTATTATAATCGATTGGCCGATCCCGAATATTGACATACAGGCACACATGCAGGCTTCAATTTATTTATTTATTTTTCTACAAAAGCAGCATGTGTACTTGATGGTCAAGGCATGATTATTCCGTGGTTAGTTTTGATTGTTGCATTACGCTATGTAAGACCTACAACCTAACCGCACGGGTATCGTTGTAGAGTTGGGCATATCGTACTTGTACGGAAGTACTTATTTGAATGACCATGACCCACGGCATGGGATTTTGCTTAACATAGAGGCTATTAAGATAAATAAAATAATGATCGCATGGAGAAAATGGATTCCCGAGTTCTTACATGGCAGCCCTCTTGGGACTATTAAGTGCCCGACAGACTGGCTGGTTCCCACAGGTACTACAAATCTGCCACACGGGCAGGAAGCGGTATCTGCTTATACTACTTAAATGTACATGGAATACTAATGACGAGCGTCCCGCTGGGACTCGTCTAAATACATGATTGGCGCAATTGATTGATTGGATAGACTAGCCTTGCTTGCACATAGTAAGAACTGAGGAATCCTTTATTGCATAATTCCAGGATAACTTGGAACTCACAGTAGCAAGCCGTAGTAGTTGCATGGCCGTTTAAATTAATTTGTTTGTGTACTGTACCTACTCTGTTACCTAACTGAGATGATCAGAATGTCAGGACATGACGGGCCAACTTCTGTCCTTGTTTGGTTGGGAGGTTGGTTCGAAGTGTCGTGATGTTATGTGAATCCCAGTGGCAAGCAGAGATCTACTTATCATATTCTCTTATTACTGGTTTTAATTTCTCATATCGTGCTTCCTTGCGGTACTTGCTATTAGAGGTCTAACCTCTCTGGTTTTGCATGGCCAGATTTAGAGCCGGTTCCCGAGGACTCAGCTTACTTCCACCTCCAAGATGGTCAATACTAGAGGGATGATCGCAGGAGGACTCGAGTGGGTTCCTTATTTCCCCATTCGTTTTGTTATTTACTTAATACCTTGCCGTTTGGCACCGACATGTTAGTCGGATTGTCTTGTACTTACTTTTACATTATTGTAATTAAGTCAGACTGCAGCTGATAACAATTGTGTACACTTGCTACATCATCTGGCTATGTTTTGTAAAGCCAGATATAAAGAACATTTTGACTGAGCGTTTGGGATGCCTTACTGCTTTATCTTACATGTTCTCTATTTCTGTTTCTTATTTGAATGATTGAGACAGTAGATATGAAATGACCATAGTGAGACTTTCATGTAGTATGCACCCCTTCGTCTTTTAGACAGCATTAATCGTATTATACGGTATTCATCTACCCGTAATACGTAGCTGGCTGAGTCATTCCCCCGCTCTCCAGTATTCTGGTTCTGGTGCGTGACAGGCCGGCACTGGGGTTCATCGAGGCAGCACGGGCATCGGTGTGCGGAGTTCATCGGTGCTGAGCTCAATGGGGACAGTCGTCGGAGGTAGGTGGTGTTTGTTGGTGATGTTGGTGTGTGATGGTAGCGGTGGTGATGGCGCAGGTGTTGGTAATAACGGCGGTTGCTTTGTCACCGGAGTTGGCATCGACAAGAACATTAGGGTTAGGGTTTTCTTTTATTTTTTTGGTGGTTGTGTCGAGGGTGGACATTAGGGTTAGTTGGCAAGGGGGTTGGT
>JANAVB010021000.1:7030549-7107176 GCA_029216955.1 Iris pallida | reverse complement strand
CTAAACAAACAGTACTTTGAAATACCTTTCGACATGTGAACGACTGGGCTAATACGGCACATCATACGATGGATATCATTTATTTTTGGTACGAGTAACCCATACATAAGGTGTATGACTTAGCTATCATTCACTAAACATTCATTGAGGTTTGTTCACATATCTACTGGGCATTCTCTTCCGACTTACTAAACAATCAATAAATGAGTAATGATACAATCAAGCCTATCTATCGCAATCGTGTCTCAACTGGATACTCAATGAAACACAAAAAAGATTAACATTATAATTTAATAAGAACAAAAGCAATAGTGTACTTGTCT
This sequence comes from Iris pallida, assembly GCA_029216955.1. Taxonomy (NCBI): domain Eukaryota; kingdom Viridiplantae; phylum Streptophyta; class Magnoliopsida; order Asparagales; family Iridaceae; genus Iris; species Iris pallida. The sequence continues at coordinate 7,106,853 of JANAVB010021000.1, read as the reverse complement.
CAATTAGTTGCAGTTGTTGTGTGACACGATCATGTTGGCACAGAATAGTAGTAGATGTCATAAGTATGCAAGACGACCTCTAATGATGGAACAGACCATGCCATTGGTTCTGGAATAGTCCGATTAGCCTAGGGTCGTTATGAATAATCAGAATCACAAGAATATGAATGCATGACTAGTCGTGATCAGATTTGATTCAAGAAAAATAAGTTTAATAAAAATAAAATCTTTAATAAGAAATATATTTATAGAAAATGTTTATAAACTCTTTAGAAATATATTCATACTTGAAACTAATATTTTTTGCCAAAATATTTTAGGTAAATATTTGGAAGCCAAGAAAATCATTTATATCTATATGGTAATCCATATCAAGAAATATACGAATAAATACATAAATACATAGTATACGAATAAATACTTTGTTATTAGTTATCCATAGTATATTTGTATATATTAAGCTTAAAACTCCTTATAAATTAAAATAAATTTCTCAAACCCATTGGCTTAAGCCCAAATCCAAAAATAATTTAGCCCAACCCTTCAAGCTATCCATTATTACCCAAAATAACTAATAACAATAATAATTAATAACAAAATAATATTAGTATTAATATTAATAGAAAAATACTAAGTTTTACTCATTATTCTGTACATTATATTTAAAATTAAATATTAAACAAAATGCAAAAAAATAAATAAAACCAATACAACAGCAAAACCTAACCTAATTATCACTTCCCTGCTGTGTTGTTCCATCAAATCAATTTAATAAATAATTGCTAAAATAAAATAGAAGGAAAAAAATCAATGATAAGTAGAAGGCAAAGGACATAGAGAGAGAGAGGGGGGGGAAGAAATTCTTCTCCAGAGAAGAAAATGAGTGGAAAAAGAAGCGGGGAGAGGGAGTGCTAGAGAGGAGATCGAGAGAGAGAAGCTTACCAGTTGGGCGCGCTTGCCGGTGGACACGGTATCGAGCTCGCCGATGGAGATCGGGACAAGCGGTACAGGTACACGGTGGTGGACCAGATCTGAGGGTCGAGGGGTTCGATGGCTCACCGCTTGGTCGTAGCGGCGTTCGGAGTCTGGCCGTGGCGAAGGTTAACTCATGGCGGTACGATGGCCGGCTTTCGAGGAGCGGGGGTCGATAACGGGTCGACTCGGCAAAGGCCGTGTCACTCTCCGTTTCCAGAATAAGTATTTATACGTGTACTTCTTGAATGTATTTATTCAATATTTATCATGCATTTGTTCTGTATTTAAATTCTTCAATTTTACGCTTATTAATTTTCCTGTATTTTATTTTCTACTTTTTCTTGGCTCTTGGTTCATTTCGGTTCATGGTAAACCAACTGGGTGTGGTTTGGTTCAACATGGAAAGGATGGCTTGGATTTGGTGGAGAGAATGAATGGTGAGATCCACTTGACCTTGATATAAAAGTTCTTCTTTCATTCTCTCTCTTCATTCATTCACATTTACTCCTCCATCAAACCCTAACCCACTTGTGAGAGGCAAGTACATCTTGCACCCATGAGGAATTTCATGCATCCCTATTTATTTTTAGTCCATGTTGTTCATCTTCTCTTCCTCTACAAGTTTAGGTCTTGAAGTTTTTAATTTCCATAGATGGTTGGGTGTAGATCTAAGTTTTAAGTTTTGGTTTTATATGAATTTTAGGGTTTTGATCTACCAGACATGTTGTTTTTGAAAATAAGTGGTTCCATGTTGTAGAGTTAGATTTCGATTTATTTTGTGGAAGTTATGGCCAAAAGTATTTTTGTTCGTTTCTATATTCATCTGCAGCATGAGGAGCATATCGCAGTAGGCGCATATGGTGTCGCGAATGAGCCGCATGAGGTGTATGTCGCAGTAGGCGCATATGGTGTCGCGAATGAGCCGCATGAGTGCATGTCGCTGTAGGCGCATATGGTGTCACGAATGAGCCGCATGAGGCGCATGTCGTATAGGCGCATATGGTGTCGCGAATGAGGCGCATATCGCAGTAGGTGCATACGGTCGCGAATGAGCCGCATGAGGCGCATGTCGCAGTAGGCGCATTGGTGTCGCGAATGAGCCGTATGAGGCGCATGTCGCAGTAGGCACATATGGTGTCGCGAATGAGTCGCATGAGGCGCATGTTGCAGTAGGCGCATATGGTGTCGCGAATGAGCCATATGAGGCGCATGTCGCAGTAGGCGCATATGGTGTCACGAATGAGCCGCATGAGGCGCATGTCGCAGTAGGCGCATATGGTGTCGCGAATGAGCCGCATGAGGCGCATGTCGCAGTAGGCGCATATGGTATCGCAGTTGGGCCGCATATGCCGCATGAGCCGCATGTCGCAGTTAGTTCGCATGCATGTCGCAGAATAGGCCGCTTAATGCCTATTTTGGTTGTTTCTGACTGTTATATGTCCTAATTGACGAAATTATGGCTAGAATTATTTCCAACTCCCAACATAAAATTTGTAGATCTTTTCTTGGCTTCAAGAATATATTACCAACTATTTATACTAGTTATGGACTCGACCATGCTTAATACTAATTTGACTTTTATGCCTCGTCACGAATTGATCCCGACTGTTACTTGACTAATAATTGATCATGCGTTCCTAATTGGAACTAAGAGACTGGCTAGTCGTCTTATTAAATTGAATGAATGAGACACGTTCATATTAATTATGAACTATTATAATCGATTGGCCGATCCCGAATATTGACATACAGGCACACATGCAGGCTTCAATTTATTTATTTATTTTTCTACAAAAGCAGCATATGTACTTGATGGTCAAGACATGATTATTCCGTGGTTAGTTTTGATTGTTGCATTACGCTATGTAAGACCTACAACCTAACCGCACGGGTATCGTTGTAGAGTTGGGCATATCGTACTTGTACGGAAGTACTCATTTGAATGACCATGACCCACGGCATGGGATTTCGCTTAACATAGAGGCTATTAAGATAAATAAAATAATGATCGCATGGAGAGAATAGATTCTCGAGTTCTTACATGGCAGCCCTCTTGGGACTATTAAGTGCCCGACAGGCCGGCTGGTTCCCACAGGTACTACAAATTTACCACACGGACAGGAGCGGTATCTGCTTATACTACTTAATTGTACATAAAATACTAACGACGAACGTCCCGCTGGGACTCGTCTAAATATATGATTGGCGCAATTGATTGATTGGATAGACCTTGCTTGCACATAGTAAGAACTGAGGAATCCTTTATTGCATAATTCTAGGATAACTTGGAACTCACAGTAGCAAGCCGTAGTAGTTGCATGGCCGTTTAAATTGATTTGTTTGTGTACTGTACCTACTCTGTTACCTAACTGAGATGATCAGAATGTCAGGGCATGACGGGCCAACTTCTGTCCTTGTTTGGTTGGGAGGTTGGTTCGAAGTGTCGTGATGTTATGTGAATCCCAGTGGCAAGCAGAGATCTACTTATCATATTCTCTTATTACTGGTTTTAATTCCTCATATCGTGCTTCCTTGCGGTACTTGCTATTAGAGGTCTAACCTCTCTGGTTTTGCATGGCCAGATTTAGAGCCGGTTCCCGAGGACTCAGCTTACTTCCATCTCCAAGATGGTCAATACTAGAGGGATGATCGCATGAGGACTCGAGTGGGTTCCTTACTTCCCCACTCGTTTTGTTATTTACTTAATACCTTGTCGTTTGGCACCGACATGTTAGTCGGATTGTCTTGTACTTACTTTTACATAATTGTAATTAAGTCAGACTGCAGCTGATAACAATTGTGTACACTTGCTACATCATCTGGCTATGTTTTGTAAAGCCAGATATCAAGAACATTTTGACTGAGCGTTTGGGACGCCTTACTGCTTTATCTTACAGGTTCTCTATTTCTGTTTCTTATTTGAATGATTGAGACAGTAGATGTGAAATGACCATAGTGAGACTTTCATGTAGTATGCACCCCCTCGTCTTTTAGACAGCATTGATCGTATTACGGTATTCATCTACCCGTAATACGTAGCTGGCTGAGTCATTCCCCCGCTCTCTAGTATTCTGGTTCTGGGGCGTGACAAGGTTTTAGTGGTGGCCCATGCAGGTCTGATTTTAGACTTGTGGGGTGTTTTAATTTATAGGATGTCTCAATCACACATGTTCCCCCTTGATCTCATGATTCGTTACTCTCGACTCTAGCTTGACATTCCGGTATCCTTTGACTTCATTGATCTTTCATGTCCGATCGTTTGATTGTTCTTTTGTCCCTTTTCTTAGGGGCACTTCGTCCGCATCTGCCAGGACTGGACAACAACACAAGAGCAACACGGACAACCTGACCATGTTGGTCAGCAACAAGGGCCGGTACTAACTCAAGAGACTATCCAAGAAGAAGTAATAGTGGAAGCAGCTGGATCACAGTATCCGGAGGTTCCACCACCACCAATAGTTCCACCTACCCCTGCGAAATGGACACACCGACTCTTCTGGAGATCATGAGAGGGATGATGGCTGCTCAGCAACATCAGATGTTAGCCTAGCAGCGCATGCACGCTCAGTTGTAAGAGCAGAACATATTACTCAACCAAGGATTGCAGACGGCTTGGAAAGAGGGGCGAGGACAGATTCAGGAGCATCAGTCAGGTTTTGCAAGTTCAACCCCCGCCGTTTCGAAGGAACGGAGGATGCCATCTCAGCAGATGCATAGCTTAAGGATATTGAGGCTATTCTGACAGCAGCTAAGGTGCCGGCAAAAGAACATGTAGATTAAGTGAAGTTGTTACTTCAGGATCTCGCACGTGATTGGTGGGAATCAGAGGAAGTGGGCATCAGACGTCCTGTTGCTTGGGACGATTTTACCGCAAGATTCAAGACCAAGTACTATGGAGTTGTGGCGCAGTTTGAGCTACAATAGAAATTTATCAACCTCAAGCAGCCGGCAAGATGGTAGATGCCTATGCAGCGGAGTTCTGCAGATTGAGCAGATTTGCCCTAGAGATGGTAGCAACAGAGAGCCAGAGGGCTATGAGGTTCCAGCAAGGGTTTCACCTTGAGCTCTTGCAATTGATAGAGGGGCACAATTACCAGACTTTTGATGAAGTATTGACGGCAACCCGAAGGCATGAGATCACCATTCAGAGGATCACGGCAAGGACTGGAGGTCAGAAGAGATCTCACAGTCAGATTAAAGGAGGAGGGGAGCAGCGCCCCGAACAACACCATCCCTTGGCATTCGCATTCACGATGTGGCAATGCGAGGGCCAGCACCACCACCCAGGAAGCAGCAGCAACAGAAGAATCAGCAACCCCCAGCGGGCTGCACTTATTGTGGGAAGATGGGGCACACTAGAGATGTGTGTCGGGCATTGAACGGTCTGTGTTTGATATATGGAAATCCAGATCATCGTGTTACCACATGTCCCATGAATTCGAGGTCAGGAGGACCAGTGCAGCAGTTTTCTGCTCTGCTAGCACCAGGGACAGGACAGTATCGAGGACCCGCAGTGGCAGTGCGACCATTGGCCCAGCGTCCGTTAATGTCACAGGCTCAGATGTTTCGGCAGCAGGGACCGCCGATGCAGCAACACCAGCATAGACCACCCCAGCATCATCAAGGCAGGGGCCAGCAGCAGCACCAGGCTAGGCCGCAACATGGGAACCAACAAGGAGTCGAGGGCAGCATTCACTCTATCCTTGGAGGAGGCATTAGCATCGAGAGATTTGTGGCAGGTAACATTCTCGTCGTCTCATATCCCGCAGTAGTATTGTTTGATTCAGGAGCATCATACTCATTTATATCTGCACAATTTGCGACACGGCTAGGAATGGAGTTCGAGGCATTGCCAGGGAGGTTGAATATACTCACTGGCAATGGGCTCGTAGGAGTTAGTAGAGTTATTCTAGCGTATAGCATTGTAGTTTGCGGGCATTCCTTACCCGCCCGGTTGATAGAATTTTCTGTTGGAAATTTCGACGTTATCTTAGGCATGGACTGGCTGAAAGACAGTCATACGACATAGATTATCGTAGAGGGAGTATATCTTTTGATATTCCAGGCATGAAAAGATTCACCTTAGTCAGATCAGGGGCAACTCAACAAGAGCAGGAATAATAACGGCAATGGAAGAAGTTCAGGTTCCGAAGGTAGTTGAAGAATTTCTAGACGTATTTCCCGAAGAACTTCCAGGGCTACCACCGATTAGAGATATTGAGTTCAGTATAGAATTGGCACCTGGAACTAAACAAATATCAGATCGAGTTTACAGAATGGCGGATTCAGAGCAGGTCAAGGTATATCAGCACATAGAGGAACTGAAGGAGAAGAAGTTCATCCAAGCTAGCATATCACCATGGACAGTACCAGTGGTACTTATGGGGAAGAAGATGGGTCATCCAGATTGTGCATTGATTACAAAGCTTAACGCGGCGACAGTAAAGAACAAGTACCCACTACCCAGGATCGACGACTTGTTTGATCAGTTGAGCAAAGCTAGAGTTTTCTCCAAGATAGATCTTCATTCAGGGTATCATCAAGTGAGGGTTCGGAAGGAGGATATTCCAAGACAGCATTCAGGTCGAAGTATGGGCATTATGAATTCTTAGTAATGCCGTTTGGTTTGACCATGCTCCAGTATATTTATGGATTTGATGAACCACATCTTTATGCCATACTTAGATCAGTTTGTCGTTGTATTTCTTGACAACATTCTCGTATATTCTGCCAGTGAAGAGGAGCATGAAGACCACCTCATAAAGTGTTACAGGTTCTGAGAGAGAACCAGTTGTATGCTAAGCTCAACAAGTGTGAGTTTTGGTCGGATCATATTTTATTTTTGGGTCATATCATATCAGGAGCTGGAGTAGCAGTGGATCCCAAGAAGATAGAAGCAGTAGAGAGTTGGCCAGTACCCAAGACCGTAGCTGATGTGCGGAGTTTCTTGGGATTGGCAGGATATTACAGAAGGTTCGTATCAGACTTCGTAAGACTTTCAGCACCTATGACCCGCTTGACACGGAAGGATGTACCATTCGTCTGGTCGACAAATGCCAGGCATCATTTAAGAATCTGAAGCAGAAGTTGATATCAGCGCCTATTCTTACATTGCCAGTTGGACCCAGAGGTTTTACAGTATATTGTGATGCGTCAGGAAAAGGACTTGGGTGCGTCCTAATGCAACATGGAAAGGTGATAGCATATGCATCTAGGCAACTTTGAGACCACGAGAAGAATTACCCAACTCATGACTTGGAGTTGGCGGCAGTAGTATTTGCTTTGAAGCTATGGAGGCATTACTTATATGGTGATCGAGTAGACATGTACACATATCATAAAAGTCTGAGGTACATCTTTACTCAGAAGGAGCTGAACATGAGACAGAGAAGATGGTTGGAGTTGATCAAGGATTATGACGTGGAGCTTCAGTATCATCCAGGCAAGGCTAATGTCGTAGCAGACGCTCTTAGCAGGAGAGGCGGCACATTTATGTTGACAACGCAGAAGCACATCTTAGAAGACCTTCAGGAGATGGGCATCGAAGTTATACTTCCTAGTGATGTAGGAGTTCTAACAAGTTTACAAGTTCAATCCGACTTGGTAGACAGGATCAAGGCAGCTCAGGCACAGGACCAAGGATTCAAAAGCTTATAGCAGAATGTGAGTCAGGACTCAGAAAAGAGATGCAAATTCATGAAGATGGTACGCTTAGGTTTGGATCACGCCTATGTGTGCCTAGTGGAGATATCAGACAGAAGCTCACAGTTCTCAATATTCTATACACCCTGGAGGGACCAAGATGTACCAAGATATCAAGCAGCACTTCTGGTGGAACGGGATGAAGAGGGAGATAGCTAGATTTGTTTCCGTTGCTTGGTATGTCAGCAAGTGAAGGAAGAACAGCAGAGGCCAGCTGGGTTATTGCAACCACTTCCTATCCCGAATGGAAGTGGGAACACATCACAATGGACTTTGTGACCGATTTACCGAGATCACCAAGTGGTAAAGATGCTATTTGGGTGATAGTAGATCGCTTACAAAGGTGGCACACTTTCTTCCTTTCAGAGTAGGGTAATCTACAGAAAAGTTGGTAGAGTTGTATATGCAGCAGATAGTCAGACAGCATGGAGTCCCCGTCAGCATTATGTCAGACCGAGATACCCATTTCACATCATTTCTGGAAGAGCTTACATCATTTGGGCACCAAGTTAAGATTTAGCACGGCTTACCATCCACAGAACGGGCAATCAGAAAGGACAATTCAGACTTTGGAAGATATGTTGTGAGCTTGTACTCTAGATTTTGGAGGATCTTGGGAGAGCCACCTGCACTTAGTTGAGTTTTTTTATAACAAAAGTTATCAAGCCAGCATCCAGATGGCGCCATTTGAAGCACTATATGGTAAGAAGTGTAGGTCGCCACTAGCATGGAATGATATCGGGGAGAGAAAGATGCTAGGCCCAGAAATGATTGTCCAGACCGTTGAAGTGATTAAGGGAATTAGAGAGAGACTTCGAGTTGCGCAGGATCGACATCGTCATTGGGCGGACCAGCATCGTAGGCTGCTAGAATTTTCTGTTGGGGACCACGTGTTCTTGCGGATCTCACCTACCCGTGGGGTCATTAGATTTGGCGTTCGCGGGAAGTTGAGTCCGCGATACGTAGGACCCTTTGTTATTCTTGATAGGATAGGCGATGTTGCTTATCGTTTATCCCTTCCACCTTCGTTACGAGAGGTGCATGACGTATTTCATGTATCTCAGTTGCGAAGGTATGTATCGGACCCAAGCCATATCCTTGATCATTTCGAACTGGTTGTTGGTACCAACCTGTCTTACGAAGAACAGCCTGTGTCCATTTTGGACCGAGAGAGAATACTCAAGAACCGAACAATTAGCCTTGTCCGGGTTGCTTGGGGTCATCACTCTTTAGGGGAGTCAACGTGGAAACGTGAGGATGATATCCGATCACGGTATCCGCACCTGTTTGACTCACAAGGTATATCTCTTTCTATATACCTTGATTGTCTTAACTCCTCATGCTTGTCATCTTATGAGTAGAATTGCTTGGTGTCGTCGATAGTTAAACATAGATATATTACTTGCTATTTGACATTGTAGAATAGCTACTTACTCAAATTACTTGTACTTAGATTAGTCTAGCTCTGACATTTCTGTCCTGTTTGGATCTGAAATTCCGAGGACAGAATTTTTCTAAGGAGGGTAGAGATGTCACTCTCCGTTCCCAGAATAAGTATTTTATACGTGTACTTCTTGAATGTATTTATTCAATATTATCATGCATTTGTTCTGTATTTAAATTCTTCAATTTTGTGCTTATTAATTTTCCTGTATTTTATTTTCTTTTTTTCTGGCTCTTGGTTCATTTCGGTTCATGGTAAACCAACTGGGTGTGGTTTGGTTCAACATGGAAAGGAATGGATGGCTTGGATTTGGTGGAGAGAATGAATGGTGGAGATCCACTTGACCTTGATATAAAAGTTCTTCTTTCATTCTCTCTCTTCATTCATTCATATTTACTCCTCCACCAAACCCTAACCCACTTGTGAGAGGCAAGTACATCTTGCACACCATGAGGAATTTCATGCATTCTCATTTATTTTTAGTCCATGTTGTTTATCTTCTCTTCCTCTACAAGTTTAGGTCTTGAAGTTCTTGATTTCCATGGATGGTTGGGTGTAGATCTAAGTTTTAAGTTTTGGTTTTCATATGAATTTTAGGGTTTTGATCTATCAAACATTGTTGTTTTTGAAAATAAGTGGTTCCATGTTGTAGAGAATTTAATTCTACTAAATTTTGGTTTTTGAAAAGTTAGATTTCGATTTATTTTGTGGAAGTTATGGCCAAAAGTATTTTTGTTCGTTTCTATATTCATTGCAGCATGAGGCGCATGTCGCAGTAGGCGCATATGGTGTCGCGAATGAGCCGCATGAGGCGCATGTCGCAGTAGGCGCATACGGTGTCGCGAATGAGCCGCAGGAGGCGCATGTCGCAGAGGCGCATACGTGTCGCGAATGAGCCGCATGAGGCGCATGTCGCAGTAGGCGCATATGGTGTCGCGAATGAGCCGCATGAGGCGCATGTCGCAGTAGGCGCATATGGTATCGCAGTTGGGCCGCATATGCCGCATGAGCCGCATGTCGCAGTTAGTCCGCATGCATGTCGCAGAATAGGCCGCTTAATGCCTATTTTGGTTATTTCTGACTGTTATATGTCCTAATTGACAAATTGTGGCTAGAATTTCTTCCGACTCCCAACATAAATTTGTAGATCTTTTCCTTGGCTTCAAGAATATGTTACCAACTATTTTATACTAGTTATGGACTCGACCATACTTAATACTAATTTGACTTTTATGTCTCGTCACGAATTGACCTCGACTGTTACTTGACTAATAATTGATCATGCGTTCCTAGTTGGAACTAAGAGACTGGCTAGTCGTCTTATTAAATTGAATGAATGAGACACGTTCATATTAACTATGAACTATTATAATCGATTGGCCGATCCCGAATATTGACATACAGGCACACATGCAGGCTTCAATTTATTTATTTATTTTTCTACAAAAGCAACATGTGTACTTGATGGTCAAGGCATGATTATTCCGTGGTTAGTTTTGATTGTTGCATTACGCTATGTAAGACCTACAACCTAACCGCACGGGTATCGTTGTAGAGTTGGGCATATCGTACTTGTACGGAAGTACTTATTTGAATGACCATGACCCACGGCATGGATTTTGCTTAACATAGAGGCTATTAAGATAAATAAAATAATGATCGCATGGAGAAATGGATTCCCGAGTTCTTACATGGCAGCCCTCTTGGGACTATTAAGTGCCCGACAGACTGGCTGGTTCCCACAGGTACTACAAATCTGCCACGGGCAGGAAGCGGTATCTGCTTATACTACTTAATGTACATGGAATACTAATGACGAGCGTCCCGCTGGGACTCGTCTAAATACATGATTGGCGCAATTGATTGATTGGATAGACTAGCCTTGCTTGCACATAGTAAGAACTGAGGAATCCTTTATTGCATAATTCCAGGATAACTTGGAACTCACAGTAGCAAGCCGTAGTAGTTGCATGGCCGTTTAAATTAATTTGTTTGTGTACTGTACCTACTCTGTTACCTAACTGAGATGATCAGAATGTCAGGACATGACGGGCCAACTTCTGTCCTTGTTTGGTTGGGAGGTTGGTTCGAAGTGTCGTGATGTTATGTGAATCCCAGTGGCAAGCAGAGATCTACTTATCATATTCTCTTATTACTGGTTTTAATTCTCATATCGTGCTTCCTTGCGGTACTTGCTATTAGAGGTCTAACCTCTCTGGTTTTGCATGGCCAGATTTAGAGCCGGTTCCCGAGGACTCAGCTTACTTCCACCTCCAAGATGGTCAATACTAGAGGGATGATCGCAGGAGGACTCGAGTGGGTTCCTTATTTCCCCATTCGTTTTGTTATTTACTTAATACCTTGCCGTTTGGCACCGACATGTTAGTCGGATTGTCTTGTACTTACTTTTACATTATTGTAATTAAGTCAGACTGCAGCTGATAACAATTGTGTACACTTGCTACATCATCTGGCTATGTTTTGTAAAGCCAGATATAAAGAACATTTTGACTGAGCGTTTGGGATGCCTTACTGCTTTATCTTACATGTTCTCTATTTCTGTTTCTTATTTGAATGATTGAGACAGTAGATATGAAATGACCATAGTGAGACTTTCATGTAGTATGCACCCCTTCGTCTTTTAGACAGCATTAATCGTATTATACGGTATTCATCTACCCGTAATACGTAGTGGCTGAGTCATTCCCCCGCTCTCCAGTATTCTGGTTCTGGTGCGTGACAGGCCGGCACTGGGGTTCATCGAGGCAGCACGGGCATCGGTGTGCGGAGTTCATCGGTGCTGAGCTCAATGGGGACAGTCGTCGGAGGTAGGTGTTTGTTGGTGATGTTGGTGTGTGGTAGCGGTGGTGATGGCGCAGGTGTTGGTAATAACGGCGGTTGCTTTGTCACCGGAGTTGGCATCGACAAGAACATTAGGGTTAGGGTTTTCTTTTATTTTTTTGGTGGTTGTGTCGAGGGTGGACATTAGGGTTAGTTGGCAAGGGGGTTGGTCGGGCACGGGGAGGCCAATGCCCCGTCTGGATCTTTGGGGACGACGACGGCAGATGGTCGCGGCTATGGAGGCTCGACAGAAAGAGGGATTAGGGTTAGGGGTGAGTCGTTTGTGTTAGGGTGTGTCCGACACGAGGACTGGTGTCTATGGATTATGGGTGTGTTCGAGGTTGGGGATGTGTCATGCGTGACACAAGGATGAGTGTCCGAGGTGTCGGACACAGAAGAAAAAACTGTAAATGTAAAAGAAAAATAGTGGAAAGGAATTGGACGGACACGGACATGGTGCACGACATAAAATTGCTACGATGGTTGACTATGAGGAATTTGTGGGATTTTGGGTTGTGGAAAAATAGAGGAAGCCTCCCCTATATATATAATGTTAGTCCAATGACTATATGATATTTTTTAATATCTAATCAATTAAGTTTAACATAATGACATCACTAATATTCATGTAATCACTATCATCTTGCTACTTAAACTTAGCATTGTCCTAATGTTCTACATCTTATTGCTATGTTTGTATCATAATACATTATACTTTGTTCGTCTAATATGTACTTTCAGACATACAGTAAGCATGATCAAATATGATCAAATTAGGATATATATAATGGGCCAAAGACGGCGTTATACAAGAAGATCTCTCTGTTTATCTTTGGACGACCGCCGTCAAGAAAAAATGTCTTTAAGTCTGCTCAAATATCAGAAGAAAGGCATCATCAAAGGGCAATTGATTTTTCTATTTTATCAATATATTTTTTATATTTATTGAGTCTAGGAATACGATGTACACTGTGTCATACTGGCAAATAGGCTACCCAAGAAATTTTTCAAAATACTCTTTCATTTTGAAAACAAGCTCACTTACAAAAGCCCAAACTAATTCCTATCTGTTTAACTTTTCAAAAATCTCAAAAGTCAATTTGCAAAAACCCTAACAGAACTCCAACAAAATTTGGCCGGAGTTCGGTTAGTGCCCGTTGGATTTTGAACTTGGTCATCCCGCTGTTACGGATGCAACAGCTATCTGCCGAGATACTCTCAAAGAATTCTGCCCGAATTCTACCTTTGGAAAAACTATAAATAGAGAAGAATTTTTCTCATTTTAACACACCTCTCTCTTCTCTTCTCTTCTTTCAAAGCTTAATACGTTCTTCCAAAGTATTCTGAGCTATTCATTTTCAAATTCCAAGCCAGTTACAATCCTCTAGTCGATTTGCTAGTGCGGTACAGTCTAGAAGTTTCAGAGTGATTGTAATCAGAGGCTTGATTGAAGAAAGACACCTCACAATTGAAGTTGGTCGAGTACTTCGGATCAAAGCTTACGTTGTAGAAGTTGCAAGAAATTCGGATGAAAACTTGTAGTATTTTTCCATAGTGGATTCAACTGGAAGCTAGAGTTCTTCCGACTGAACTAGTCTCACAAGAGGAAAACTAGTATACATCCTTGTGTTGCGTTTGCTCTCTACTATCTCTTTTACATTTATATATCTGTGATCTTCTGCTAACTTTTTTAATTAGCTAATTTTTGCTGCCTACTCTATTCACCCCCGCTAGAGTATTACGCTTTACAATTCGTTCCTACAATTGGTATCAGAGCAGGTTATACAGGTAAAGCGAGGTAATACTGCTATGATATTCTTTATTATATACTGTCGTTACATAGATCACTATATCACATATGGCAAGTTTGTATTTCACAACTGAAGAGCAATCCACAAATAGACTCTCACTATTTGATAGAACAAACTATAGTTATTGGAAGACACGAATGAGCTTCTACCTGAAGTATCTAGATTTTGACTTATGGTCAATTGTTGTCAATGACTACAAAAGGCCTACTATTACTTCTATTCTCACATCTTCTATAATCAACAAGCCTTATTATAGTTACACGAAGAAAGAGAAGAGTTAGCTAGCCTTGATGCAAAAGCTATGCATACATTTTATTGTGCTGTAGACAAATGTATTCAATCTTATTACCACTTGCACAACATCTCATAAAATTTGGAAAGTTCTTGAAGCTACTTATGAGTGCAGGTATGAAAGCAAAGCTAGCAACTTTATAGATGAGGATAGTCTTCATAATGATAAATATGTGCATGATGGAATTAGGATTTAAGGTACAACATAATCCCTTATACGAAAAAGAGCATGTATGTGACAACTGCAAGAAGATAGCTCACATCCAAGAAGATTGTACTACTACTAGAAAGGAGAGTCACTACGAATGATTAAATGAAGGAAGATCATCATCTTACAAGTACGCTAGCACGAGCATATGGTGTGAAAGCGAAGCAAGAGATTCTGAAGAAGAAGAAGAAGAAGACCTCATCAAGCTGTAAATTTATGCTCAATGGTATTATCTAACGAGAACAAAATAATTTTTTTATGAAGATAGTGAATTTTCTCATGATGATTATTTGATGCTTTAGTGATCTATTAGAAGGACACAGAAAGTATTAGATAATATAAGCAAGCTAGAAAGGTATTCAATCCTATAAGCGTAAGAATGAAAAGCTTACTTGCTTATTGAATGATGCTATAAATACTTCTCCTTCTGATAATTCTACTGAGATTTCCACACTTGAGTTTAGATTGCATGAGGCACTTGATTGTATTGAGAAAAACACTCAAGAAAATGCTAAACTTAAGAAGGAATTAGAATCAGAAAAGAAGAAGTATTCTATTGCTTCATGTAGAATTGATGCTCTTATGCTAAATATGATGAAATCTGTGCTAACTCTAAAAAAGTTAGAGATTAGACTGGAAAAGCAGGTAGTATAACATATGACTCAGTCTAACACAAGACACGTGACACATCACAAAGTCACACACGACAGATCTTTTACAAAGACAGCAAGCAAAGCTAAAGCTTCACGCAATCATGCTTTCTATTATAAGTATCCACGTACATCATATCATACCACTTCACATTCTCATACTGATGCACTAGCACTAATATTAATACTTTCTGTTATTATTGTGGTATGAATGGACACGTTTCTAATCGTTATCAGATTAGAAAACTAGTTGATATGAACTTGTACAAATGGGTTCCCAAAGCTAACAATATGGATCCAAGTATTGGATACCAAAGTCTTCACCTAATATTTTGGTGGAGCTACTTATGCTGAACCATAGAACCATAGAATGTGTTGGTTGCACAACTACAAAGGTCATCTTCCATGCAACTGTTAGGGTTATATACTAATAGCATCACTTTTGTAGTAACCTTATTTCCTTGAATTTTGAATGAGAATCATATGGGCAAATGTTTGCATATTGTATTTGTTGCAAGTGTTAATACAAATGTCTGATATTCTATATTATAGATAATATGGTGTGTGGTGTCACACAGAAGATCATATTATCAGTTTCCTATGGAGTATATAAATAGTTCACAACCTAGACGGACTTAGACAATCTATTGGAAAGGTTGTAGTGTAATCTGGTATTAGTCTATCTTGACTATAGGTTTACACTAGTACACTTTGTGTGTATTGAACAGGACCACTTGAGGTTGTTCTCTTTGTACTGACTACATAAGAGAACAAACACCTCTGTTATTATGGATGCTTGTGCTCTTAATTCGGATATAATAACAGACATGTATATGTAGTGTGTATTACTTTGACTCATGAAAGAGTGAGATTCATTATGGATCAACAACCTCTATGAATTGGGTAATAATATTGTATGTATGATGGGCTGTTGATTATAAATGGAATCCATGTCCCGATACATCGAACCTAATTGTTGTCATTCTTGCCAGTGATCAAAGACTTGCAATATTCTTTTCACTTCAGATCGTTAACGGAGTAAAGAAATCAGTTGTATTGTTCGATCTCCATCGCTGCACTTCTCCAAAATCAGTTGTATCCTTTTCTAGTTTGTAATACAAAAAGTTCGTCTAACTTTTTATTCATGGCAAACAATCACGTTGTATGAAATTATGGTACTATAAATAACAAAAACTTATTAGTACCTGTTACTCATTCCCATGGCCTTCAGTTGTGAGCGGGTAAGTGATTATCTCACTATCATGACTTGAAGCTCGTGTTTACCGTAATCGATTAAAAATTCAATTAGGTGTGTTAAATGATATATAATTTTATTCCCTACGGGAAATGGGTCGGGCTACTAAGCACCGTATCGATCATGCTACAACCTGATCCCTGGTAACCGGACTATTACCTAAAAACACTCAAGTGTGGGATCCAAACACATTATTCAAATTGCAACATCATATAGGAAAATTATATTGTGAGTGTGTTAGTGACTATTAGACAATGAATGGGTTGGACATACTTTTGATTGCTAGAATTAGGATTATGGTAGAGTCATATTGTGAGTTGATACAATTTCCTTTTGGTTATTTATACTTCCGATCCGAATATTAATCATGAATTTTAATCTTACAACTCTTTTACTTCACTATTCCTCGAGGACTTTTATGTCTTTGATGACCTAGTTTTTGTTCATTAGATGGAGGCATGCTAAGGAAGAGACATTTTGGATATATAGCATGGATGAGTCTGGAGAGTAGTGAAGCAGAGGATAGTAATAATTTTATTTTGTAGTTGTATAGTCCTTGTATGTATAATTTCTTTTGAGGCAGAAATTAGACTTATATGAGATGTAAATATTGATTGTTTACATTTATAGATGTAAACTATTTTAGTTTATTGATGGTTGTAGTTTGCCCATACTTTTATTCTAGAATATTACATGCAAAAATCGTGATACAGTTACAGGTGTATATTATGGCGCATAACTTGAGATGTTAGTTACGTACTCAATTTGTCGTATACTCCAAGAGGTGCGTGAAACCAGATTACATGATAGGATCTTACCTGAGGAGACCTTCAAAAGGGCCGCCGGCGACATCGTTTACCCTGGCATGTCTACAGTTTAGAGCTCCAGTAGCGATTCAGTATCAATAGTAGCATAGGCCTCACCCGACTCAAATCTTATTTATTCCATCAGCAGATGCTGAGCAGTGCTCAGGCTTAGGTACAAATAACTAGGAAGCGAGGACAAGTACAAAGGGAACTAGCACCCAGAGGTTTGGACCATGCATTCACTCTTACACTAGAGAAGGCTTAAGCATCACGTGAGGTGGTAGCATGTACCATTCTCGTTCATTCTTATCCAGCTTTAGTATTATTTAATTCTAGTACCTCTCATTTATATAATTCACGACATAAGTTGGATTGGAGCCTAAGTCACTACCAATAAGGCTGAATATACTTACTAGTAATGGTCTCGTATGAGCAGATTGAGTTTATTACTTATGTCATGTCTTAGCATGCAGGAGGGAGTTTCTTGCGAGGTTGATAGAGTTTCCTATGGACGATTATGATATCATTCTAGGTATGGATTGGTTGATCGTCCAGCACACAACGATAGATTGTAATACTAGCAAGGTTATATGTGTGTCACTGGAGAGGACGAATTCTCATTCTCGAAATGGAAGGTAGAGTCTCCATCAGAGATCTTGAGAGTAGCAGTTGCTGAGGAGGTGAAGTTTCCTAGAATTGTCAGCGAGTTTCCTAATATATTCCAGAGGAGCTTTCAGGCATGCCTCTAGTTTCTAAGATCGAGTTTTGTATTGATTTGGTTCTAAAAGCGGCTCAAATATTAAAGAGGTTTGACAGGATATCTCCATCAAGGCTTGTAGAGTTTTACTAATTGATTCAGGGATTGAGGGCCAAGGGATTCATTTGTCATAGTAGATCATCTTGGGGAGCCTTAATGCTTCTTGTAAAGAATAAGAATGGCACATCGTGTGTATGGGTTAGCTATAGTCAGCTAAATGTGATGGCCATCAAGAATAAGTATCATTTGCCTCGGATAAATGACTTATTCGATCAGATTAGTAGGGCGGTTGTATTTTTTAAGAGATTTGTGGTCCGAGTATCATAAGGTCATAGTCAGAGCATGACATACCTAAGACTGCATTTAGATCTAGATATGGCCTTTGGAAGTTCCTTGTAATGACTTTTGAGACGACC
The DNA here is from genome assembly GCA_029216955.1 of Iris pallida. NCBI lineage: Eukaryota > Viridiplantae > Streptophyta > Magnoliopsida > Asparagales > Iridaceae > Iris > Iris pallida. The sequence continues at coordinate 7,088,697 of JANAVB010021000.1, read as the reverse complement.
AATGCGCCAGAGATAATCATGGATTTAATGAACTGTATATTCATGCCTTACCTAGGCCAATTTGTGCTAGTATTTACTGATAATATTCTGGTCTATAATAGGAGTGAGACAGAGCACGAGCAATATCTTCACGTAGTTCTTCAGACTCTTCGAGAGCATCAGTTGTAGATGAAGTTCATCAAGTGTGATTTCTGGCTAGACCGTATATCCTTCTTCTGGCATATTATTGCTGGAGGTGGAGTAAAGGTAGACCCCAAGAAGGTAGAACCTACTGAGAGTTTGCCAGTGCCCAATTCAGTTTAGATGTGTCTAGTTTTTTGGGATTGGCAAGCTACTACATGCGGTTTATTGTAAATTTTGTTAGGATCTTCATATACTTGACACGACTTACGTATAAGGATGTGAGATTTTAGTGTTCAGAGGATTGTCAGGCTTTCTTCGATAAGCTTAAGAGGAGTTTGATCTGGGCTCCTATTTTGATACTCCCGATAGGACCAAGTGGGTTCACCATTTATTGTGATGCATCGAGTAAGGGACTTGGATATGTCCTTATGCAGCATGGTAGTATTATAACTTATGCGTCTTGTATGCTTAGAGACCATGAAAGGAGTTACTCGACACACGATCTAGATTTAGCCGTAGTTGTGTTTGCCCTAAACCTCTGGAGGCATTATTTGTATGGAGATCGAGTAGAGATTTTTACCAATCATAAAAGGTTGAGATATGTGTTTATACAAGCATATTGCAGAGTGTATGGATGGAGTTACTGAGGGACTATGACCTTGACCTTCAGTATCATCCAACAAAGGCCAATACCATTACAAACGCATTGAGTAGGAGGGCATGAGCGTATTAGTTGATGTAGAGGTAGATCTTAGAGAATATTAAGTGATGGACATTGAAGTAGTGCTACCTCGAGACACAAGATTGATAGAAGGCTTGCAGGTTCAATCTACCTTAGTTTAGAGGATCCGAGTAGCAAGGTCAGGAAATGTTAGACTTCAGCAACTTTGGCCAGAGTCTTAGGTAGTATGTAGGCTAGAGTTGACTTCAATGACTTTGGCCAGAGTTCGAGGTAGGACGTAGGCTAGAGTTTAGTATTTACAAGGACGGAACACTCTATTTTGGGAGTCATCTTTGTGTACCGAATGGAGATATCTGGCACAAGATCATGTCAAGGGCCTATAGTTCTCAGTATTTTGTTCACCCAGGAGACACAAGATGTACAGAGATATTCGTCAACAATTTTGGTAGAATGGAATGAATAGGAAGATGGCACAATTTGTCTCAAGATGCTTGGTATGTCACATAGTCAAGGTTGAGCATCAAAGACCAGTCAGGCTTCTCTAGCCACTACAGTTCCAGAGTAGAAGTGGGAGCATATCACAATAGATTTTGTGACAGGTTCCTAGATCCCCAGCTGGCAGGGATAACGTTTGGGTAATAGTGGACCGACTTACGAAGGTTGCTCACTTTTTACCTTTTGGAGAGGGTCAAACCACAGAGAAGTTGGTCGAGATGTACATGATTGAGGTAGATAGTCAGACTACATAGGGTGTCAATTGGTATAGTATCAAACAAAGACTCTAGGTTTATGTCATACTTTTGGCAGATTTTTTAGTAGATCTTAGGCATCTGTTTGAGATTTAGTTTAACGTACCACCCATAGACAGATGAACATTCTAATAGCACAATCTAGACCTTAGAGGATATGCTACAATTGTGCACTCTGGACTTTGGTAGATCTTAGGATAATCATCTGCACTTAGTAGAGTCCTCCTACAACATCTCTCAGGCCAATATTCAGATGGCACCATTCGAGGTATTGTATGGCAAAATACAAATCACATTAGCATGGGATGACATTAGAGAGAGACAGATGCTTGGACCCGAGATGATAGCTTAGACAATTTATAATGCCCCGTCCAGTTCAACAGGATGAATCGAAACGCAGTGGCGTTTGGACTTGGCAACGCAATAGTTTGCTCGAAGTGCTGCTCTTGGTCGAGAAAGTCCCTTGCTCAGGTGGATGGCTTCGATGAACTTGCCTTAGCTTTGCCTTCATACTTAATAAATGAATCTTTTCAATTGTACTGAGTAGGCATGCTAATAAAAAAAGACGAACTCACATAGCTAAAGGGAATAATCATATTGTGTCAAACGTGTATAGAACATAGAATGGTTAGCCGGTTGCCTAGATATCACTCTATGATGGTTTTCAAAGTTGGCACTCGGTCTATCAACCTCACGATTGGATAAAATAGAGTATGTCACGGGCTATCGACTTAATGTCATAGTAGGTACGTTCCCACGATTTCATCGTTATGCTCCCACAGTTTCATCGTCATGTTCCTACGATTTCACGACCGATTTTAGTAATATGTCCGCACGGTCTCACAGTTTGTCATATAGAGCATGACACGGTCTATTGGCACATTATGGAACACGTTTTCTTCAAGTTAAGCGGAAAGTATGATTAGTTGTTCCTGGGTTTCAAAGGTAATATGGAAAGTTCACGCGACTATTCGTCGTCGAGGCAGTCCCTCGTTTAGGAGTCTCCAATATAATACCGGAAAGGTTGTAACACTGGAAAGAGTAAAGACTATGTAGGATGGTAAGTTAAGTCGAGTCATGCATGGTCATTGAATAACTTGTGCACAAGGGTTTCGCTTTCTCAGACGGCAACCTGGGACTACAGGACCGATCCGGCCTAGGAGGATGTCGCGATAGCCGAGCTGGATTGTACCGCTCAGGTGATTCGAGGCTTTCGACGGGGATTGCTACCCGCAAAGATCGATCTCGTTTATTCCAAGCTATATGTCCACGGATAGCTTGTCATACTAATAACCTTTTATATAGATTGAGTCAGCGTATTTGCGTTAAACTGCGTGCATGCCGTAGGATTGAGTCAAGAAGTGTATGCATGGAACAAATGAGTCAAGGAAATGTGTACACGACTTGCAATCATAATTATTGAGCCTAAAATTTGGCCTCAATGGAGTCATGTGCTTGGGCACGGTCTGTAGCACTTGGTCATCAAGGTAGTTTGACACGAAGTTTCAAAGTATGGTTTGAGTCGTTTGTATGATGTAATAAGAAGGCCAAAAGGCAAATATTTTGTGTTATTGTATAGCACGGTCATGAGTATTTAGAGCACAATTATGTTGTAGCAACATGAATACGACAGGAGTTTATGTCATGAAAGTGATCCTAAGACAAGATTAGAAATACCACAAAGGAATAGTCTCATTCACTAAAATAACGTCTTATTTTTGTATGGGTGGGCGAGATGCCCCTCACTAGTACAGTTATGTATTGACACCCCATAAGTTTTCATGTGCAGGTTTCAGGTACTTGCTCGTTTGGGACAAAACTCGTTTGGACGTGCTGAGACATAGAGTTCTTTGGTGTTCAAAGGCGTGTGGCCGCATTGGAGTCTTCACATATACGGAACATAATGTATGTACGTCGCCTTCTGAAGCATCCACTAGTTGTAAGCTTCGGGCATGAGAGATTGTATTATAAACGAGAGAGAGAGAGAGAGTAGAGTGATTTGTATCTAGATAGAACGCGAGCTTGAGTGATTGTAATATTGGCCTCGTGCCCTTTATAATTCTGTTGCATTATCAATAAAAATTCCGTTTCTATACACTTATGTTATTCAAGTTCTCTGCCCGGGACTTCTATGCGATGACTCGTGTTAAGCTGTTGTAATCGGCCATTATGGAGATCGTCTTGTGCAAGTGTAACTTAGGCTCGCGCGGCATACGTCCACGCGAGGACGATCGGTTCTGCGAAACTAGGGCATGACATAATGGCATCAAAACCCGGCTTTATGTCCTTGGACTTAGATTGAATTCTTTAACTCTGATGTTGTCTTTATTCTCGATTTTCTTGGTGCGCTCTCTCTTAATGTTCCATCGGATGTTCCATATATTCTTAAAAATCATATTTTCTTGATTTTTAGAAAGTTAGTAACTGCTTAGAAAATCTTGCATACATGCCTTGAAACAAACAAATATTCTTTGAAAGTATTATTTCATATATTCTTAGAAACATTTGCTTTCGATATTTATGTTAGCCCATCATATTTTTTGAATATGGCTAATTGACTAAGTTTAACATAATGATGTCACTAATATTCATGTAATCACTATCATGTTGCTACTAAAAACTTAGTATTGTACTATTGTTCATTAAATTTATCATACTGCTATATTCGCCTAACATTTACTTGCAGACAAGCAATAAGCATGATCAAACTAATATATGCAATAAAAAATTAATAATAGGCCAAAGACGGTGTAATATAAGAATATTTATCTAAACAACCCAACAACCTATCTGGGGCCTTGCACTTGGCCCCCGAAAGGTATTCAGATTTTCAGATCTATTTATTTTTGGACAAATGCCGTCAAGTAAAAAGGCGTCTTCAAGTATGCTCAAATATCAGGAGAAAGGCATCATCAAAGTGCTCATGTCCTTATATTTTATTCTATATTTTATCTTTCTTTTATAGGACAATATGTGCATTGAGTCGTAATGGCACTTGGTTGACATACTATACTCCACTACCAAAAAGCCTACCTATTTGTTCAGTCCACCAACCAAAAAGCCAGGCCATTCAAAAAGAGCCCAAAACCCAAGCCCATTCTTCATGACCCAACCCTGGATACAGGGCAACCAAACTCAGACCGAGTTATGCCCGAACTCGGACCGAATTCGGTCCCCCCTGACCCAATTCCTGAGGGACATGGTCACCCCGAAGAACAGGCTCCAAACGTTCAAATTTTTGAACATTGGACAACCGAACACTGCCCGAGTTTTGTCTAAAAAATACTATAAATAAAGAAAAAAATTCATTCTATTCACTCAATCACTTCTTCTTTTATCTATTCGTTCAAATGTTCTCAAAGAGCTTTTCACTTTCAAATCAGATCTTTACAAGTCCTAGCCAAGCCGGTGCCAGTTTCGGTTCAATCTAGAAGTTTGGTCGAGTTGTACAAAAGGCGTGAAAATATCTCAGTTTTCATCATGTTATCGAAGTCAGCAAGTCCTTCGGATTAAAGGCTTGCAAGTTGAAGTAGTGCTCTTGGGATAAAAAGCACATGTTGTAAGGAGCTGCAAGCGCATCAGATTCAAAGCTTGTGTTTCACGAGATAGTGGATTCAATATCGAGCTGAGTACTCGAGACTAAACTAGTCCTCTCGAAAAAAAACTAGTATAAACCTTGGTGTTTGAGTTTGCGCTCTATGATCTCCTTACATTACGCATTTATTTAAATAATGCTTACTTCATATTAGATTGTTACTGCATATAAATTTTTAGAGGTGATTTTTATTCCGCTGCACACACATGCACTTTATTCACCCCCCCCCCCCCCTAAAGGTGCTCAACGGTCCTACAATTTATTTCCAGTAAAAGCATTTTTTTCAACACTACCATATACATCAACATAACTACCATTAATTTAGCTAATACAATTTTTCGAACTTTCCAAACTTTAGAATATTAATTATACATTTGATGATCTCTATAGATATCATTTAAAATGTAATAGACTATAGGAATGTTTATCTCTAATTTTATCAATTATCTTATTTTTAATCCATTCAGTAATAACTAATGGATGATCTCGTGTTGAAGTTCACCTAAACAAGAATGTCGAGTTTCTAAAGTACAAATAACAAATGTTTCACCTTCATCAATGGTTTTAGGGTATACTCTCCAATAATGACTTGGTTAATCACAAGCACATATAATTTTTTGAGCATTGTTTATAATAGTTGAACAAGTAAAATTTTGTTCAATTACAATATCACTTAAAAAAATTATATATTTAAAACGAGATTCAAATATATTTTCCAACAAATATTTAGGTGCTAACATTTAAATTATTAACGACATTAGCATCTGAATCCTTGTTTGAATCATCATTCATTTCATTATCAGCATTTTTATTTAATATACTTTCGTCTTCAATAAATGGAACAATTTGGTTTGAAGAACTACGACTTACATTAAAATTTTGGTTATTAAAAAAATTGACTACTTCAAATGATATTTGTATCAAAATTGATAATGGTGTAGTAATGTAAATATTTATATACGATGAATGTAAATTACTTTGAACAACAAAATTTTATGTTTCTTCACCATCTGAACTAGTAGAGGAAAACATGCACCTTAATATGAATTCATTCCATATAGAAAACGATTAATAATAAGATTGCATAAATCATCCAAGATAGCATTCTGATGTGCTAAAAGAAGTTGGGTCAAACCTCTTTCGTAAGATTAATGTACCTCCATAGCATAATATTATTAGAATTTGATCCATAAAATGCCACAAAGAACGAGATAATAGAACTTGTGAGAGATGAAAAATGAGATAATATGATTTTGCAACAACCATGCATCAACTAAATGGGCCAAAAAACTAAAAACTCTCCCAAATTTATAGCTCAATATTTGACCATTTTAATTTGAATGTTGAGATTATTTAAATGTTGAGATACACCCATTGCAAAATCCGAATGCAAGTAAGGAGAAATTAAAAAGCAAAAATTAAAACAAAAATGCCACACACGAAAAAAAATTTAGAAAATTTACTGTACCGAAATTAAGTTTATATGAATAAACATAAAGGAAATAAGTTTGAATAAATTTGAAAAAAATGAAACTTTTCGCCATCTAAGATGGCGAAAACCCATAATAATAATAATAATAATAATAATAATAATAATAATAATAATAATAAATAGAATTTTTTGTCAACAGAGTTGGCGAAAATTTAGCGCACTAAATTTCTGCTAACTGGCCTCCGGTTTTGGTTTAATTGGTTGGTTTGTTTTTATTTGGTTTGATTTGATTTAATCTTTTAGTTTGATTTTTTTTTGTCGTTTGTTTGATTTAATCTTAGTTAATTTGTTATTATATATATATTAATATGGATAACCAAAATATTATTATTTAATATAGTTTTTTTTATTATCCATATTAGTAAATATACAAATTAATATATACAAATATATACATATTAATACACAAATTCATTTGTATATATTATTTTATATATATTTATTTATATTAATAAAAAATTAATAAATATGAAAATATATTAGTATAGATAATGATAATAAAAAAATTAACAACAAATTTAGTTTAAGATGTTCTAATTTAAAAAAATCGAAAAATTGCATCAGAAGCATAAATTTTTTAAATATTTGTGTAAAAGGAACAAAGTTTAGGAAAATTGCAGGTTAGGAACCGTTGCGCCCAAAAGTAGGGCGTAAAAAAAACGCCCTACACATGGGCGTAAATTTGTTTGAATGTTGATTAGTCAGTAGTTACAGTAATCAAATTTCTCTCCCCGTTAACCAACCCTTAATCACGAAAAAATACGCCCAAAAAAAAGGCGTCAAAATTTAACGCCATTCTTTTGAGCATTTTTTTAATACTTTGTTTAACTTTTTTTACTTATTGCAAACTCTCTCCAATCTATATTGTACATCTGTACTTGAATGTTCATCTTCTCAATGATGGTTTGATGTGAATTTATTAGAGAGCTATCATTGAGAGGATCATTGTCAACTCTCTAACACACAAAAATTAAAATTTAAAAAAAATAAATACAATTGTACTGAGTTATTCCCCCATCTCCATGTTGTTGGTACCTACAAAAAGAGACTGCAGTGACCTGTACTTAGCCCCCCCCAGGACACAAACCTAACAATTCCTTAACCACACAAACCTAACAATTCCTTAACAACCTAAAAAATAAAAAAACTCCCTACTTTTGGGCTGCAAAAATTAGAAGAAAAAAAAGGCCCAAGTTTGGGGCGTGAAATTTAATTGGTGAGCCGTGAAATTTAATTGGAAATTAATTTGGTGGTTAAGAAATTTGACGCCCAAATGTAGGGCATTTTTTTACGCCCTATTTTAGGGCGCAACGGTTTCTAACTTACAATTTCTTCAAACTTTGTTCCTTTTATGCAATTATTTAAAACTTATAAGCTTCTGATGCAATTTTTCTAAAAAAATTTATTCTAAATTTAAGTTCTACTAGATAAGTTTAATTTTGATTTTATAAATTTTAAAATCTTATATTAATATTATTATAATTTTAAATAAAATAAAAGTCACATAAATATTTTTGCTTAGACAAGCTTAAAATCCTTTCTTCTGAGTTTTAATTTAAAATGTTAGATAACTTTAAATCATAAAATTGAAACATGGATATAATAAAAGTTGTGCTGACAAAAATTTTATTTATTATAATTTTAAAATCCATTAATCAAAATTATGATTATAGTTTCAAAATCCATCAAATTTTGATTAATGGATTTTGAAATTATAATAGATGAAAGAAAACCAAAATTTTGTCCTCGCAACTTTAACTATATCCACATTTCAATTTTATGATTTAAAGTTATCAAACATTTTAAATTAAAACTTAGAAGAAAAGTTTTTAAGGTTATCTATAACTAAGCAAAAATTTATGTGACTTTTACTTTATTCAAAATTATAATAACTATAATATAAGATTTTAAATTTTATAAGATAAAAATTTAAACTTATCTAGTAGAACTTAAATTTTTAAAAAAAAAAATTAGAACAACTTAATCTAAATTTGTTGTTATTATCTATACTAATATAATTATTCCTATATATTATCATTAATACAAATAAAAATATATAAATTAATATATATACAAAGTAATATACAAATAAATATATTGACTAATAATTTTTCTAATTATACATAGTAGTATAGATAATAACAAATTAACAAACAGATTAACCAAACAAAAAATTCAAACTAAAAATTTAAACCAAACCAAACAAAAAAACAAACAAATTAATCAAACCAAACCAAACGAACCTATTAAAAACAAACCAAATCAAACAAATCGTTAAAAACCAAACCAACCACCAAACCAATTTTTTGCCAACTGTGCTGGCGGAAACCCAATTTTCGATTATTTTATATACTATGTATTTTTCCGCCAATTACGTTGGCGGAATATTTCGTTCCAGTTAAAATTTAGATACTTGTTTCGTTTACTCTAATTTATAGAAAATTAATTTCAGTACACTAAATTTTCTGAAAAAATTAGTAGAAACATGTCTGACGAATTAGATTTCTCTAACTAAATTTTACAAACTTGACCCAAAAATTTTGGAGAAGTTTGTTTATCAATAAAAAAAATCTGTAAAAAATATGAGACAGGAACACACCGGCTTTCTTTCTATAGCTATGTATTTTTCTGCCAACTACGTTGGCGGAATGTTTCGTTCCAGTTAAAATTTAGATACTTGTCTTGTTTACTCTAATTTATAGAAAATTAATTTCTGTACACTAAATTTTCTGAAAAAAATTAGTGGAAACATGTCTGACGAATTAGATTTCTCTAACTAAATTTTACAAACTTGACCACAATGGTGAAGTTTGTTTATCAATAAAAAAAATCTGTAAAAAATATGAGACATCCGGCTTTCTTTCTATAGCTTTTGCAGCATCCCCCCAAGGTGGCGGTGTAAGATACCTTTATTAATGGGAAAATTTATGAAATGTCCAAAAATTGCAAAAGTTTTATAAAAAATCCACCGCAAATTAACATTTCGTAGCGTGTCCAGAATTAGCGAAAAATATATAAAGGGGGTTCTGAATGACCTTTTTGCCCTTCTAATTTATTGAAAACACCCCCGAACCCTACTTTTCAAAAAATATTTCGATACTTCCTCTTCTTCCATACGCCGCTCAGTTTCGAATCTAGGTTTTCTTCTCCAAAATCTTCAAACCTTACTTCAAAAACTCGTCGAAAATTTTCGGAAAGACGGACAAACGGTAAAACTGTTAAAACGGAGGTCCAAACATCATTTTTTTCGCGATTCTAAAATTTCGAAAGGCCGACTAACGAAGAAGCTATTAATCTCCGGCTCCTCGAAAATACGCTCCTTTGGCGACAAACCGGGTCTCGTTTCGACCTCCCAGTCAAAAGTTATGGCCCTTCAAAGTTTCAATTGGCCATAAAATGCAGGAGAATGATCATTCTCCGTGGTAATATCACGAAAAATGGCCATTCTCCGTGCTAAAACCACGAAGAATGGTCATTCTCCGTGCTAAAATCACAGGGAATGGCCATTCTCCTTGTTAAATTGACAAAGAATAACCATTCTCCGTGTTAGAATGACGGAGAATGGCCCCATTATCCGTCAATTTAACAAGGAGAATGGCCATTCTCCGTGCTAAAACCACGAAGAATGACCATTCTCCTTGTTAAATTGACAAAGAATAGCCATTCTTCGTGTTAAAATGACGGAGAATGACCATTCTCAGTCATTTTTATCACGGAGCCATTCTCCGTTATTTTAACACGGAGAATGGTCATTCTCCGTGGTTTTAACACGGAGAATGACCATTCTCCGTCATTTTTACATGGATAAGGCCATTCTCCGTGGTTTTAGCACGGAGAATGGTCATTGTCCGTGGTTTTAACACAGAGAATGACCATTCTCCGTCATTTTAACACGGAGAATGGTCATTCTCCGTCATTTTGACATGGATAAGGCCATTCTCCGTGGTTTTAGCACGGAGAATGGTCATTCTCCGTCATTTTGACACGGAGAATGGTCATTCTCCGTCATTTTAACATGGCTAAGGTCATTCTTCGTGGTTTTTGCACGGAGAATGGTTATTCTCCGTAATTTTAACACGGAGAATAATGGAGAAAAGTCGACAGAGTTCGTTTCTTTTTTTTTAGAAAAAAATTTGTCAGGAACAAAAATTCAAAAGTTTTCGTTCTTCTTTCAAAACGATGCTGACTCTTATAAAAAAAAAAAAAAAAATCTTCTCCCCACAATTGACCTAATCGCCGAAAAACTTCAAATCTCTCCACGATGATGATGAGCGATGATCGGAGTTCGACTAAAGAAAAGCACAATGAACTACGAACGATCTTTGTAATCTCTGCTGAATATGAGAGTAATGGAATTCAGATCTCTCGTGAAGAAGAAGACGAAAATCGCAATCCCAATCTGAGTTTGTGCGAAGGGTAGTTATGGTATTATAAAGATGGCAATTTTGTAAATACAAAGCATATAAAGAAAATCTTGGAATATTTAACGTGAAAATATATAATTCTGGGCACCCATCCTGCGGGTGAATTTTTCATACAAACCAACCCCGAAATTAGATTTCTCAGCATTTTTCAGTTTATTAATTGCAACATCACATGGCTTTATTAGGTTAGTTGTGATGTAATGCACGTTTAGTACAGGTAAGTTGCACATTCGGATTGCTCGGGACAGGATTTTGTTCCATCCCTTCATGACCCAATCTGCTCTCATAAAACCTGCAACCAAGCTCCATTCCAATTGCCATGAAAAAATTCACTAGCACCTTGCAACAAAAGCAGCCAAGAATTTATTTATTTATTTACTTTGCATTATTTTAGCTTCCTCAGTAGAGGATATTTTCATTGATCTCGAGGTATAACAGCTTTCGGCATTAGAAATCATGCAACCGAAACTCTAGCAGGGTGAAAATCAAGCCTCTCAATTTCTCCGACTACAGCCAGCCAGTACACAGTTTTAACAATTCAAGTCGATCACTTGTGAAAAACACACACCACATACAGTTATCCCCGGAGGAAATATTAGAAAGCTTGACACATTTTATGCATATAGTTCATGCGCACGGAAATCAAACTCCTATCAGGATATCTGCTCATCAATTCTAAAAATAATTCATACCCCGGGATTCAAGGCAGCTGTCTCAAACTAAAAATCACTTTACTCGGTCGGGTGTTTCCTCGGGGCCAAGTTGGAAGCCATACCTTCTTCCTCGTCGGGGTGAATCATGCAATCATGCCTTCTTCTTCGTCGGGGTGAATCATGCCTTCCTCTTCCTCCTCTCCATCATAAGGTAAGGGCTGCGCTTGAACAGGTCTTTCAGGGGTCCTCCTTTGAGCACCATCTGTGTAATTTGGAGACCTAGGATACTGCCCAGGGCTGGCTGATTCCCTTACCCTTCCATTGTTCTGGTAAGGGGAGCGGGACCTCTCTTTTGGGGGACTGGGTAATTGATGGACTCGATCGTCTCTGATCTCACCGTCGTCATCTCTTATCTCCCCATCGTCATATGATGTCTGCGGTGATCTGCGCTGCTGTGGAGAGCATGGGGGAGGCGAATGAATACGTTGATCACCAGAAAGATGATCACTGGGCTGGTCCCTCCTAGGCGGCGGCAGGGATAGCTTCTCCCTCCTAGGCGGCGACAGGGATAGCTTCTCCCTCCTAGGCGGTGACGGGGATTGCTTCTGAGCTACCCTGGACCCACCATACCTGTCAAAGTCTCGGCTGCGGTTGCGGCTCCGGCTCCGGCTCCGACTTTGGCGACGGCCCAAACTCTGGCTCGGGCTCCTACTTCTACTCTTGCTCTGAGTACGGACCGGATCAATACGTCCTCGTTTGCGGCTCGGGCTTAACCTAGGGCTTAAACTCCGGCTAATACTTCGGCTGCGAACCTTGCCTCTTGGAACGACCTTGGGATCCTGGCGACCTCGTACTTCTGCTTTGTGTCCATCATGATAACTGCGATCCTGATCATACCTGCTACATGATCGTATGTGTTATTCTTTGGAAGTTCAAGTAAAGAAACTGAAATTCAGAATATAAAAAGTATAGAGAAAGTATAAGTGATGAGGCCATTGACAAAATTGAAGGGCTGTAGTAGCAGTCTGTTGCTGTTACTCTATTGGTCAGGAAACTAGCATCATCAGACGTGCAACTATACTTCAACACCAGTCTCCTACAACATGTATAAATGTTCCATATAGTAGTCACTAGTACAAGAAAGATCAAGAAACTGAAGACCAAAAGAGATCCGCAGTAGAGGGCTGCAACAAGGAGGGATATATGACAATCAGGCAAAACTCCACCCAGTTTGCAGCCAACCGATAGATAATGGCTTGGAGCTGGGGAGAACCGGATGCCACAAGTAGAGACACCAAGGAGTTGTTTGGTTGTGAAAGTAGTGTTTGCACTGTAAATACAGCTGCAGTGCAACACTATTGTGGCTAGTAGTGTTGTAATACATTATTTGGTTGCAACGCAATTGCAAATGTAAGAAAAGAACATAGACCTGTCACTATCTACTATGAGGGGTTTCCTTTTCTTATGATGATGTGGCTGGTTTTATTGGAAGATAGGTAGTTTCTTGAATTGTATTTAATGCTTTAAGCTTTTGCACCATAGAGTGGAAGTAAAGTTGCTGCTAATATTTCTGCAGCTTCACTTTCACCCTAGCTTGCACGACGTGCAAGTAAAGATGCAGCATTTTGGTGCAATTTACATCCCTCTACACCTAAATTTTTGTTCTAATGCAAGAAAAGCTGTAATGCAGCTTTAATTGCATGCAACCAAAGAGCCCCTAACAGGGGCCAGCATATGCAGGAGCATGGGCAAATCCGACGGACACAAAAAGGAAGTAACAGCTTAAGTCCTACCTAGAAGGGGAATTTGCAACTAAACTATATTATAATTAACAGGTTGCTAACTGAACGATACAACTTGCTAAGTAAACTTTATTATAATTAACCAATAAATACCTTGAACTATCCCAAATTTGCATGCTGCTATCATACGCAAGCAATGTAGGGGTATCAGTAAGAAATACGAAAATAGGAAGGGCATCATGGTTAATGGGTAAGTGTTAGTGATACGCAAAATCAGGGTGTTTCGTCGTTAATTGTAATAGATTAGGGTGGAAACTTGGTAATAATAGTTTAGGGTAGCAACATGCAAATCAGGAGGGTATTTAGTTGCCAATTAGACAACTAGAAATGACAGATTCGTGTCTACCATACTAGACCTGGTCTGGCACTAAAAGGGGTCAAAACACATGCATCAGAGGGACCAAAAGGTGCTGCTCAATGTAGTACCGAATTATGCATGGTAATCTTGAAGGAGAATGGGACTTCTGTATTCTCAATCAACTTCTTTCAATATGGTTCTACGACTGAACTTACTTTGAATCACTGCCAGACTATACAAGTGAAACGTCTCGTCAATAAAGGCACATAAAAAAAAGGATAACAAAGAAAGGGGATGTCAAGTTGTTCATGTGTTAACTGCAAGTCTTGAGATTTACTCTGATAGAAACCTACCGCTCCAGCTATGAGTGGATGCACTAATTACATTAAACCACATCTAGTAAATGCACCAAATAGAATTTGTAATGGTAAGGATGTTACAGTCATCTGTATAGCCAAAGGCAAAGGGAGAAGTATAAAGATTCATGAATGTTGTCACATTTCCATAATTCAAAAGACTTAGGGAGTTTGGTGGCCCTGCATGGTTCCAGACGGGGCACAGGAAACAGTAAAGGTATATAAAGAATACATGTGCCAACCAAGAAACATTAAAACAACCTATTAGCACTTTCTCGTAGATTGACGTTGTATTGAAGGCTGTACTACCAGTTCTTTCAAATGGTCCTAGAAAAGTAGACAACAACATGGAACATAGGCCATCAAAACAACATTAATACTTGGGGCCAAATTGAATTATAGTTGTGTTTCATCCGGTACTTCATTTGATGCCAAACATAAGGGGCAAACCAAAAGGTTTCCATCTTGGATGGACATTTTTCAAACACGTCACTCATTTCAGGGCTCAAATGAGCATTTCCGAAACGCTAACCCTAGCATCCCGGAAATGTGTGTTTGAGTCTACAATCCAAACTAGCCCTTAGTTATCACTGGTCATCCTAATAAAGCTTATTTGAAGGTTTTAAAGAAAACTATCAGTTCAGATTTCCGAACTACAACTCCAGAGACAGATATTATGTATATGCAGAAAGTTTAACCATCATCCAAGCATCGTCCCATAATGGGGTCGCCGAGGAGAATAAGAAAGCTCGATAAAGGATTTGTCAAACCTGATGTTAATCCTCTAAGGGGTCAGTTGGAAGGTAGATAGACCTACATTTTAGATATGCAGTTTAAGCTCATGAAACCAAGGAGCGCCCACCAAATTCCCCTAATTTATAAAGAGTCTAGACAAAGAGAAAAGATGATACAATTCTTTATATGGAATTGCATTCATCTCTACAATCCATTAAGCCAAGAAAATGAACCCAAAGCACAATAATGAGTACAACTTACTGATAGTCGTATTACCTATCACGTGAATCCTGGTCACCACGCCCATAACCAACCCGGTCACTAACTGGCCTGAGTGAAGGAGACAGGACCCGACCATCTCTTCCACCATAACCGGAATCGCTACGTCCACCCCCACTAGAACGGCCATGGTCACGAGCACCAGAGCCCCAGCGTCGCGACCTGCCGCCATAGCCGCGATGTGATACCATGTCACCTAGCTCAGGAGGTACTCGCTGGCCTGCCCCTTCCAGAACTTTGACAAGATCGCGTGCATACTTTGAATCCTGATCGCTGAAAAATGTATAGGACACACCAGTGGCACCTGCCCTGCCCGTCCTCCCAATTCTATGCACGTAGTCCTCAACACCAGTAGGGAAATCATAGTTGATCACAACCCTGCAAAGCAACAAATTATAGTAAGGAATTCCAACATCTCCAAAATAATCTTGCAATCAAGAACAGATGAATTGCAGTTACAGCAATATCCTCTGCAATGCAATAAGTTGTACTAATGGAACTGCAAAAAAAAAAATCCAACTTAACTTGCAATTAAGAATGGATGAGAGCTTTACGTTATTATGAAAACTGCTCAACTAGAGGAAGTTCTGAAAATCACAAGTTTTACAATTTAGGACATGAAACTATCTTTAAAATGCAACTCTTATGTTCATGTGCAGCTCTACAAACCACTACATACAGAGTAGGGCATGAGAAGGGCCACAGGATAAAAGCCTAATAATATTACTACATACAGAGTAGGGCATGCGAAGGGCCACAGGATAAAAGCCTAATAATATTCATAAACTTGTTTGCAATATAATTCATTAACAATCTCAATTCGAAAAAGAGTAAATTGCACCGAATGACAACTAAGATTAACCGGTTAGAGAGTATTTCAAATACATTTTAAAATTTTCAAATAATCGAAGTATATAGCAATCATGGATTAGAAAGCATTGAACAGAATAGGAAGATGGCATCATGTCAGCACTCAAAAGGATCATGCCCTTTTGACAATCTCAAGCAGGAAAATTGCAAACAAATATTTCCAAGATGCATAAAATAAATTGCAGTTCCAATGATGTTTCATCTTTGAATCTCCAATTATTCAAACAAATATCACTCAATTAGATATATACAATAAGAAAACATCTGAATAGAATACCTAATATCCTTTATGTCCAGGCCTCGAGCAGCAACATCAGTAGCTACAAGTATGGGGGATCTTCCCGTCCGGAAATGGTTCAAAACCCTGTCTCTTTCAGTCTGGTTCTTGTCACCATGAATAGCAGCAGCACCAAACTGTCGAGTGAGAGATTTAGCTAGCTGGTCACACATCCTCTTTGTGGAGCAGAATACTATGACTTTAGATCCAGGTTCTTGGGATCGCAGGATCTGCTCCAACCTTCTTTGCTTCTCAATAGGTTTTATTACTTCTACATACTGCAATAAGCCCCCAATAAAAGTGACGCTAATGATAACTGTAAGTGTTATACAACCACATATAAAAACGCAGTCTCAACACAAACCTGGGTGATAGCTTTATTTGCGACAAGCTCATCGATGCTTCCAATGTTAACCTGAAGAGGACGAGCAAGTAAATCTGCAGCAATTTTCCGTACTTCTTTGGGCCATGTAGCAGTGTACATTAGGGTCTGGCGGCGATGTGGTATCTCTTTCACAATTTTTCGTATTTGTGGCTCGAAACCCATGTCTAACATACGGTCAGCCTCATCAAGAACTAAATATGAAACTTGACGAAGACTTATCCGTCTCATCTCCAAAATGTCATTCAATCTTCCAGGAGTTGCAACTACAACATCCACTCCTCGGTCTAAAGCTCTTAGTTGTGGTGGTTTTGGGGCACCTCCATATACACACTTCAACCAAAAACAAAAGAACAGTCGATGTATATTTGAACAAAATATTCTAGGATGTATTGTTAAATTAAAGACTTCATAAAATGAAAATAAGCTATAAAGGTACGGCATATGGCTCACCAAAGCCAGGGAAAGGGAAAGGGGGTGGGTTGAGAGAGAGAGAGAGAGAGAGAGAGAGAGAGAAGACCAAAAGCATACTTCTAACAAAAATCCGAATTATAGCTACATATAGAGAACAAATTGGAGATGGGTTGATAGGGAAAACAAATTGTTGTAGAAGAAACTAACCGTGCATGAAATTTCTGATGACCGGCCAAACTTTTCAGCTTCATCTAGTATCTGTGTCGCTAGCTCCCTAGTTGGTGCCAGTACCAACACTGTTGGACCTGCCCTAGGACTGTTTCTAAGCCGCTTAAGATGAATAAAACCAGGGATAAGATAACCCAGCGTCTTCCCAGATCCTGTTTTAGCAATGGCCACAACATCACGACCTTTTAAAGCAATTGGCCACGATTGCGCCTGGATTGGAGTCGGGACTGAGAAGCCTGCTCGATGTACCTGGAAAAGGAAAAACCCACAACTATCATGAGGATAAGTTTCGGTCTAGAGTTACCATCTGTGTTCATCTCTCTATCTCACTCTTTTCATCACACACACATCCTCTCTTTTTCTCGGAGCTATTTTGGAGGATTAAGCTAATGCCAGATGAAGCATATCCCCCGATCGAGACAGCCTCTTGCAGATGCAAGCTGGAGCAGGAGAAGAGGCCTTCCTTACATTTGGACCGTGTGGCGGCCTGAACCAAGTCACTCGTGGCTGCTCCAGCCTTACAAGTGTGGCTCAGAAAGGCCTTCCTTCCGTTTGGGTCGAGTGGCAGCCTGAACCAAGCCACGCAAGGCTGCCCCAGCCTTGCAAGTGAGACTCGGAAAGGCCTTCTCAAAAACGGTCCACCATAAAGGGCACTCCGGCTATATGCTAGCCACCCCCACAGAGGGCAGCACAACGCAGCACAGCGTACGACATTGCTCCTGCATGGAGCGAATATCGCACCTGCGACCAAAAAAGTACAGAACAGGAAGAAGAATGAATCGGCATGAGACTGAAATACATATTAGAACCTCCAACAATCGGGAAAACTTTGCACAGTATAATATATTGCAGGAGAAGTAGATTTTCACATTTTAAATCCAAAATGATTGATAAGAGGATAGGTGAGGCTGCTTAAAACATACCTCTTTGAGAATTTCTGAGGGAAAACCTGTCGACTCAAAAGTAGTGAATGGAGGTGGAACATCATCCCCCTACAATAAGTTCCAGAGGAAAATTCAGCAATCACAAGGACACGACTGATAGCAACTAAAGATGCAAGAGAAACAAAAGACGATACAAAGAAAGCATGAAATGCAGTCTTTTATTAACAAGATGTCGGTAATCTCAGGCAAAACTCCAGTGGATGAAACATAAAATGAAGCACATAAAAAATCCCAGAACAATACTTCTTATAACTATGGCTATGCCGGCGGCCTGGCAGCAGTCTGATTAGTTGACTATTACCATTACAACAGCATGAGGATATTATACTTACTGCAAACATCACAATCCAAAAATAGTATGTGATATATATATACAAAGAAATATGAAAGGTTAGGTATCTTTGAGTTTACACCTATGAATAACTGCAATCTTATTGAGCTCTTTTATATTTTCTTCGGCATAACTCCCTTAGGATGAAAGGCATGTCCAATCTCATGATCTTGTACAATGGTGCCATCATTCACCTAACCTCAGTAGCGTTTTCTAGGCTGTCTCATCTTCTCTGATCATGGATGTTCCTATTATCAATTCTTGAGATATGTTATATGTTATGTACATGCTCCTGCTAGTAAAGCTCCACCAGTTAATAGCCAGTAAATACAGCTTTTGCTTCAGCATCTTTAACTTGAATCAATTTGAAAAGAAACATGGACATGGGAAATGTTGTTGGCTTATTTAGGTTTTTATATAACTAGAGGGGACTACTTCTATTTGCTAGGAACCAGTTATCTGCAGCAAACTATGTTGCATTTTAAGTGGTTATGCATCTTATCACGGTGCTAAAGCCTAAGGTTCCTCACAAGCTAGTCCTGTGACTCCTATGTAGAATTCAAACAAAAGAAAATCTCTCTGCATATCCTCCATTTTGGTGACACTGCCACAAATTCTCATGTTAAAACCTGAGATCGAGTAGATCTGTAGATGTAGAAGACCAGAAGGCAAAGTGTTCTATATATACTGAGGTAGGAGTGCAGTTAGGAGATCCATGTATCCCCACATCTCCTTCCCTCTGGGATCAAAGGTTTTCCAATGCCATAGAAAAGATTTCATAGTAAATGCAGCAGTTGAAGGATGACAAGCAGTTCAGCTAAAGGGTTAAGTATCGATTTTTGATGAATTCCTGTCAAACAGTGTTGTGAAAGACGAGCAGCCTCTAGACGGCTCAGAGGGAGTCTAGAGTCTAGACATGACGGGGCTTAAGTGCGGCCTAGGCCGCATTAGTTAAGCGTTTGCCAATAATACAAATATATAAAATACTAAAACAAATATATATGAAGGTTTTTTTTTAAATATATATGAAGTTGAAAACAAAAAAAGAGTCTATCTAAGCCATTTTAAAGTACTAGGTACTAACAAACTGAAAAATAGAAAGTATGCAACTAAAAAGATGAATCAACTATTATTTACCAATCATCCACTTGTCATAAAAAAGCAAGTTAATAAAATAACTAACCCTTCATAACTATGGAGTCCAGACAGGCCTAAACGAGATCTAGGTAGACTAAAGCAAGGCCTAGGCAGGCCAACGGATTGGGCGGGGTAACTAGCTTAGGCCTAGGTGAGACAGAGTTTGAAGGGGCTAGATGCCTGATCGGCTGCTTTTTTAGAACAGTGTGCTAAAATGGTTTCAGTTCCACCAGACTAGACTAGCCCTCAAACTGATGGTTGCATAGTTTTCGGTAACTAACCTCAAGGTGGTATTGTTGAGAAGTTGGGCTCAACTTAATCTACTTGATTTATTAAAGTAGTGCATAATACATATTTATAGGCAAGGGTGTGCTCCCATCCCTTGTGTTTTTCCAATGTAGGACTAAAAGTAAGAACAAAACTAGAAAGGATATAGGCCATACAATGAACAACAATTAACTATCTTCTACACTCTCCAGCAAGCTTGAGCTTAGATGTCGAGAGCTCCAAGCTTTGATAGAAAGTGAAGATAAAGTGGGTAAGACAAGGCCCTGGGTAAGATGTCGACAATATGTGATGCAGCAAATGTCGACAATATGCGACGTAGCAAGAACATGTCGAAGTTGAACCTCACGAAACTTGACATTCTCCATAATAAGGTGACAATCAACCTTAATATGCTTGATGTCATGGAACACTGAGTTTTCAGCAATATGAATGATATGCTGGTTATCACAATAGAAAACCTCAGAAGAAGAAAGAGCAATACCAAGTTCTGTAAGTAAACTCTTCTATCATATTATATGGGTTCAATGGATGCTAGTTGTTCTATGTCATCGAGCGATACCCAGCTTCGACAGAAAAACGAACTACTGAATGCTTCTTGCTCCGCCAAGTCAAAAAGTTGTATTCAAAATAAGTACAGAAAATAATAGAACAACTTGCATCCATTGAACCCAAATAATTAGCATCAAAATAAGCGATCATGAAAAGAGAACAGGAAGGCTTGATAGACAAGACCATGTCTAGGAGATTTCTTCAGGTGGCGATGAATATACTCAACAGCCTGAAGATGAGATGACTGAGGAGAATACATGTACTGCTCATGGTACTCACAACAAAGAAAATGTTTGGACGAATGACGGTCAATAATATCATCTACCCAACAAGATAACAATAGTAATCAGGTTTGTAGCAACGAGTCGGATGCAGAACGAAGAGAAGGGAGCAAGAGAGTCGCATCCATAGGAGTTATCACTTGTATCTGTGCATCTTCTCCTGCAGCGAGCCAGTCTTGCTACTACTACTGAATCTGCTCACAATTCCCTTAACTACTGAAAATGTTGGCCTCTTGACCGAACCCTAAATTCCAGACAAAAGGAATGAGGTCATTTCCTTTCTTTGCTAGCTAGTCTCACTCTTGCAGCTAAGATCCTACCCTTGCGGCTAGACGTGAAAGCTAGAACAGGAAAGCACAGAAAGAACAAGACCGGACAAGAACGACAGTCTGAGTGAGGAGGTTAGAACATCCTTGATTAACTCCAACAAGCAAGAGAAAGAAATGAAAACTGGAGAGACCTTAGGTATGAACTCGACTAAGCTGGGAGAGGAAGGTGATCAAAGTGTACTAAGAATGATAGGTAGTTCAAGTAGTTAGATTGAAAGTTCAACGATTAGACGTCATTTCTTAGAATGAATGAAGGGTCTTCCCTCGGATTATATATTTATATTACCCATTTTTATGGATTGAAGCTAAATTCACACAGCAGTATAATTTACTTAAATGCACGCTTGAGTAGATTCAAAGCTGGAATGCTCCGGAATCATGCTAAAATCCCTCATTGCACCATAACTCCTGGTTGTGGTGAGAATTGAGAGTCATTTGAGGGTTGAGAGTCATATATTTATATTATTCAACAAATGGCAACAAGAGAATTTCCTTCAAGCTGATGATAACATGCAATGAAGAATCTGGTGGAGAAGAAGTTACGGATCACTCAGGAGGTACTGATTAAGGGGTTATGGAGAAAATACACTGATGGAAAAAATATAAACTAGCTAAAAGATGAATGCAATTTTAAGCGAGTATTCTGCATATTGTTGGGTGAAAATGAAGTCAAACGTAGACATTGCCCCTTGTATGTGTGTGTTTTGGGCATGGGGGAACAGGCTCTTGTGATCGTACGTCACTCAAATGCATATTTATATAACAGTAGACAATATATTTGTCAGATACCTACAGTGATTGTTATTTCATGTTGACGGCGATATGCTTCTGTAGGCAAACCACCTCCTGCATCTGATGATCCATGACCTCTCGCAGATGCCCTTGACCCATGACCATGTCCAATGTCTCCTGAACTGTGAAGTGAATGAGAGCTGCTAAGTCTGCTACCTTGAAGCTGAAATTAGATTTAAACAAACCGTCAGCAACAAACAAAAGGTTAATGTAATAGTTGCTGATTGCATTGCTCTCGATTCAGAACTAATACAATCAAAGTTCACTTCATCAAATCAAGAAGAGAATATTTACGATCTCCATACTTGTTGGTAGGAGACACGTACATAGAAAAGACCAAAAATACAATATCTGTCTACTTGATTCATGCATAATGAAATAAATATATGCACAAACTCAGTTCTTAACATCGTCTACAGAATATCAAGGCAAACTGAGGGCATTTCCTCTACATTATGCGACAAAATTAGGTGAAATATTGCTTCATATTTTTGTTTATTACTTTTTGCTGTTATGTTGTAGATATATCACAACTGAAATTCAGAAGATTAACGACCAAGAGTGCAAAAGAGATTATATTTAAAAAAAACATTGCTAATTTATAGATCTGTGCCTGCCTTTATACTGTTAGATAAGAACGAGGAATATTTAATATGAAATCGTATTATATGATTGATTTATCTTCACATTAAATTTAATCTCAGTTTAATCATTCCAACACCAAAACTGTTACTTGCAAAGAAGTTTCCCCACCAATTTCTACATCACATATATTACATGATTAACATTGTACAAGGACAAGACAAGATACAAAGAAAAGAGACTTTTTGTATTCAATAATCAGGAAAGTTCATTTACAAATTCATCACTTTTGCTCCAAAAGTAACTAACAGTTAATGATTACACATTCATAAATGCATAAGTCAATATTTCCCCCTATATCATTCAATATCAAAAGGAAGATTGACACAACAGATAAAGCAGAAAGAAGAAGATGTACAAAAAAAGAACAAAAACATTGACTCCGTACAACAACCAAAAGTTGGTACTTTATGGTCAGGAAGAATCTTGTTTCGCAAAATTAGAACTTTTCAACTAATGAAGATTAATACTTATGGTTACTCAGATAATTATTGCAGAAGAAAAGATTTTTCCCCCCTCTATCAATATCATAAGGATGAGAATATACACCAGATCAAAAAGAAAATGAAATATTAATTGCTCAATGCAATTAAAAGATAGTTACTTTAAAGCAAAGAAAATATCCTTCTCCAAAATCATCATTCTATACTAAAAACAACTGATATAGTTAATAAGTATATAGTCAAGATCATTTTTTTCCAAAAATCAACACTTCTCCACTGAAAGATATTAATAGCTATGATTGCTCACTTAATATCGAGGTTATCCACATCAGTTGAACATAAAAAGAAACAATATTTGCTCACTTGTTAAAAATATTGTAACTTTTCTAAGAATCCGAACGACGTAGAACGTCCCTTTTAGACAACGAACAAAAAATGCAGAGTTAAGCAAAAGTAATAGCAAACACAAGAACAAAAGATATAATGTGGTTCAATCGAAGATTGGCATATGTCCACGAGGCAAGGGAAGAAATTCTTTATTGTTTCAAGAGATTTTACAAGAGTTAGTACAACACAACCCTCCCCTACGAGATCTCTTCCTTCTTGTTCTCTCAATTCCCTTAAGGCTTCCAAGCACAATCACAAGTAAAGCCTCATTAAACCTTTAATAGCCTCAAACTCACCCAAATTAAGGTTAGTAAAAAACAAGCAAAGTCCCATTAAATCTTTAATAGCCTCTACCTCACCCAAATTATAGTTAGAAATAAACTTAAAAAATAGGTTTTTCTAATATTACTAAAAAATAAAGCAAATCCTAGCTGTTGAAATCCATCCTGAACTAGAGCCAAATAGGCCTTCCCTTATTGAAGACGAGCCATATTACAACAATCTTCACTTTTGCATGTTGTTCAACTAGCCACCTTCTGAACATTGTTGCAGTTGTATCCGCGCTTCCTTATACTTTAGCTTCTCCTAATTCCCTTGCCCACTTTTGTCCACAACTGCAAAATTAACATCTGACACAGCCTTTTACCCATAACTACCACTGAAAAGATATTAATAGCTATGATTGCTCACTTAATATCGAGATTATCCACATCAGTTGAACATAAAAAGAAACAATATTTGCTCACTTGTTAAAATATTGTAACTTTTCTAAGAATCCGAACGACGTAGAATGTCCCTTTTAGACAACGAACAAAAAATGCAGAGTTAAGCGAAAGTAATAGCAAACACAAGAACAAAAGATATGATGTGGTTCAAGATTGGCACATATCCACGAGGCAAGGGAAGAAATTCTTTATTGTTTCAATAGAATTTTACAAGAGTTAGTACAACACAACTCTCCCCTACGAGATCTCTTCCTTCTTGTTCTCTCTATTCCCTCAAGGCTTCCAAGCACAATCACAAGTAAAGCCTCGTTAAACCTTTAATAGCCTCAAACTCGCCCACATTAAGGTTATAAAAAAAAAAGAGGCAAAGTCCCATTAAATATTTAATAGCCTCAACCTCACCCAAATCAAGGTTAGAAATAAACTTAAGTAGGTTTTTCTAATATTACTAAAAAATAGAGCAAATCCTAGCCATTGAAATCCATCCAGAACTAGAGCCAAATAGGATTTCCCTTATTTGAAGACGAGCCATATTACAACAATCTTCATCTTTGCTTGTTGTTCAACTAGCCACCTTCTGAACATTGTTGCAGTTGTATCCGCGCTCCCTTATACTTTAGCTTCTCCTAACCCCCTTGTCCACTTTTGTCCACAAATGCGAAACTAACATTGGACACAGCCTTTTACCCATAACTACAGAACTGTACGACCCTCCTAGGCCATGCACCTTCCTTGTACCTGAGTACCTGAACATACGTCAGGACGAACTTGATTTCTCCGTAGGAATCACCTTTGTTAGAATATTTGATGGATTCATCTTAGTGTCAATCTTTATAAGCTGGATCTCCATATCGCACCACTTTCTTATCTTGTGATATTGTTCGTCGATGTGTTTTGTCCAACTACGGCAACCTGATTTTTCGCGAGATGAATCGTGTTATGACTATCACAAAACAAAAGAACATGCACATTCTTGAATCAGAACTCGCTAACTATACCTTTTAACTGCTTGTCCTCTTTCGATGTCTCTATTGCTGCCATGTATTCTAATTTCGTAGTTGATAGCACCACGATATCTTGAAGGGTCAACTTCCAACTGACAAGAGAACTTGCATGTGCGTATACATAGTCCTTAGTTGATATTCTCCTATCCAAATCACCAACATAACCAACATCCACATATCCATGTAACTGACTCGATCTACATTCTGACTTGTGAAGCAAAATATCAGATATTCTCTTATCCAAATCACCAACATAACCAACATCCACATATCCATGTAACTGACTCGATCTACATTCTGACTTGTGAAGCAAAATATCAAGATCCTTACTACCTTTTACATACCGAAGTATCCACTTTACTACTATTGAATGAAGCTTTCCTCGATTTGACATGTATCGACTGACAAAACTAACTGCATATAATTAACTCCGACCAAGTGCATCCATAATATCTATTAGTAAATTCACCGTACTAGCATATGGTACTCTAGACATCTTTTCCTTCTCTGTTTTCGGACGCTCCTTGGAGGATAACTTAACCGAAGATAGGGATACTCACCCACCTTAAGTACTTCATATTGAACCTCTCCAAGACATTCTCAACATTCTTTCTTTGGGATATCCATAGCTTACCACCCTTCATGTCTCGACAAATTTCCATCCCAATTATTTGTTTGCTTCACCTAAATCTTCATGTCAAATTCCACACTCAATGAAGCTATGAGCGCCCTTATTTCCGCAACATTCTTAGAAACAATTAACATGACATCGACATATAAGAGGAGATATATCGACGAACAGTGGCGGAACCAAGATTACAATCCACTGGGGGTACTACACAATCATAAGAGGGTTCGGAGACAAAGTCCCAATTTATATATAATAATATAATATTATGCTAAATAGTACTATTTTCATACAATAGCACTACATCTCACAATTGTTTTCTATGAGTTTCTTTTTACTTTGAAAACGTTTAACTACAATTAATACTACTAAGCAACCTTTTTTTTTCTAAAGCATTACAAGAAGTATACTTTATAAACTAATACTAAAGCATTACATAAGCATACTACTAAGCAATTACTAAAGCATATTTTCTATATAAAAAAATCCACTGGGGGCGTAGCCTCCCCCCCCCCCCCCCCCCCCCCCCCCGTGATGAACATGTGGATCCGCCCCTGTCGACGAACCATCCTTGAACCGCTTCGATACACGCAACTATCAATCACATCGAGAGAAATTGGCCTTCAACATAAACAAGTTGAAGCGCGTATACCATTGCTTTGGAGATTGCTCCTTCAACGCATAAATAGACCGCTTGAGTTCATATAAATTATCCTCTTTATCGGGCTCCATAAAATGTTAGGGATGCCTCATGTAGGTCTTCTGTTCCAAACTTCCCGTGCAAAAAAGTCGTTTTCACATCTAGTTACTCCAACTCCAAATCCTGAACCCCTATTAGGGCCACCAAAACTTGAAAAGACATGCTTGACCACAGGCGAAAAAATCTCATTGTAGTCAATTATCTCGTTCTTAGCATAACCCTTGGCAACTAATTGTGCCTTGTATTGCTCATTACCCTTCTTCTTGAATATCAACTTGCAGCCAATAGCCCTTATTCCTTTCAGTAGCTCTACCAAGTACACACATTGTTCTTTCTAAGTGACTCACTCAATCTCCTTTGTCATGGTCACCATCTATTGATTCTTATCCTCTTGCCCAATGACCACCTTATAATCGCTTGGATCTCTTGTTTCCGTGCTAAAGCAAATAAAATCATGTCTTTGGAATCATACTTAAACTAGTACCTTATATGTACACCCTGATCTCATTGTCTAGGTCCTGCTAGTATTAGCCATCATCCTCCATCTCCGTAATCTGCTCATCCATCTCCGTATAAATAAGTTGTAATGTTATTTCGGTAACCGTATCCTCTTGAGTGCCAAAAAGCTACACCTACATTGAATCATCATCCCCTAATGTGTCACTCGCCTCCTTACTCTTTTCCCACATCTTAAACATGAAAACCTCATGGAAGATCATATGTTGAATAGTGAACACCCTTCTACTTCTAGGATCAAATAACTTGTAGCCTTTGACCCTATATTTGAATCCTAAGAAAATGCAACATTTCGACTTGGACTTCATCTTGATTCTCTCTTTCGGATTCACGAGTAAATAGGGAGGACATCCAAACACACGTAATGAACCACAACTGATTGTCTCTTAGGTATGACTATATATGATGATCAATTGACCAAATAGCACACATGACTAACTATCTCATCCCAGAAATCCTTTGAAAGGCCTATATATAACCGCATACTCCTTGCTCTCTCTAACATTGCATGTTCATGCGCTTCGGTACCCAGTTTTGTTATAGACTCCCTAGTATTGTCCATTGTCTTTGCATATCATGTTCCTTAAAAGTAATCATGATATTCCGTCGAGGTCCGCAATACTTTAATGTCCGTATGTTTTACTTCTCCACGACCGTCTTTCTCTTTCAAAATCTAGCAAGCACATCTGATTTGTATTTGAGAAAATAAATCAATATGTAATAAGTCGTCAATAAAAGTAATTCAGTACTCGATATCTCCCTTTGTTCGAACCGATGATGACCCTCAACCCTCAACGTTTAAGTGGAGGACATAGTCGAGAAGCCCTTTGGTCTTGTGCACTACCTGCTTAAAGCCAACTTTATATTTTTTCGGTCGTGCAATACTTGCAAAAATTCAGCTTGCACTCCTTTAAACCTTGTAGCAACCCCCTTTTGTGTAACTCACGAAAACCTCTCTCACTTAAGTAACCAAGATGCATATGCCACAGCTTTTATACTCTCGTCCATCCATCTGAAGCAAGTTTGTCGAAGTGTAAACACCACACATCTGAAACACCTTTTATACTTTTCTTTAATTTGGAACGTGTTTCACGTTCAAAAGTGTGAACACCCCCACATCAAATATTTGCATTTTGATGTTCCTGAAGCCAACGGTCTTGCATGACACATTGTTCCCTATGAAGGCAGCTCCACGACTTAAAGTGTTGAACCACTCCTTGCTTGAACACATGGTACGAACATCCCAAGTCAAGAATCCAAGCTTCGGTAAAAAATAATCATTCACACTATATAGCGTAAAATACATCACGGTAACTTCTCAACTCCGTTGCGACACTCGCTTGACTCGAATTGCTTGAATTATCGTCTCCCTTCTTTTCTAACCATTGCTTATATTTTGGACATTGCTTCTTCATATGATATGATTGCTTGCATAAAAAACATACATCGCCATCCTACTTTGGCGATTTAGATTTCCCCATGCCGCTATCTCTATTCTTTAACCTTCCTCTTTCATAGGCAATCAACCTTGATGACTCTTTTGATGGATCTGACACTCACAATCTCATTATTGAGAAGTATCGTTGTACCCCCTCCATCTCAAGAGTTTGCTTTCTATAAAGGATTGTTGTCATCAAATGGTCATACGATGTTGGAAACAAAGATAAAAGCAAAAGCACCTTGTCCTTCTCTAACTTTACATCAAGATGTATAAGATCGCATACCACCTTATTAAAGTTATTCAGATGGTGTACAATTAGGGTCCCTCCATGCATAAATAGTAGAATTGCTTTTTGAGCTTATTTGACAAGGACTTTGTCATATACAAACTCTCTAGCTTCAATAATAAATTTACCTTAAAAGTTTTAGTCATTACGTAATATATCACCTTGTCCACTAGACAAAGATTTATCGTGCATTGTGCCTTCTGATATGTCTTCCAATGTGCCTTTTGATCCATGTCTTTCCATGTGCCTTCTGATCCATGTCCTCCTATGTATAAGTTGTTATGTCGGCAGGTTTTTTCTCCTTACAGCCAACTAGCTTATACAATCCCTCTTTTATAAGAATTGCATTTGCCCTTCTTTGTCACATCGAAAAGTTACTTTTGTGATGTATTCTAAATCGAAGTAGAACAAAAATTACGTAAAAATCCTTTATGAGAATACGAAAAGAAGACATTGGGTAACAAAAAGTATTAATTCACACAAGGAGAATAAGAAGGAGAAAGAAAAGTTTAAGTACTCAAAGATAAATTGAAATGAAAATAAAAATTAGATAATTGTCTTGCAAAATGATCAACATGTTATTTATAGAGGTGGGCAAATCTAAATTTGAAAAAGAAAGTTTCTAACTAAAGGAGTCACCAAAGTCATGTTAAAAATAGAATAACTAAATAGGAGTCCTACTAAAAACAGAATCACGACTTAAATAGTAAAGTTCCCATTAAAATCGAGTTACTTCTCCTCTTTGATGTCTTACATCAGTCCTCCCTTCTTTAAGAAAAGGTGGACTCGTGTTAGTACTAGGAAGAGTTGAATCATTGTTACCATAGAATGGAAAGATATCTTGCACATTGAAGATCTTGGGATGCTAAAAGTATCGAAAAGATTGTTCACAAAGGCATTGTCACTGATTTTGAGCAACATCTTAAAAAGGTCCATACTTCTTCATCTTGGTTTTATTGTATGTGCCAACACCTTGGAAAGTCCATACTTCATCTTGGTTTTATTGTATGTGCCAGTTAGAAATCTTTCTTTGGGTAAGAATATCATTACAATATATATTTTTTTCAACAAATGTTATTAATCTTTGATGTTTATCGGCAACAGCTTTAAACTAGAGGTTGATCGAACTTGAGGGCTTCGTCGTGTCCTGATTTCCTGATCGGACTCGTGACATAATTTGCATCAATTTTGAAATTGAAGTTCCAAAGCCAAGAATCGTCAAGGATTAGACACAACAGGTTCTCCAACGATCCTCTGATCGGACCTTTTGGTGGCACTCTCCTCCACGGGATTGGGCTCATGACATAGACTACATATAAAGGTGAGTTAACAAAAGTAGCTAAACAAATAGCTCTAGCAATGGCTTCTGGCCTAGAAAGCGCATGGCTCTCTATATTAGTAATCTCAAGATTTATCATTTTTTTGGTCCTTTAGAAATGTCATCACCATTTTAGCGTAAAGCATAGCCCCACCAAGTGACATGCACTTTTCAAAACCTTCTAGTAAGAGGTTATATGTAATCATTAATGATCCTTTGTATGTCATGGAGAATTTAAGAGAGTTTATCACATTCTCTTTAACCATGATCTCCATCTCCTTTGAAACTATTTCATCACATTTTCTAATTTTCTAACGGCCATATGAAGGCCATAATCCATTACAGATTTCTTTGTTTTTTCATGAACAAATCGAATCAGGCAGACAAACTTATAGCCACTTCACTAAATAATCATCTATTGTCTGAGTTCCCATAAAGCCCATATCCAACTGACTGTGAGGGCCAATTCCACCTGAGAACATAGGAAGATTGGTTTTCATCTCGTACTTTGGAATTGAACGGTAATGAACTAACAAGCTTTGTTGAAGGTTCTTGTTGTCTTCAGAATTCCTTAAAATAGCCTCATCAAGATCGTCATCCCCCAAAATAGCTTCTTTGGAAGTTGTAGATTTTATAGTAAAACCTACTTGGTGGGATTGATTAAGATAATGAACTTGGTTGGATGCTTAGTAAAAGTTTTAGAAACTTTATTATTGACAAATGACAACTCAGGCATATATGGGTTTTGCGGTGGAAGTATAGGTGACTTTTAGATCGGTGGGATCAATGGGTTTGGAAGGTTGGGTGTTTCTGTTTAGGTCATCAATAGTCTTTCTAGAAAAAGCTTTGATGGATTGTTGTTCAAGATTACCCTGGAACGATCGCATCATCTTCTTTCTCTCTTCCATACTTGCATTGAGATCACCGTATTGTGTATCATGCTTTGCAATTTTTTCCTTGATCTTTAAAAAGATTTATCTCTAGTTCATCCAAAACTTTTTGAATCGAAGGATCAATAGGAGCCATGGATTAGGATTATATGCATTAATACCACTTGATGTATGCTAAATCAAAGTAGAAAAAAAAAAGGATGCTGAGATCCTTGATGAGAATAAGAAAAGAAGAGATTGCATAACAATAATAAGAATTATTTCAAAGATGGCGAAAGAGAAGATCAAATGTTATAAGATAAATTAAATTGAAAATAATAATTAGATGATTGTCTTACAAAATGGTCGACCTCTTATTTGTAGAGTTGGACAAATCTGAAAAAGGAAGTTTCTAATTAAAGGAGTCACCATAAAAGGAGTCATGCTAAAAATGAAATCACTAAATATAAGACATACTAAAAATAGAGTCACGACTTAAATAGTAAAGTCCCTGTTAAATAGGAACCGAAGTAATTCAGTTACTTCTCTTCGATGTCCTACATCATTTTACTATTAAACTTCTTCACCGCGAACTTGGTGCTATTAACCTTTTTATTCATCATTCTTAATCCCGAATGAGAAATCTCCTCGAATCTTTATGAACCAACTTATTCAATTATAACAATCTAAGAAGATAGGGAGGAAACTAATGTCATCACCTACCGTTGACCTAAATTTTTGGTTTTCTTAGCTCCGATACCAATTCTAAAAATCTGGACAACGTGGAATGTCCCTTTTGACGATGAATAAACAAAGCATAAATAATCAAAATTAATAGCAAACAAAAGAACACGATATATAACATGGTTTGGCCGAAGCTTAGCTTATGTCCTCAGGGCAAGGGGAGAATTTCTTTTAAACTTTACAAGAGATATTACAATAATACCCACACAAACCCTCCCTTAAGAGATCTCCAGCGGACTTTCTTCTCTCAATTCCCTTAGGGCTTCATAGTAATAACAATAAATAGTCTCTCCTAATATTACTAAATATTAGAGCAAATTCAGCCGTCGAAACTCATCCAAAACTGGACCTGAATAGGACTTTCATTATTTGAACACGAGTCATATTACAACAACTTAAACAACTAATAAATGGTTAAGTCTAGATGAAAAAATATTCATAAAGCAACTTTTCTCCACTAAAACAAATTAATATTAATGATTACCCACTTAGTTATTGAGAATCCAAATCCGCCCCTTGTTCAAACAGCATTACTTGTTCAATACGATTAAAGGTATTTTCTCTTTATTGTCAATAATAGAAGAAATAGAGTTTTTTCCTCATCAACTCATGATATATTTAGAACAATATCATAAATAAGAGTGAGCATATCAGATCTAGAAAGAAACATAATTTGCTCAGTACAGTTTAAAACTTTAAAGATTGATCCTTTATAGTCAAAATGTGATCCCCCCCCCCCCCCCCCCCCCCCCCCACAAAATCATCATTTTACACTCAAAAACGACCCAAGCAACATGGTTATATTCAGAGCAATCAATTAAAATCGAGAGAAGAATATCACGTGTTGTGGTTCTCCATCCAGTTAGTTTAGTCAAGCAGCAAAAAATTTCCCCCTAAAATAATTAATTCTACACTAAAAAAATAATAATCATGGTTATAGTCAGAACAGTACAACACAAGCAGGAAAAATAATATTACGTGATGGTTCCTCGATCTCGATCCATCCTCGTCGCTGGAGTACTCGTCGTCGCGCCCCCGATTCCTATGGCTGCTGACGTGGACGGAGGAGCTGACCGGCTTCTTGTTCGCCGGAGGCGGCGGCGGAAGCGGCGGGGGCCCAGGGAGCTTCTTCTTCTCCCTCGCCGGCTTCTCGTACTGGGTGACGTTGGTCACGGGGTTCCAGTAGTAGAGGTACCCGGTGCTCCCGTCGACGAGCCCCTTCCACGGCTCCGGCAGCGTCGGGTCCTCCGGCGCGTAGCGGGGACCATCGGATGATGGCATGGCGGAGGGGGAAGCCCTAGATCGGACAGCTGGGATCGCTCGAGATTTGAGGGAGGAGGAATCTAGGGTTTGATGGAGAGATCTACTCCCAATTTGGTTTGGTCCCTCTTTCTCTCTCTACGGAGAGGCTAGAGAGAGAATTTATCTCTGCTGACCCAAAACTGATTTTATATTATTGGGGTCGGTTTAGCCACATGGATTCGGCTCCGTCCACACGTGTGACTCACACGGGATTCGAATGTATGTGGATCCAATCAGAAGGTATTGTTTGGGAAAAGTAAAAAAGGGTGGGGGAAAAGAATTTTTTTTTTTTTTTGTTCGATGTTTGTAAATGTCAAAAAATTTGAAAGAAAAAGTAAATACTTAAACGTGAAAAATAAATTCTTGCCTGGATGGATGGAACCATAATACGTACCTCATTTTACGGGTGAGCAGAATACGAATTTTACCCGAAAATCGAACCGATCCGATCCGTTTAGGCAAAACGGATCGGTTTTGAAAACGAACGGTCGGATAACGGTTGTTAAAAATTAGAATTTCGGGTCTCGGATCAGTTCGCGGGTTTGGGTTTTTTGATCCGAACCGATCCGAAAACCGAATTACATGGGACAATTACCAATTTGCCCTCGGTATTATATATATCCACCCACCCGTATTATTTCTCTCTCCTCACATTATTTTCGGCCGCTCCTAAAAGCTAGGGTTTGCTCTTCCTCCCGAGTGATCCCCTTCTGTTCCGCTCCTAAAAACTAGGGTTTGCTCTCCCTCCCGAACGATCCCCTTCTGTTCCCGCTCCTAAAAACTAGGGTTTGCTCTCCCCGTCTCCTGACTCCAGTGGAGATTAGGGAATAGAGTAGAGTGGTCCGGTGGGTGTCCCCGTCTCCGAGTCTCCACTCTCCACTGGAGATTAGGGTTTCCCTCCACTTTTCGATCCCCTCCTCTCCTCCAGTCTCCAGTATCTCTACCTCTCTGAGACTCTGACTCTGATTCTCCACTGGAGACTAGGGTTTCTACAGGTCCGAGTGGACAGATCTGAACTACATTTACAGGTAAATTTTTTTACTTAGATCTACTCAAAGGATCTAAGTTATATTTCTGTTTTTAATTTTTATTAATTTTTGTTGTGCAGATCTATTTTTTTGGACCATATTCTCGCTTTAGGAGGCTCGATCTCTCGGATTTATGCATATTGGAGTGAACACTACAAAATTACTGGTATAATACTATTATCTCTCTTTAAATTTCTTGTTTTTTCTTGTTTAGCAAAAAAAATTCATGCTGGGAGGGAAAAATGCATTCTGAAAAAAATTCATGCTGGGGTATTGACAAGGTATTCACTATCACCGTTGATAATGCAAGTTCAAATGATGTAGCTATTTCTTACTTGAGCAAGAAGATCCAGAATTGGGGAAATAGCATTCTATATTGCAAATATTTGCACATGCGGTGTACTGCACATATCATCAATCTCGTGGTGGTGGATGGTTTGAAATTGATGTCTTCTTCGGTTACTCGTGTTAGGAATGCGGTACGTTATGTGAGACATTCTCCTAGTAGATTTCAAAAACTTAGGGAGTGTGTTGAAGCCGAGAAGATCCAAAGCAAGAAATTATTATGTCTTGATGTTAGCACACGTTGGAACTCTACTTTTGTTATGTTGGAGACTGCACAAAGATTTGAAACGGCCTTTGAGAGGTTTACTTTTTTAGATCCGTGGTTTAAAGCGGAGCTAGCGGAGAATGGTGGGTACCCAAATGAAGATGATTGGGCTAATACAAGAAGACTTTGCACTTTTCTTCAACACTTCTATGAGCTTACCAAGCGTGTCTCAGGTTCTTTGTATGTCACATGTAATAATTTTTTTGATGAAATCACATAAATTGACATTCTTTTGCGCTCTTCGAAGAATAGTGACGACTTTGACTTGACTATCATGGCCGATAAAATGAGAGAGAAGTATGAAAAATATTGGGGGGATATAGAGAAGATGAATATGGTGATATTTATTGCACCAATTCTTGATCCCCGACATAAGTTGGAGTATGTGGAGTATGCTCTTGATCATCTCTATGGTCCGGAGAAGAGCAATTCTATTAAAAGTAAAGTGAAAGTTGTTGCCTCATCTTTGTTCAATGAGTACAAAAGTATGAGTGCTTCTCAAAGTGGTGGTGCTAGTGCTACCATTGAAAGAGTTGAACCTTCTATCGAAAATCAACCGTTGCAATTGAAAAAGTTCATGAAAGCCCAATTCAAGAAACACAAGATGGAGTTGGGTGGTGGTGATTCAAAGACGGAGCTCGATCGTTATCTAGAAGAGAGTATCGTAGATGAAGAAGATAATGATGATGATTTTGATATATTGGGTTGGTGGAAGCTTAATTCTCCTCGTTTTCCTATCCTTTCAAAGATGGCTCGGGATGTGTTGGCCGTTCCCATATCTACCGTGGCGTTCGAGTCCGCTTTTAGTACTGGTGGTCGTGTCCTTGATGAGTATAGGAGTTCATTGACTCCAAAAATTGTTCAAGCCCTTATTTGTTGTCAAGATTGGTTCCGGGGGCCATCCGATCGACCCATAGTATCTATTATTGAAGAGGACTTTGAAGACGTGTACAAAGTGGAAATGGGTAATATGTTTGATTTTGAATTTTATTGCATTACTTTCGTATATAATGTTTTTTTGTTATAACTTTGTTCATTGCTTCTTTCATTTAGATTTGAGTAACTTAACGGTGGAATCAACGTCGACAAGCAAGGTTTGCTAGACTTGCTACTTTAGTATTCCTGCTGACTTTCTGTTCTTGCTATATTTTTGGAGTTGGACTTGCTGTCACATTAGTATTTTGTAATATTGGGGACTTGCTACTCTCCAGTTTCTACTGGCAGTGGCTGGCAGTTAGCATGTGCTGACTTTCTGTGGGACTTTTTGTAGCCTGTACTGTACTATATTTTCTTTGCTGTGGGACTTTCTGTGGGAGTGGGACTTCTGGACTTGTTACATTTTGGTGGTATAATCTAGGGCTAGTATGATGGTTGTATAATCATTTAGTATGATGGACTTGTTACACTTCTGGACTTCTGGACTTTATGTGGGACTATTTTTACTCTGCTACTCTAGTGATAGTTGTATAATCCATTATGCTCTATGTTCGGATGTTCCTGCTACTCTATTGATGATGGTGGTATAATCTGGGACTTCTGGACTTTTTACTTTTGTTGTCTTTCTTTTCTGTAGCCTGTACAGTATGTATGCAGTGTGCAGAGTAAATTATTGTAGCCATTGAGGAATGAGGACTCTGGCGAGGCATATATTATAAATGCTTGCAATGGCGAGGCACTCGTTGCAGCCATTGTCGAGAAGTCTGCATACAACCATTGATGATGATGGCTTGTTTATTTATTAATTCCAGTTTATTTATTGTTTATTCTTTAAAATTTTACTAACATATTTACTTAGAAAGTGGCAATGATGATTAGGGCTTGAGAAAGTGTAATTGATACTACATGGCATCATACTATGATGCATAAATAAGCCATCTGAGCCACTTTTTTTTCTTTTTTCTTCTTCCTCTTTTTTTGGGTGCAGGACATTTGAACAGTCGAATTCGTGTTAAGAAAGCGGCATCAGTGGCATGGACCTTCGTCTGTAAACATGCAAATAAAATCTGCTTGAATTGTAATATTTGCTTGAATTGTATACTTGCTTGAATTGGCCTCACTGGCATTGTATATTGGAATACTTGCTTTAAGTGTATATTTGCTTGAATTGTATAGTGTATACTTGTTTGAATTGTTAAAGTTGGCACCAAAAATTGTATATTTGTGAACTCTGGAAGTCCATGCTTGAGCTGGCATTGTATATTTGTGAACTCTGGAAGTCCATGCTTGAGCTTGCATCAGTAAATCTGCTGGAAATTAATTTTCTAGCTTAAATTTGCCTACTTTGGCCCACAAACCGGCCCATTAAAATCAGGGCCCAAGAACCGAATTAACCGAACAAACCGAACCGATTTATAACGGTTCGGATCGGATCAGTTTTCCACTAAAACAGTTCGGGTCGGTTTTCAACTATTTAGGTTCGGTCCTTGGTCGGTTTAAGAAATTGCGGTTCGGTTTGAACCGAACCGACCTTTTGCTCTCCCCTACCTCATTTCACATGTCAGTTAAGAGTTCAGTATTTGGCTCAGTGGGAGTTCAATACTTAGTTCAGTGATGAGTACCATGAAGCTGCATTCATAAGCACCACATAGAAGCCAAGTATCAGAAGTTGCTGCTATCTCAGGATACTGAGATGTTCCTATTCTGCATCAGGTTTCCAACTGCCTACAACCTAGTAGTTGTTTCCAACTGCCTGCAGAAGAAACAATAACTACCTATTACATGTACATGTAATAGAATGTAACAAAAAACAAAAGGAGCATCAGTATTCTATAAATAGGACAAGTTAGAAGAGAAATGATAGTGAAGAATGTAATTGTAGTTTTAGCTTCATTTTAGATTTCATTTTGCTTTCCTTCTTTCCTGTAACTGATTCTTGTTCTATCAAGAAATTCAATAAAGCTTCATTG
The DNA here is from genome assembly GCA_029216955.1 of Iris pallida. Lineage (NCBI taxonomy): Eukaryota > Viridiplantae > Streptophyta > Magnoliopsida > Asparagales > Iridaceae > Iris > Iris pallida. The sequence continues at coordinate 7,051,138 of JANAVB010021000.1, read as the reverse complement.
TTCTTCCCCAAATTTGAGGGTTTCTATTTGTACAATTCTACAAATTGCTTGAGTACCATGGCTGAAAGTATTAGGTCTTCACCAAATCATGAGCAATTTGGAAAGGGACCTAACTGATGGAACTGGTATCCCCAGGACCGCGCATTGATCTATGCGACATAACCATGCCCATGCGGCATGACGACAAAGTTAATCTAAGCATGTATCAATGTGAATCCTTCAACGAATTTTTTTTTCAGGATAACGGATTGGTGTGCATATCGATTAATAAACAATGGACAGGTTTAATCTCGTGATCTAACCCTTTAATGACGAAAACAAGGGTTCACGAATTAGATCTGAAACGGCGAGTAGTTGATGACAGTTTCTAGCAATTCTTGATCGATCACAACCTCAAGATCTTCTACCGTATTCATTCCTCGAGTTGGACGTCGTATGGGCGACGGTCTCCTAACTTTTTCTTCTCCTTGGCAGTCCTCCCTTTCTCTCCTTTCATGATGAACGAATTAGAGAAAGATGCTTCTCATTTGATACATCTGACGGCCAAAGAATAGAGGGTATATAGAAATTAGGTTTAGATCTCCTAACGGGTCTAGGTATCTCGTGTTCAGTCCAAACACACAACCCATGCCTGTTAATAATAGCTCGGTCCACTAAAGAGCTATTGTTGTACTACCTTCCTAATCCCAAATTACGTTTATGGGCTCCTTCTTATTATATGCTTGTTTGTCTCCCCATGTTAAGATATCGAATGCTCGTCAATCAAAATAAGTTACTGACAACTACATTGATCGACATCTTTTATCCTTATATAGTACCACTCAACTTTATTTGTCATATCGGATATAATCCACATGCAAGATTTACATGACAATCCTTATGAGTTCCTTAAGGGGACATCATCAATCCGATACATCGTGACATAGATTTATAATCAACAATCCATCATACACATAATGCCATTACCAATTCATAGAGGTTATTGACGTTATGAATCTCACTCCTTTATAAATTGTCACGACCCGCACCCGCATTTCGGATACGAGGCGTGTCCAAGCCTAGCCTACGCCACAGTGTCGGCGGTAGAATGCTGTCTATAACTCACAAGTCATGGCAATCTAGAATCTCATGGTAAACTATATCTCGTCCACAGAATAATCGAATCACAACCAAGATCAATGAATAAGACATGAAACTGGACAATGATAAATATAACTAAATATCTCCAAGAAGCAATGTCACGTCCGGTGGACACAAATCCACTACCAATAAACGGAAAGAGTAAAGTACATGAAATACACTAACTGAGTACAACATGCTAATCAAGGCGACCTCAACTGCAAAGCACCGCGGTCTGATGCTGACTCAACCTGCTCAACTGCTCCTGACTCAACTCGGCTAAACCTAAAGAGATCATCAGGTCCTTAGAGGACTAGCAAGATACATAAAAAAGAGCCTTTCTAACAGTTTATTATGCATGAAGAAAAATACAGAATAAACAAGTAGAACTAAGCAATGAATAAAACACGAATCTGTACACTGTCTACACATAAATGAATTGCTGAACGAGGACGAGAGAACTCATGTCAAGATGTCACGGATAACCAAATTGAATACTCAAACCCTCGCCCCTAGTGTGGACTCGCAGGTTAGATCAACTACTAGCCCTCGCCCCTAGTGTGGACTCGCAGGCTATCATCACCCTCGTCCCTAGTGTGGACTCGCATGTGTGAACCATATACTACTAACCCTCGTCCCTAGTGTGGACTCGCAGGTTAGAATCACCCTCGCTCCTAGTGTGGGCTCGCAGGTGTGGACCAATAACTACTAACCCTCACCCCTAATATGGACTCGCAGGTTAGCTTAAGACACAGATAACTACTAACCCTCGTCCCTATTGTGGACTTGCAGGTTAGCTTCAAGATTTCAAGACAATGAGGAATAACAGTTCAGTTCATGACTTCTCGACCCACGGCACGACTCAATCAAGGCTCAAATGAATACATCCAATAAGGCACAGCTAACTGTGAACACGGTCTATATAGCAATGATACAAATATACAAGCAGGATATGAAAGATACATGTCAATAATATGAGAAAAACTGGATAATAATAAAAAGACAGTGCATGTAAATAAAGCTGTGTAGAAAGGCAAGGTATACTTGCCTGTGATCCTGAGCTGCTGTCACGGATTACAACCCGTATGGAGATCCAAGTAACCTGTTTATGAATTTATATAATCAACACACAATTTAAGAGTGTAAATAAGCCTATCTAGTGCTTTGTTAGGTTACTAGGTCATTACCACCTTAGTTGGCTTCTAAGTTATGTAGGTTGGACAGAAGCATTTAGCTTTGGAATGCCCACTGAATGAATAATTTTTTAAGAGTAAGAATACCTTAGCTCTGGTACCAGTGACCATAACCCAATGTTGGTACACTTAGAGGTTAAGGAAAACAAGAAGAAAATCCAGGCCATTTAGATATCATGGCATAAAATGGAGGGATGCATGGAAGTGATAACCAGAGCCCTATAGGTACAATAGAGGGATATCCTATGTTCAGACTGGTGGCCTCTCAAAGGTTGATCAAGCATGATTAAAGGGTGGAACATAGCTAGTAACAGGAAAAGGTAGTGGATGTTCTAAGAGCTGCACTGTATGACACTCAATACAGTTTACAGAATAATCCATTGGACAGTGCACTCGTAGAGGAGGAAATCCAGCTACAACAAGAACTTGTAAAAGGAATCATGAATAAGTTGAACTAGCACAAAGAGCAAAATGCCACTGGCATACTGAAGGGGATAAATATACAAAATTCTTCAACAATATAATGCATGCCAGACATGAGAAAAATAACATCAAGATTCAAGACCCTACTGAATGAAACAGGGGAACTCGTAGATCAAAATCTGATAGTAGAAGAGGCAATTGCATATTACCAAGACCTTTACAATCAGACACGTTATTCGACTACTTTTCCTCATATCATTACAAAAAGAAGGGTAACTCAGTGCACGAGCAGCCCAATTCTGAGGCTGAGCAAACCCAACAGTAATGTAACCATACCACACTCTGTACTGAAATTTCAGGACTGAAAGGGTAAGCCATTGCCTATGTACAGAGCATAGACATGGAGGAGAATGAGGCCTATGCTAGCCAGGGTTCACTGTTACCTAGTGTCCTTCTTACACATACTGCCAGGCATTGGGGTATCAGCACCTAGACTGATGGTGTAGACAAGTCAGGCTACATAATGTCAGATACTCTAAAGGAGTGAAGGACCTAACCAAGAATTGCCAAGCCCTCTCAAGGCTTACACCATCAAATTCATCTTTGATATCTAATGATATCAGGTCAGAGCACGGGTGTAGTGGTTAGATATAGTGCAGTGAACTAATGTAATGAAAGGGGCCAATTGTTTGAGGGAATAAAACATTTATATCAGGACATCACACTTACCAAGGGTTGCTATAGACTACCCCATCATAACATATCAGTAGTAAAAGGTAGGTCAGAAGAAGACATGACAGAACCTCTACATGTATATTCACTCGAATGGCAGGTCAACTAGATGTAGGACAATATTCAGTTGAACATGACTAATAAATGAGGACTGAGCCTATTTAAAACTGCAGGACATCCTTTTTTTAATATCAATAGGATACAGGAAAATCCCTGTGTTGGTATCCATTTGATACCAAGAAGTTTACATGTCATTACCCAGGGGTACAAGGAATCATACCTTAGCAGTACCTAGTGTGGTGCAGAACAACAAATTTGGGCTGAACAAGATAGGCAATAGGGCTGATCCTAAATTTGGCTGATACTAAAAATGTTACAACAACTAAGAGTGCACCTGGGCAGATGCCAAGGGTCTGAACAAGGGAAGGGAAACTGTTGGAACTAATTCACTCATCTATGGTATCCACTTGATACAAGGATCCCCTGTTTCTATCAGTAGGCCATATGCATATTGCCCCCTGTTACAGGCACATAGCTTTCTAGGCCATGCCCTAAGCCAACAAGGCTGTCAGATGATAGGTGTTAGGATGTGGTTTCAGAGTTTACAAGGTGAACTGATACATGTATAGCTCTATTCCTAGGATGTTAGGGGCATGGCTCCATACTTCAACTATGGTGAATTCGATTGAGGTGTACCATTCTCTTCACTGTGGTCCTTCTCAGCCATACCCTTACCTGATGTGTAATGGGTTTACCCACTGGTGATGAACTCTTAAAGGCTATAGATTTCCTGTCAAGCCTAGATGGTAACAACCTGACATGGTATCTTTATGAGTATGGAGGCTCAGGCATCTAATCACTTGAATGCATGTACTCTAAGATGTACCCCTGGTACCACATACCATGTCAGATTAATACTTTGGATCCCAATCTTGTGTGGCATGATCCCTGGATTGATACATTACCAACTGAGCACTCTAACTGATATTTGATATAGCCTAATCTCTACTCATAACAATGACTAATGCAATGATGTGTCTGCTAATGAATAGACTGAACTTAGACGTTCAAACAACAGAACAAGTCGAGTATGAGGACTGAGATTATATATGCAGTGAGTTGAACAATACAATGGGTTTATCTCTTAGGAATTATAACAAACACTTCTAGACACCCACACTCATGCTCATGTATCCTGTCGATACCCTAGTAGAATAACCCTTATTCATGCACAAGTTTTGACCCCCAATGTGGACTCCCCCGCCTCCCCATCTCTACTCACATTATTGCTAAAAGCAGTAAATGTAAGTCCAAGAGTAGATTGGGTTACCTCTTTTGGAATTCGAAGACGAAACCCGACTGCACCTTCGATGGCTCCTCGACTCCTCCTTAGTTGTTATTGCGACAGGGAAGACGATTTGGTTCTAGGGTTCGTAGATGGAGGGCAGAAATATGTATATATAGAGCTAGCTCTCATCGGAGGAGATAGAGAGGTTGGATTCTTGGGTTTATCTTCTCAAGATTTGAGAAGGATTGGGTTTCGAACAGAGTTGGATAGAGGAAGGATCGGCCATATCAATTCAATTTTTTGGTGAGAGTCATCCTGAGTTCAAATCGGAAAGAATAATTTGAATTTGGATTTCTTGCATTAAGGCCCCTGCCTCTACACTATTGCCTATTAGGTCTTCTGTTGATATTTATTGCAAGAAAAAAGAATATAACATAACAAACATATGTATGAGATAATAAGAATGTTTTCAATTTAATAAATTCGAGAAAAAGAAAAAAATAACTGATCAAGGGGTTGACATAAATCAAAGTAATGCACACTATATATACATATCTGTTATTGCATCCAGACTAAGAGCACAAGCATCCATAATAACATAGGTATTTGTTCTCTTATGTAGTCAGTACAAAGAAAACAACCTCAAGTGGCTATGTTCAATACACACAAAATGCACTAGTATAAATCTATAGTCAAGATAGACTAATGCCAGATTAAACTACAACCTTACCAATGGTTTGTCCTGCAGTGTTCGGTCCATTCATCGTGTCCCGTTTTCGTCCATGGGGTGCGCGAGAAAGAAACATTGTCTCTACCGATTCAGTCGAGACCGATAGATCGGGATTGATTGAATCGGTCGAACGGGAACGATTGAATTAATATCCTTTTCTCGTTATAGAAAGGCTTCTTGGGAATCAAGTCCTATATTCAGCGGGTTGCACTTCGAGGATTGACTCTGCGGCTGAGTCGGGAGAGACCTCTCATTGCTTTGCTTTTCATGCGGCACTTGCTTTGGCTTTGGTTTTTGTGAATGCATTTTTGTGAATGTTTTTGATGGTTTTCATGGCTTGCGTTTTCGAACTTCGCATTCGTATCGAACTCCTTGAATAGCACAGTGTTCTAATCAGTTGCTTACGCAATTTCAGATGATCGCATAGGCAATGTCTAAGCGCGGCAAACCAGTCCCTCGCTTGAAGTAAAGACTAAGGTGAGTGGCTGACCTCCTTCACCTCGACCTCTGTTTAAAATTAAGAATTCGGGATGACTGTATCAATTTAGAGTAATTTACTCTAAAAATATAAGTTTTACACCAAAAAGAGAAAGTTTAAGGTTCTAGAAAAGAGAGAAGATTATTTTATGATCTGCAAAATAGTTTCGGTATCGAACTACTATAACGAATGTTGCAACGATAAGGCAGAACATGTTAAAAATTGGCTAACTCTCAAAGATTTCGTAGGCCATGCTTGAAAAGTTAATTTTAGACTAGCACGGTCATGGACAAGTTGTGCACAAGATTTTGCTTCCTCGAACGGCACAAGGGCAACGGGACTATTTTGGCCTAGGAGGAATGCAAAATAGCTGTGCTGGATGCTAGCACGGGTCATTCGGGACTTTCAGTGGGGCTAGCTACCCACGCTGAAAGGGGTGTCGTCTCGACCAGGCTATACGTCCAGGATGGCTTGAATTACTAGTGACCCACACTTGCACATAAATTATAAGCCTCGATATAAATCTGACAGAAAAGGACATGGTAAGTTACGCCGCAACGACAAGCTCGGCCGTGGGTAAGATTTATCCTAATATGCTATGTATCTATCGAATGCTTGCATATTAACATGTTAACATGCAAATCAATTAGGATGGCCAGAAAGATCACCAAATAGCTAACATATTTTACAAAACTGCTTGAACAAATAAGAGCATGGCTTTTAATTAGCCACTCGCCAGTACATTTGATCGTACTGACCCTCGCTCTCTACAGGTGGTACAAATCAAGAGGGACGCACCAACTGAGCAAGGCGACGTTCATGCTTTTGAAGCTTCGATCGCGCGTCGAAGACCCCCACTGCTCAACTTTTGAAGACTCTCTGCAAGTCCAAGGAACATGTCTCGACATTCCTCCAATCTAGGTGGCTGGAATACATTTGTTGTAAATAAGGGATGTATGTATGGAACGGCTATCTCATCGGCACTCCTTTTGTAATCGAGTCATGTTATAAGCCAAATAATTGTAATAGAGTCTGTAAATGATGTCTATTATCAATAAAATACAAAGTTTCTTTGTCTTAATGTGTTGTTCAATTTGTCTGCGCTCTTTCTCTTAGATGTTGTATTTCGGATTACCTTATGACTATGCCTTGTGCGATTGTAACCTAGGTTCGCATGGCATCATGCCCGGGTGACGACTATCGATTCTTTAGAATCGGGGCATAATGGTATCAGAGCACGGCTTTACGTCATTAGCCTCCAGTCTCGAGTCTCTAGTCTCGAACAGTTAACCTCGTGTCGATGAGATGAGTTATTCCATATGCTGAACCCAGGATATTTTTGAAACTAACGAGAGTTGCCTTTTTTCCATGTCACACCCCATAACCAGAATATTGGAGAGCGGGGGACAGATGCAGCCAGCTACGTACATTGAAGTGCAACCCACCTCGCAATACGGTCACGGCTGTCTAGATGCATAAGGGTTTATCTATAAGCCATCAGTCTCTTATGGTCAAGAACACGCCTAGTGTCTCAATCTCAAGCAAACAAATAAATGTTACAAGATGTTAGATTATCAGACATACAAATAAGGCGTCTCAAACCTTACATATTCAGATGATCATGAAGCTAGTCATACAAAATGCGAAGACTAACAAGAGTTAAGTCATACATGATCAACCCTAGGATTTGCCAATCATGTAACAGCCCTTAGACAGACAAAAATTAAGTTTCAACATGAGCTAACACTTGCTCGGCGGCTAAACACCTCAAAAGAATAATTTATAATAGAGTGGAAGAGCAAAATAAGAAAATCCACTCGTTGCCATGGTTACTTCTAGTGATCAGCATCTGGCTGGAAGGCAGGTAGATCCTCGGGTGCAACTCCGAAATCTAGCCACACAAAACCAGCTAGGTCAGAATCCAGAAAGAGCAAGTGCCACAAGAGAGGCTCCATTTAGGAACTAAAATCAGCATATAAGGAATAGGAAAACTGATAAAAGAGCATAATTAAATAACATAAAAGACATGCTTTAAAGAATATACTAGCTTGCTTTAAGAAAACATGAGGTAGAATATAATTCCCAAGTTAATCATGAGACAATCATTCAGGCACGGCCAATCAAGTCCTACGGCTTGCTATCATTAGCTAACTATGGTTATCACAGGCCTAGTTACTAACAAGATGCAGTTGAGATATTTTTCGCAGTCACAAGTCCTGCAGACTATCCATGTTATCTAGGTGGGGTTGCAAGAGTTTATCAAAAAATTAAGAGAATTATTAGGTGACTTAGAGTGAAACACATGACAGTGTGCTGGAAATGCGCCCTACTCGACGGCAGGCTACAAGTCCACAGGTGCGGCCAGGATAACGGGATCGCCTGTAACTGGGAAATCTCTCTATATGAACTACTTGATCAATCTAGTCGTTAACATAGTCAGATTCATTATAAATCCCTGACCATGGTAACCAGGACGCCATGTCCTAGACATAATGCAAGACATGACAGGTAGCTTGTATAGGCACAATAAAAAAAAATCAACCACGGAGTCAAGACAAGGGTTACACTTAGTAAGACATGAATAGTTATCGCAACAATAATCAAGATTATACATGTCATGTAAGGTTTACTTGTCATGTCAAGAGTACTTATCAAGAGTGCTCCTCGACAGGCCACTATCAAGATTATCAAGATGAGATCATGTTCTCATGTTCAAGTTCAAGTTGGGTCGTCGTAATTTAGGCCAAGTACAAAAAAATATAAAAAAAATCAATAACATCTATCGGTGATTTAAACTATCAGTCACATATGAACTCCAGTTAAGGTGAGACAGGAAGATTCTTGAAGCCAAGACGAAGATCTACAACTTTTATGTTTTGAGTTTTACAAGATTCTAGTCGCAAAACAGCTTAAACATGCAAAAATAGTCATTCGCGTGCGCATGCGGACAAAATTGGCCACGGCGTGCGAGACGCGAGAGCACGGCACGCAGGCGCACGGCAAACAAATTGTGTAGGTGCGCAGCATACAAAACGTGCAACACACGGATGCACGGTACGCGGGATACGAGAGCACGGCACGCGACAAATAAATCGTACATGCGTACAGTGCGCAAAATACACAGCATGCGGATGCACGGCGCACGAAAGCACGGCACGCAGGCACACGACAAACAAATCGCGTAGGCGCATGGCACGCAAAACGTGCAGCGCATGGATGCACGGCGTGTGGGGCATGAGAGCACGACACGCAAAAAGCACAACGCGTAGATGCATGGCGCACGGAGCGCGAGAGCACGGCACGCGGTCACATGACGACAGAATCTCGCGAGCGCGTGGCACTATTCATCATCCTAGCAGCACCGAAGATGTGCGGGAACCCATGAACACAAAAATGTCGTAACTTTTTCAAAATAAGTCAAAATCAAGTGGTTCAAAAGCCAAAATTGGGTAGAATAAAATTTCCCATAACATGGAACCCTTAGATTTTGGAAATAACAAATTTTAAGAGATCAAAACTAAGAAAAACATAAAAAACTACAAACTTAGATCTATAAAAATATAAACATCAAAACCAAAAACTCCAAGTTCTAAAGAGGCTTATGTTCGACATAACAAAAGATTGAACGAACTTTTTGCTTTACTGAATGTATAAGGTATCTGTGTACGAAGAAGGAAGTCATAAACATAATATTCTAAGTACAGAGAGAAGAGGTTTCTAGGAAAGTGTAACAGTGGAGTTCGAGCATTGCAGCGGATCCTTTACTCCATTGACGATCTGATGACGAATCAATCTTGCTCTGGCTCTCTGGCACCTTTGATGGAACTCTGGGGTCACCGATTAAGAGGCTGTCTGAAGGAGAAGATCCCTTTGGAGGTGGTTGTTCTTCTGTTGGTTGGTTGGTGGATTGTTCCTTCTTAGATGAAGGTTGTCGATCTTTTTTAAGTTAAAGGAGAACTCCTTCTATTTATAGAGAACCGAGCATATATACGATGTGCATTAGGGTTCCTGCGATATGAAAGAATCTTCTGTCATTGCACGGTACGGGCTTCTGCGACGTTGACACGTGGTAGACATCGAGATTCCCCTCAATCGAGATCTCTGGTGGTTATCAATATAACCGAAAGAGGTGACACGTGGCACGTGCTGATTTGCTTGTTCAGATACAACTGAGTAATATTGGGATTTCATCCTAGATTTGGAGTCTAATTGATCCTCGTCTAAGATTTAAATCAATCTGATATGATATCAATCATGATTTAATTCCAATCTTTTCTGCAAGAGGCGGTTTAAACGAACCAATTGGGGTGGACCCATGCTTCCTGTGCCTCTGGTGAGGACTGAGTACTGCTATGCTTCTGGAACGGCGAGTAGACCGTGCTTCTGGAGACGACGGAGCCTCTATGCTTTCAGGCGACAAGTGGACTTTGCTTCGAATGACGACAAGACTTCTGTGCATTTAGAGCAACAATGAAGCTGTGTTTTGGAGTAACAGAGTCACTATGCTGTAGGCAATGAGTAGGCTTGTGCTTCAGGTTGGCATGGTTACTGTGCTTTTAGAGAGACAGGCTGACTTGCATTGGTTGCAGTAGGAGTTCCCAAGTCTCTTGTAGAGAAGTGACTTAAGCTTCTGGATCAAAGTAGATGACTGCGTCGTGGGAATAGAGATAGTGTGAACATATCACCATCCTGTGCCTCATATGGATGCATGTAAGTAGTTGTGCCTCTAAACTTTGAAGGCGTTGGCTTTGGAGGAAAGGGTATAACACCCTTGTGTGTTTGGGGTTAGCGCAGGCAGGTAGCTGCGCCTCTGGAGTGAAGACGCTGGTTTCTAAAGTAAAGGAAAGGGCAGGGCCTACCACCATCTTGCTTCTGAGGTTGGCGCAGGCGAGTAGCTGCGCCTCTGGCTTGAAGGCTTTGGCTTCTGAAGTAAAGAGCGATAAATACCCGCTCTTTAAGGACTTCCCTCTTAATTGCCACCGTAATATGGGGAATTCCAAGGGTCTTAGACTGACACTCGTAGTGCTGAGTCTTAGGTTCATCCCATTAATGCGAGAATTCTGACCGTCGGCCATGTGGCGTGCACTCTGGGCCATTCTCGGTCCTATAAAAGATGAAGTTCTTCTCTGAAGAGTTGTTGTCTTCTTCTTGGCATCCTTCACTACCATGCGAGATCCAAACTTAACTTCAAACGATGATCGGCCTTGTATAAGTTGGCTGCTAGTTGAGGCCTTTCTCGTTTATAGGAGCCATATTTTTATAGAAGAACTCTATGTAGAAGAAGCCATTGCTGCCCTTAAGAAGTACGTAAATGTCCTCCTTGGGGAGTTCAACTATGGGCGATGTCTGGGGGATATTCGAGGTCTTGACGACCTGGGTTATGGGTGGATAGCCAACTCGAAGAGCCACAGGTTGTGCTATGTCCTTCCCATTTAGGGCTTTATGACCTGCTGCGCTCTTTAAAGGCTCGGGCCAATGACTGCTTCAGGAAGCTGCTTGCTTTGGCGGAGTGGCTGATATGCTTTTGGGAGGCTGCGCCTATAAAAAGGTCAGAATATGCCTCGATGGAGGTCAATCTTCTGGCATGAAGAAGAAGGGCTGCGCTTCGACGAAGACCGAATCCCTTGTAGACCCTTCTAGGCTCTGCCGAATTTGTACCAGATCCTTTGTAGACGAACATAATTAGTCCTTTTTGTGTAGTCTCGATGTGTCTGTACTAGACTTTGGTAGATGTGACACATAAGGGACTTCTTTCCATATCTTATGTTTTGTCTTTTTAGCACTTGGGCTGAGCCTTTGTATCATCTGCTCTATGGCGAAAGGATGTCATCAGCTAAGATTTTCATGCTTCTACAAGTCCTCCTTCAAAGTGTCCCGAACTTGAGTCAAGCTCGGGATACTTTGAACAAAAGCATGAACACATGGCAGGATTGTACGAGCTGGGCGATGGCTGGTGTCACGCCTAACTCTTTAGCATTAATTGTCCTGAGTCATCATTTTAGAACAAGAGCTCCGGATGAATTCTTGATATTAGAGCCTCTTGCATCTTTGCAGGGATTGCGAATCTCTTTGGCAGAGGAGGTTCAGAGTTACGTTCCTTCGGTCATTCACAGTACTGTCATCTGACATGGAGTGGAGCTTTGGCTTAGCTTGTAAGCTTTCTTCTGACTGACATCTGGCTCGTGCTTAGACCACGCGAATAGTCTATATAAAGGACTACCCCTTCCAAGAGAAGACTTAGCTACTTCCACAATGGCCTTGCTTACTTGACACTCGGCTGCTGACGACCCTGGAGTTTGCTTGAGGCGGCCGTCAATGGCAAACATTTTCATCCGTAGAAGCCGTAGTAGAACTACCATTGGATCTCGAGACGTCCCCACGCTCTGGATGTCATGGGCATCAATGATATCTTGGACCTCTACTTTCTGGATTTGGATTGCTTGCCATTCCGAGGAATAGCAAGGCCTACAGCTGTCACGCCCCGATCCCGCTAGGGTCGTCCGTCTTGCCTGGATCCCTGTGGGATCGTTCATCCTCGCTAAGGCATGATGCCGTGCAAGCCTAAGTTGCGCTTGCACAAGGCTATGTACCTGCATAAAATAACTAGTCAAGCAAAAACACACACACACACACCCATTTATTGCAGAAAACCAAATATTGGACACAGAGATTTGAAATGGAAAAACTTCTTTTATTGATAAACTTGATAGGAATACAAGTACAAAGCTTTACAAACTCAGATTACCTTATCTTGGCTACATGATTCTCTTTAAAACTCTTTTTTTAAAAATAGTCACAATGCCCATACATCATATCCCTTTATTGCATGCTGGAAATGAAAAGACACCTTCAAATGAAAAGAAACTTGCAACTTTGACTGGAAATGAAAAGAAGCTTCGAGGCAGACCACAGCTCTACGGGGCTAGACGAGCTTTAGTGCCTCACTTGAAATCCCCCTGTCTCCTTTGCTTTCTGAAAAGGATGCCCACAACGTGGGTCAGCATACATCATGTAGTGGCGAGCTTCTCTTCGCCGAAACTCACAAATATCTGCACTAATTCAATATGTGAAGCTACATATTTTCTAGTGATCTTTCTACTTGTCTAGGTTCTTTTTAATAATTCATAAGAAATATAACAGTAGAATATTTCATAAGCAACTTACCCATCGCCGACAGTCATCCCTGCACAAAATAGGTTAGCACAATTTGCATATGTATATAAGAAAACATTCTTTACCGTCATCGTTTAGTGTTAGGCTTTGCAATAAGGATTCGTTCATATGCATGTCCTAACTACATGGTGGTCCATGGGTCCGTTCCCCATGATTAGCCGCTGAGACTCATGGTTCAGCTCGTAGCTAAGGACACAACATTCCCGAGGTGTAGCATTTACCTCGGGGTGCTATTACAATCTCTCCTAGGCCGATCGATCCCGGGTGCCCCCAGTATCGTCGAAAGACTATTACCTTGTTAACAAGTTGTCCGAGACCAATGCATGACTTGTTCTTTTTATCAGATAAAACTTAACAGTGCAACAGATAGCGACCAGTTCATAACTAGCCTTAATCGTTCGGTCATTCATTAGCATTCAATTCTCATTCGGTCATTCGATAACATTCAATTCTCATTCGGTCATTCGATAGCAGTCAATAGCATTTTATTTCCTTTGCAGTCATTCATTAGCATACATTCTTATTCTTATCTTTTGTTGTTTTTGGTATTGTTGATCAAAGGGACGCAATAAAAGAGTGGACTAGAGATCATTTTTATTAGGGCATACAAATAAATGCAAGCCCGGTTAGAGCAACTCACAGAGATGAACCTTAGTTGAGAGAAGGAGGGACTTCACGCACCGTTCACGAACAGTTTACGCTTCCTATATTGGCACCAACAATTGAGTAGCATACTTCGGTCTCTTTCTCTCAAGATTCGGAATGAATGCAAAATGCGATGAAAGTGAACAATGAAAACGAATCATCGAAAACCAACACGAAAATGCATTCATCAAAACCAAGCAGCGAAAGAAAACATCCAACAAAACTCTTGGATTTATTTCAATAGAAGCCAATCCATCAATTGGAAAGGTTCATTGTATTTCATCCGTGATCAATCGATACCGGTAAATGTTTCCCTAAATACTCAGTTCAAGACTGAGTCAGCAAGCCGTAGGTATTACATAGTGGACCGCGAGGAGCGGGACACTACATAATAACTCACTGAGAAAAAGTTTTGTTCTCAAAACTTAAGAAACAAGCTCACCTCCGCTAGTATTGCATTCAGGATCAAGTAAGATAGAGAGATTATAGACGCGTGCTGTCGCAGTGTTGGCATTCCGCAACTGCTGATTATGTGGATTATTTCTGATTGGCGGTGGGTCCCTCAGCGGCCCATGCTCTTCATTATTGTTTCTTCGTTTCGGGCAATTTTTCACGGTATGGTCCTTACTTCTACAGCCGAAGCATGATCTGCTAGCGAAACGACAGACTTCCTTGGTATGCCCGGGACGACCACAATAGGTACACTCAGCTCTCCCGTGCTGATCATTGTCTGTCTTATTTTCTCCCTCGATCTTTTTCTCCCCATCGTGGTATCTCTTAGTTGGCTAATTACGACTACACTGAATCTTTGCTGACGCCTTCCTCAGGCTAAAATGTTCCTCTTGCAGCGCCGCCTCAAAGGCCTGAGAGTATGACCCACATTCTCGATTCAGCACACTCAACTGTATGTCGTCATTCAGACCTTCAACAAACCGATCTATGCGAGTCTGCTCCGTTGGTAACATAACAGTAGCAAAATTTGCCAGCTTGACAAATTCAGATTCATAGTCCTCCACGGACATATTCCCTTGTTTCAGTGTGATGAAGTCATTCTCCATTTTCTTACTCATGGCTGGAGGCAGATATTGATCCAGGAATACCTTCTTGAACGAGGCCCATAAAATCTTCCCATTCCTAGCCGTTGTAAGCAGTGTCGGCTTCTTTGCTTTACACCAGTCTTTTGCCCGCAGCCGTAGAAGCAAAACGACACACAATACCTTCTTGCTACTCAGAACTCCTACGAATGTGAACAAACTTTCCATTTTATCGATCCAGTCCACCACCTTATCTGGTGATGTCCTGCCCTCAAATTCCGGAGGTTTCATATCCAAGAAGTCCTTTGGCTTAAAGGAAGAGTGCCTTTGCGCTGGCTGGGGTTCGTCGCCATCCACGGGCTCAATCTCGGGTGTTTCCGTTGGTTTGGTCGCTGCAGTGGTATCTCGATTTGTCGCAAGCGTAGTTACAAGTTGTGTCAAGGCATCCAACTGCTTCTATTGGGCCTCCAATCGGGCCTGTTGCATTTGGCTATACTCCTTATTATCTTGCCTCTGTAGTTCCAACAAGGTCATGATCCGTTCTATCGGATCGGTCGAGCCAGATGGTCGAAGAGGAGCCATTTCTCTACAAAAGAGTATAACTTATGTCAGTCTCATATAATATTATGGACTTATTGTATGGGGCATTGATTTTCATAACTCAAAATCGGGACTTTTTGAAAGCCATTAAAATATTTTATATACTTTTTCGAAAACGATATTTGCAAGAGACCAAGGACATAAAACCATGCTCTGATACTACTTTGTCACGCCCCGATCCCGCTAGGGTCGTCCGTCTTGCCTAGATCCCTGCGGGATCGTTCGTCCTCGCTAAGGCATGATGCCGTACGAGCCTAAGTTGTGCTTGCACAAGGCCATGTACCTGCACAAAACAACTAGTCAAGCAGAAACACCGCACGCACCCATTTATTACAGAAAACCAAATATTGGACATAGAGATTTGAAATGGAAAAACTTCTTTTATTGATAAACTTGATAGGAATACAAGTACAAAGCTTTGCAAACTCAGATTGCCTTATCTTGGCTACATGATTCTCTTTAAAACTCTCTTTTGAAAATAGTCGCAATGCCCATACATCATATCCTTTTATTGCATGCTGGAAATAAAAAGACACCTTCAAAGGAAAAGAAACTTACAACTTTGACTGGAAATGAAAAGAAGCTTCGAGGCAGTCCACAGCTCTACTGGGCTACCTCACTTGAAATCCCCCTGTCTCCTTTGCTTTCTGAAAAGGATGCCCATAACGTAGGTCAGCACACATCATGTACTGACGAGCATCTCTTCGCCGAAACTCATAAATATCTGTACTAATGTGAAGCTACATATTTACTAGTGATCTTTCTACTTGTCTAGGTTCTTTTTAACAATTCATAAGAAACATGACAGTAGAATATTTCATAAGCAACTTACCTATCACCGACAGTCATCCCTGCACAAAACAGGTTATCACAATTTGCATATGTATATAAGAAAACGTTCTTTACCGTCATCGTTCAGTGTTAGGCTTTGCAATAAGGATTTGTTCATATGCATGTCCTAACTACATGGTGGTCCATGGGTCCGTTCCCCATGATTAGCTGCTGAGACTCATGGTTCAGCTCGTCGCTAAGGACACAATATTCCCGAGGTGTAGCATTTACCTCGGGGTGCTATTACAATCTCTCCTAGGCCGATCGATCCCAGGTGCCCCCAGTATCGTCGAGAGACTATTACCTTGTTAACAAGTTGTCCGAGACCAATGCATGACTTGTTCTTTTTATCAGATAAAACTTAACAGTGCAACAGATAGCGACCAGTTCATAACTAGCCTTAATTGTTCGGTCATTCATTAGCATTCAATTCTCATTCGGTCATTCGATAACATTCAATTCTCATTAGGTCATTCGATAGCAGTCAATAGCATTTCATTTCCTGTGTAGTCATTCGTTAGCATACATTCTTATTCTTATCTTTTGTTGTTTTTGGTATCGTTGATCAGAGGAACGCAACAAAAGAGTGGAGTAGAGATCATTTTTATTAGGGCGTACAAATAAATGCAAGCCCGGTTAGAGCAACTCACAGAGATGAATCATAGTTGAGAGAAGAAGAGACTTCACGCACCGTTCACGTACAATTTATGCGTCCTACATTGGCACCAACACTTGATTAGCATACTTCGGTGTCTTTCTCTCAAGATTCAGAATGAATGCAAAATACGATGAAAGTGAACAATGAAAACCAATCATTGAAAACCAATACGAAAACGCATTCATCAAAACCAAGCAGCGAAAGAAAACATCCAATAAAACTCTTGGATTCATTTCAATAGAAGCCAATCCATCAATTGGAAAGGTTCATTGTATTTCATCCGTGATCAATCGATACCGGTAAATGTTTTTCCAAATAC
The DNA here is from genome assembly GCA_029216955.1 of Iris pallida. Lineage (NCBI taxonomy): Eukaryota > Viridiplantae > Streptophyta > Magnoliopsida > Asparagales > Iridaceae > Iris > Iris pallida. The sequence continues at coordinate 7,033,915 of JANAVB010021000.1, read as the reverse complement.
TCAGTTCAAGACTGAGTCAGCAAGCCGTAGGTATTACATAGTGGACCGCGAGGAGCGGGGCACTACATAATAACTCACTGAGAAAAAGTTTTGTTCTCAAAACTTAAGAAACAAGCTCACCTCCGCTAGTATTGCATTCAGGATCAAGTAAGATAGAGAGATTATTGACGCGTGCTGTCGCAGTGTTGGCATTCTGCAACTGCTGATTATATGGATTGTCTCTGATTGGCGGTGGGTCCCTCAGCGGCCCACGCTCTTCATTATTGTTTCTTCGTTTCGGGCAATTTTTCACGGTATGGTCCGTACTTCTACAGCTGAAGCATGATCTGTTAGCGAAACGACAGACTTTCTTGGTATGCCCGGGATGACCACAATAGGTACACTCATCTCTCCCATGCTGATCATTGTCTGTCTTATTTTCTTCCTTGGTCTTTTTCTCCCCATCGTGGTATCTCTTAGTTGGCTAATTACGACTGCACTAAATCTTTGCTGACGTCTTCCTCAGGCTAAAATGTTCCTCTTACAGCGCCGTCTCAAAGGCCTGAGAGTATGACCCATATTCTCGATTCAGCACACTCAACTGTATGTCGTCATTCAGACCTTCAACGAACCGATCTATGCGAGTCTGCTCCGTTGGTAACATAACAATAACAAAATTTGCCAGCTTAACAAATTCAGATTCATAGTCCTCCACGGACATATTCCCTTGTTTCAGTGTGATGAAGTCATTCTCCATTTTCTTACTCATGGCTGGAGGCAGATATTGATCCAGGAATGCCTTATTGAACGAGGCCCATAAAATCTTTCCATTCCTAGCCGTTGTAAGCAGTGTCGACTTCTTTGCTTTACACCAGTCTTTTGCCCGCAACCGTAGAAGCAAAACGGCACACAATACCTTCTTGCTACTCAGAACTCCTACGAATGTGAACAGACTTTCCATTTTATCGATCCAGTCCACCACCTTATCTGGTGATGCCCTGCCCTCAAATTCTGGAGGTTTCACATCCAAGAAGTCCTTTGGCTTAAAGGAAGAGTGCCTTTGTGCTGGCTGGGGTTCGTCGCCATCCACGGGCTCAATCACGGGTGTTCCCGTTGGTTTGGTCGCTGCGGTGGTATCTCGATTTGTCGCAAGCATAGTTACAAGTTGTGTCAAGGCATCCAACTGCTTCTGTTGGGCCTCCAGTCGGGCCTGTTGCATTTGGCTATGCTCCTTATTATCTTGCCTCTGTAGTTCCAACAAGGTCATGATCCGTTCTATCGGATCGGTCGAGCCAGATGGTCGAGGAGGAGCCATTTCTCTACAAAAGAGTATAACTTATGTCAGTCTCATAAAAAATTATGGACTTATTGTATGGGGCACTAGTTTTCATAACTCAAAATCGGGACTTTTTGAAAGCCATTAAAATATTTTATATACTTTTTCGAAAACGATATTTGCAAGAGGCAAAGGACGTAAAACCGTGCTCTGATACCACTTTGTCATGCCCCGATCCCGCTAGGGTCGTCCGTCTTGCCTGGATCCCTGCGGGATCGTTCGTCCTCGCTAAGGCGTGATGCTGTGCAAGCCTAAGTTGCTCTTGCACAAGGCCATGTACCTGCACAAAACAACTAGTCAAGCAAAAATACACGCACGCACCCATTTATTGTAGAAAACCAAATATTGGACACAGAGATTTAAAATGGAAAAAACTTCTTTTATTGATAAACTTGATAGGAATACAAGTATAAAGCTTGGCAAACTCAGATTGCCTTATCTTGGCTACATGATTCTCTTTAAAACTCTCTTTTGAAAATAGTCACAATGCCCATATATCATATCCCTTTATTGCATGCTGGAAATGAAAAGACACCTTCAAAGGAAAAGAAACTTGCAACTTTGACTGGAAATGAAAAGAAGCTTCGAGGCAGTCCACATCTCTACTGGGCTAGACGAGCTTTAGTGCCTCACTTGAAATCCCCCTGTCTCCTTTGCTTTCTGAAAAGGATGCCCACAACGTGGATCAGCATACATCATGTACTGGCGAGCGTCTCTTCACCGAAACTCACAAATATCTGTACTAATTCAATATGTGAAGCTACATATTTACTAGTGATCTTTCTACTTGTCTAGGTTCTTTTAACAATTCATAAGAAACATGACATTAGAATATTTCATAAGCAACTTACCCATCGCCGACAGTCATCCCTGCACAAAACAGGTTAGCACAATTTGCATATGTATATAAGAAAACATTATTTACCGTTATTGTTCAGTGTTAGGCTTTACAATAAGGATTTGTTCATATGCATGTCATAACTACATGGTGGTCCATGGGTCCGTTCCCCATGATTAGTCGCTAAGACTCATGGTTCAGCTCGTCTCTAAGGACACATCATTCCTGAGGTATAGCATTTACCTCGGGGTGCTATTACAATCTCTCATAGGCCGATCAATCCCGGGTGCCCCCAGTATCGTCGAGAGACTATTACCTTGTTAACAAGTTGTCCGAGACCAATGCATGACTTGTTCTTTTTATCAAATAAAACTTAACAATTCAACAGATAGCGACCAGTTCATAACTAGCCTTAATCGTTCGGTCATTCATTAGCATTCAATTCTCATTCGGTCATTCGATAACATTCAGTTCTCATTCGGTCATTCGATAGCAGTCCATAGCATTTTATTTCCTTTGCAGTCATTCGTTAGCATATATTCTTATTCTTATCTTTTGTTATTTTTGGTATCGTTGATCAGAGGGATGCAACAAAGGAGTGGACTAGAGATCATTTTTATTAGGGCGTACAAATAAATGCAAGCTCGGTTAGAGCAACTCACAGAGATGAATCTTAGTTGAGAGAAGGAGAGACTTTATGCACCGTTCATGAACAGTTATGCGTCCTACATTGGCACCAAAAGTTGATTAGCATACTTCAGTCTCTTTATCTCAAGATTCGGAATGAATGCGAAATGCGATGAAAGAGAACAATGAAAAACCAATCATCGAAAACCACACAAAAATGCATTCATCAAAACCAAGCAGCGAAAGAAAACATCCAATAAAACTCTTGGATTCATTTCAATAGAAGCCAATCCATTAATTGGAAAGGTTCATTGCATTTCATCCGTGATCAATCGATACCGGCAAAGGTTTCCCCAAATACTCAGTTCAAGACTGAGTCAGCAAGCCATAGGTATTACATAGTGGACCACGAGGAGCGGGCACTACAACGCTGTGGTTGCTCCCATGTCCAACTGGGGAGATATGTCACACCCCGATTCCGTAGAGTTAATTTATATCTTGGAATCGATCGTCTCGCTTGGGCTGATGTCCGTACAAGTCTGGTATTACACTTGTACAAGGCAAAGATGGTACATAATTGTAATCT
>JANAVB010021000.1:6791954-6950386 GCA_029216955.1 Iris pallida | reverse complement strand
ACACCACCTTCATTCACCCCTCTAGAGATGCTCACGGTCCTATAATTGGTATATATATATAATATATTATATAATATTATTTTATATATATATATAATATATATATATATATATCTATATATATATAATATATATAATATATATATATTATATATATATCTATATATATATATTCAACGGTTAAGGGCAATCCACAAATAGACCCCCACTATTTGGAACAAATTATACCTACTGAAAACACGAATGATTTTCTTTTAAAGTTACTGGATTTTGATCTTTGGTCGATAGTTTATAGATGGTTACAAGAAACCATCTAGAACATGGTTGATGGTGTAGTAGTAAACAAGTCACATAACAAATACCAAGCATGAAAAGACACATGCTAGTCTAGATGCACGAGCCATCAATGCACTATTTTGTGCAATTGACAAAACTGAGTTTAATCGCGTATCAACCTGTACGACGTCTAATAAAATTTGGAGACTTCTTGAGGTAACTTATGAAGGGACTTTCCAAGTGAAGGAATTCAAAATCAGTAGACTAACACAGGGATACGAGTCCTTCAAGATGAAACTCGGTGAGTTAATTACATAGATGTTCACTCATTTTCTTGATATTACTAATCCTTTAATTTCAGATTTACATGTGCTAGAGGATAGGTTGGCCATGATTAGAATGGTTAGATTGGTTCTCATTTGTATGTCATTGTTTGAATCTATGTATTATGGCCTACAGGCCCTATTTTTATGTAAAAATATCAAATATTGTTATATTTATGGATGTGGACTGATTGGGGTTTTTGTATATATATATATATATATTCTTCTGAAAAGACATTTTATTAAAAAAGGAGTGGGGCTCAAAAAGAGCAGTACGGACTGTTCCAGAGGCGTAAAACACAAAAAGGCTCTGGTAAGCTAAGTAGGACACACAAAAGTAGTAAAAGTAAAATTTTGAAATTTCAAAAATCCGAAATTTCGAATTTTTTTGAAAAGTTGTGGGCGCACAGCCCGTTGGAGATGAGGGCACGTAGCCCGAAGAAGCAGGAGCTCTGCACGATGGCACGCAGCTCGAAGTGGGGGTGCGGGCGCTCAGCTCGAGGAGTTTTTGCACTGCCTGAGGGGGAGTGGGGGAGCGTACTGCTCGAGGGGGCCTCGGCCCCCCCGCTGGCGCGTCGCCCGGAGCTGACGGAGACGGGACGACGGGGGCCTGGGAGAGTGGCGGGGAGCTCCGGCGGTGGAGGCCGAGAGAGTGGCGGGGGATCCGACGAGGGAGGGGTGGGATGGAAGAACGCCTGCGGCCGCCGGGCGGGCGCCATTCGGAAGGGAGCAGGGAGGGAGGGGAAACGGAGGGGGTGATCGGGGGCTCACGGCTCGAGGAGCCACGGGCCTCTCACAGCGCGTAGCTCCGGCGGGGGAGGGGTGAGCTGGGCTATCACCGGCGAGGGGCCAGCATTTGGCGTAGGGATCGCCGGAGAGCGAGGCAATCGTCGTGGGGGGACGACGAGGACAGAGTCACCGTAGGCGTGGGATCGCCGAACGACGCCAGAAAAGGAGAAAAGGCAAACTCCGGAGGGGAAGCCGGGGCCTGAGAAGGGAGTAGTGCTCCCGGGGGGGACGACGTCGCCGCTGGAAGGCGGACCGTCGCCGGCGAGCGCACCGATGGCCGCTGCACTGCCACGAGAGCCCACGATAGGGGCTCGCTGGGGGTGAGCACCGCCGCCGAGGGAAGGGCACCAGGGAGCGCCAGGAGGCATAACCGGAGGAGGGGAGGAGCTCCCGCTAGGCCGGAGGCGGAGGCTGGAGAGAGGGAGGTGGTTCCTTCAAGGCCGAAATGAGCGGCCGGGGAAGGCGGCCACTTCAGGGAGGGAGCGGAGGTGGGCCACGACGGAGATGATGGCACGACTATAGGGGTGAAGGGGGGGTGGCCCGCTAGAAAATAAGGGGGCACGCCTGGCGGAGGGGGCCACACCAGGGAAGGGGCGGTCGCAGCCGCAGAAGGGGGCGGCGCGGAGAGAGAGGCGGCCGGAGGCGCCGAATCAGGGAGAGGCGCGCCTGGCGAAGCTGCCGACCCCGGAGGTGGTGGTGCCTTCCTGCACCGAGCTCAGCGGCGCCGAGGACAGCGCCGAGGGGGGTGGGGGGGAATGTCACGCCCCAGAACCAGAATACTGGAGAGCGGGGGCGAACATAGCCAGCTACGTATATTGAAATGGAAACCACCTCGCTATACGGTCACGGCTGTCTAGATATGAGGGTTTACTACAAGCCAACGGTCTCTTAAGGTCAAGCCTATTGTCTCAATCTCAAGCAAGTAATATAATTACAAGATGTTGGACCACCAAATATACAATAAAAAGTGTCCCAAATATTACATATTTAGCTGATCATGAAGCTAGCCGTACAAAATGCGAGGACTAGCAAGAGTTAAGTCATACATGATCAACCCTAGGATTTGTTAATCATGTTTACAGCCCGTAGGCAGACAGTAAGTAAATGTGCATCGAGCTAACAGGTGCTCGTCGGCTAAACGCCTCAAAAGAATAATTTTACAATAGAGTGAGTAAAACAAAATAGGAAGCCCACTCATAGCCCGGATTCCTTCTAGTCACCACCATCGGGCTGGAGGTTCGGTAGATCCTCGGGAGCTGCTCCGAAATCTGGCCACACAAAACCAGCTGGGTCAAACCCCAGAAAGAGAAAGTGCCACAAAGGAGGCCACGAAATAAGAACAAAAGCCAGCATATCAGAACATAAGAAAATGAAATAAAAGTACAAGTAATAAAAGTACAGCAAGACAATAAGCGACTAGGGACATGAAACCATTCCGGGAGCCAGATTACAACCCATAAACCAAACAAGGACCGGGGTTGTAACCCTTCGCCTGAATAGCACTTGTCCCTATCCATTTATTGTTTTAAGATAAGTAAAATAATCATGTACAGGAGTACCAGGTATAGGGACTTAGACGAGACTTAGACCAGGCTGGACACCATCCATTTACAAGCGGCCAAGCAATTACTACCGCTTACTACTTAACTAGCTAGGGTTGTCACAAGCCTAATTACTAACAAGATACAAATGAGAATTTCCCAGTCCCAAGCCCTGCAGACTATCCAGTTATCCTTCCGCGGGTTGAGAGTATGGTTGGGTACATCGTCCAGGAGACGATATACCCTTAGGTGACTTAGAGGGTGCAACACATGACAGTGTGCCAGAAATGTGCTCTACTCGTTGGCAAGCTACAAACCAATTAAAGCACCCAGATAACGAGATTGCCTGTGACTGGAAATCCTCCATGAACTATAGTTTGATCTAGTCATTAGCCTAATCCATATTCAGTGCGAATCCCTGACCGTGGGAACCAGGGAGTCACGTCCTAGACATGATACAAGACAAGACAAGTGAATTGCACAAGCAAGCAAGCAGGAACACCCACGGTGTTAAAGTTGGTTACAAGAGTCAAGTTAGCCATCGCAACGGCATCAAGTCAAGTCAAGTTACGAGTCAAGAGTGCGCCGCCATGGGCTACTTATCAAGTTATCTGGTTATCGAGATAAATCATAAATCATTGGTTACAAGTCAAGCGTGTACCCCATCGAGTCACTATTAAGAAGATCAGAGGTACTAAAATCATACTTCACAAAATCAGGAAAACCGCTTTAGTCATAAGCAAAGTCATCGAAAATCGTGCCAGGTCGTGTTGGGTCAAGATAGTTGTACTGTGTGGAACAAAATCTCAAAACCCAACCCAGAAAAGAAACCAAGCTTAAAGAAAATAAAACCAAAACTCCATGGCCAAATAGACTGCACAAGAGATCAGGTTGCGCAAGGGAATGGACTGCGCTAGGGTCAGGTAGTGCTGAAGCCAAGTGAGCTGGGAGCAAACTGCGCAGGGGTGAGCTGCGCAGAGGTCGGCTTGCGCTAGGTCGGGTTGCGCATGGATCGGCTGCGCTGAGGGTGGATTGTGCGGGGAGCGAACTGCGCAAGAGTCAAGTGCGCGAAGTTGGGCGGCGCGGGAGTCGGCTTGCGCTGGGTCGGGGTGCGCAGGATGTGAACTGCACAGGAGTCAAGCCAGCTGGGAGCGAGCGCGGTTCGCCAAAGGGCGGGCTGTGCGGTCGACACTGCGCTAAAGAGCGCTGGCCGAGGGAAGGATGCGCGGTTCAGCCTTGCGCTAAAGAGCGCAAGCTGAGGTCTTCTTCTCCAGGCCGAGAGGAAGCTCTAGAACACCAAAAACTTCAAATCTTCATATCTTGGCCAATTCAAAACCAAATCTGGATTTTCAAAGTTCTAACTTGTGTAAAATTGAATTCTCTTCCACATGGAAGCATCAAAACAAGCAAAAATCAAAGTTTGATAGATCAAAACCAAGAATTTTCAAAAATATTTAAAACTTAGATCTAGAACAAGGGAGACTCCAAATCACAAAATACCAAGTTCTAATGTTGCTATCTATGGCCTAATCTAGCTAATGGACAAATAAAATATGGTGCTTATTTGGTGGCAAGGTGCACTTGCCTATGGGTGGAGATATTGTGTGGAGGAAGGAAGAAGAAGAAGATGGAGGAAAAATAAATGAAAGTAAAGAGGAGAGAGAAAAGTTGGGTAGGATTAAATGAGGGTAGGTTATGGTGGAATGAGGGTGGAGTATAGGTTAAGGTGTTCCATGAGGTTTAAAACCAAATCAAACTAAACCAATTAAAACCGAGCCGGGCCGAAACCCAAAATACGAGAAAACCCAAAATTTTACAAGTCCAAAAAAATAAAAATACATGCGAAAATCCAACTACGAGTATTAATACGAAATACAGGAAATGGGGGTGACAACTCTACCCACCTTAAAAGAATTTCGTCCTCGAAATTCAATCAAGGAGCTAAAGATTGCCACAGCAAGCTACACCAAGCAACAACAACTACACTAAGCAGTTCAATCATACAATCATACATACAATCAAGGAATGAAGAGCATAAGGCATAAGAGAGACATTATACCTTACGAGTTAAACATGTAGGGATATCGCGATCGGATATCATCCTTACGCTCCCACGTTGACTCACCTAGAGAGTGATGACCCCAAGCAACACGGACTAAGCTAATAGTCTTGTTCTTGAGTATCTTCTCCCTCCAGTCCAAAATAGATACGGGCTTCTCCTCATACGAAAGGTTGGTACCAACAACCAATTCCGAATGGTCTAGGATATGGCTCGGGTCCGGGACGTACCGTCGTAATTGGGACACATGGAATACATCATGCACCTCACTTAGCGACGGCGGAAGAGCAAGACGATAGGATACATCTCCTACTCGCTCCAGGATATCGAACGACCCTATATACCTAGGACTAAGCTTTTCCCGTACGCCAAAGCGAATAACGTCGTGGTTAGGCGAGATCCTAAGGAATACATGGTCGCCGATAGCAAACTCTAAGGGACGCCGATGGTCATCGGCCCAATGTCGCTGGCGGTCTTGGGTAACTCGAAGATGATCCCTGACTCTTCTGACTACTTCAACTGTCTCGGCAATCATTTCTGGACCAAGCATCTGCCTCTCTCCGACATCGTCCCATGCTAGCGGAGACCTGCACTTTCTACCATACAGAGCTTCGAACGGAGCTATCTGAATACTGGCCTGGAAACTATTATTGTACGAGAACTCCACCAGGTGCAGGTGATCTTCCCACGACCCACCGAAGTCAAGTGTACATGACCGCAACATATCCTCAAGAGTCTGGATGGTGCGCTCTGACTGACCATCTGTCTGTGGATGATATGCTGAGCTAAACTGAAGGTGAGTTCCCAAACTCTCTTGTAGGCTGTGCCAAAAGTGTGACGTAAACCTTGAATCCCGGTCCGAGGTGATACTGACGGGCATACCGTAAAGCCTGACAATCTGCCTGAGATACATCTCTGCCAACTGAGCCGTCGACTGCCCAACTTTGAATGGGAGAAAATGAGCCACCTTCGTGAGCCGGTCAACTATAACCCAAATAGCATCTCGACCAGCCGGGGATCTAGGCAATCCAGTCACAAAATCCATGGTCACATGCTCCCATTTCCATTCTGGAATTGGCAAGGGCTGAAGAAGTCCAGCGGGCCTCTGATGTTCAGTTTTAACCTGCTGGCAAACCAAACACCGAGAGACAAACCGGGCTATCTTCCTCTTCATGCCATTCCACCAGAAATGCTGACGAATATCACGGTACATCTTCGTACCACCAGGGTGAATAGAATACTGTGAACTGTGAGCTTCTGCCATAACTTCCTGTCTGATATCTCCACTAGGTACACAAAGACGAGTGCCGTGCCGAAGTGTACCATCTTCATGAATGCACAACTCTGGTCTTCTTCCTGCCTCACACTCTGCTCTGAGCCGCTGAATCTTGGAATCTGTAGACTGTGCCATCCGGATCCTCTCAACTATGCTCACCTGAACCTGTAGACTGGCCATTAATGCCACACTGGTAGGAAGAACCACCTCAATTCCTATCTTCTGAAAATCTGCCAATAACTCTGGTTGCGCCGTTAGGAGGTAAACTCCGGCTCTCCGGCTCAACGCATCTGCTACAACGTTGGCCTTCCCTGGGTGATACTGCAAGTCCACATCGTAGTCTACCAATAGCTCGAGCTATCTTCTCTGTCGCATATTAAGGTCCTTCTGGGTAAAAACATACTTCAGGCTCTTGTGATCTGTAAATATCTCCACTCTATCTCCATACAAGTAGTGCCGCCAAAGCTTAAGTGCAAACACTACTGCTGCCAGCTCCAAGTCGTGGGTCGGGTAATTCTTCTCATGATCACGAAGTTGACATGATGCATAAGATATTACCTTCCCATGCTGCATCAAGACACACCCCAATCCTCTGCCTGAAGCGTCGCAATAAACTGTGAATCCTTCGGTCCCATCTGGAAGTGTGAGAATGGGAGCCGTTATCAAACCTCGCTTCAACTTCTCAAATGATTTCTGACACTCCGCTGTCCAAGCGAACTGCACATCCTTGCGGGTCGACTGGGTCATCGACGCGGAAATCCTTACAAAATCTGAAACGAATCGCCGGTAGTAGCCGGCCAATCCAACGAAGCTGCGAACCTCTGCCACTGAGCTAGGTACTGGCCATGACTCGATAGCCACAATCTTCTGGGGATCCACTTCCACTCCTCTTCGGGTAATGATGTGACCCAAGTACGAAATGCGATCGAGCCAGAACTCGCATTTACTGAACTTGGCGTACAACTGATGCTCTCTAAGCGTCTGAAAGACGATTATGAGATGCTGCTAATGCTCTGCTTCGCTCTTGCTGTAGACCAGGATATCATCTAGGAACACAATCACGAACTGATCCAAGTAAGGCATAAAAAAGGCGATTCATGAGGTCTATGAATACGGTTGGCGCATTGGTCGCTCCAAAGGGCATAACAAGGAACTCCCAATGCCCATACCTAGATCGAAAAGCTGTCTTTGGGATGTCCTGCTCTCTGACTCTGATATGGTGGTATCCTGATCGCAAGTCTATCTTCGAAAATACCGAAGCCCCTCTGAGTTGATCAAACAAGTCATCTATCCTCGGGAGAGGGTATCTGTTCTTGATTGTTACTGAGTTCAAGGTACGATAATCTGCACATAACCTGGACGTACCATCCTTCTTTCTTACAAGAAGCATCGGGGCTTCCCAAGGCGATCCACTTGCACGAATGAATCCTTTGGTCCTGAGTTCTTCAATCATCTTGTACAAAATCTCTAGCTCTGAAGGCGCCATTCTGTAGACTCGCTCTGATACTGGTGCTATTTTGGGGATTAAGTCTATAGTGAACTCGATCTCCCGCTCTGGCGGCATCCCTGGAAGTTCTTCTGGGAAGACATCTGGAAACTCTTCAACTATCCTGGGTAACTGCACTGCTGCTACTGTCATCCGCAACACTGGAGAAGATGGCTCCACTGCGCCTCTGGAAGATGAGAACTCTGGCTCGCCTGGAATGCTGAAAACAACCCTACCAATATGGCAGTCTATCCTAGCATACTGGTTCCTCAACCAATCCATGCCTAAGACTACATCATAGTCTGCCATAGGGAATTCTATAAATCTAGCGGGGAACTCTCTACCGCTAACTACGATTCGACACAAGGAAAACACTCGATCTACTTCCACAAAACCATTACCAGTAAGTATATTAAGCCTCACTGATAATGACTCGGGCTCCAATCCTATCCGTGTCGCAAATCGTACAGACATGAATGAATGTGATGCACCAGAATCAAATAATACCAATGCTAGAGAGGAGTTAACGAGAATAGTACCTGCCACTACCTCACCTGGTGCAACTTCTTCTTCCATAGTCATCATCATGGCCTGACCTTGTCCTCTTGCTGCAGGTCCCCTCTGCTGGAAACCTCTCTGCCTGCTCTGCACTTGGGCTTGGGTATACTGCTGCTGGTTCTGCTGATGAAACGCCTGGGCCTGAGGCAACAATGGCCTCGGGTACTGCTGCTGCTGTATAGGTGCTGGTCCCCTAACCGATGGACTGGTTAGGTTGGAGGAGGACAAACTACCCCTATTCGGGCAGGCTCCTATCTTGTGATCTACCGCTCCACAAGCCAGGCATAATTCTTGCGCCCTACGACAATCTGCCACCACATGGTCTGGCTTCCCACAATGAGAACATCCCATCACGGAAGTCTGCTTCTGCTTCTGCTGCTGGGGGTAGGTCGGGGTCGAATGCTGAACTGACGTTACTGAGGCCGCCCGCCTCGGAGTTCCAATAGTCAAACTCCTAGCTGCCGGGACTGGAGCTGATGATTGGTGCATCTGACTGTGGGACCGCTTCCTAGCTCCGGTCCTATCCACGATCCTCAGGGAGGTGTACTCATACCTCCTGGCTGCTCTCAATACCGCATCGAACGTTTGGTGCTCGAACTGCTCGACTGCCAACAAGATCTCCAAATGCAGTCCCTGCTGGAACAGCTGGGCCCTATCAAACTCGGTTGCCACCAAGGTGGAGGCAAACCTACTGAGTCTTGAAAACTCGGATGCATAACTGTCGACCGTTCTGCCTCCTTGCTTTAAGTTGGTAAATCTCATCTGTAGGTCGTACCGAGCTACAGCATCAAAATACTTCGTCTGGAACCTCTTCCTAAACACTGCCCAAGTAATGGGTGCCATTAATCCCATGGCTTGCGCTGCCCACCAACTGCGAGCTAAATCCAGCAACTGCAGGCGTACCACCGCCACCTTCTCATTCTCAGGTGTTCTAGCTGCCTCCAGAATCACCTCGGTATCCTGAAGCCAAGCGTCCGCGGCAATCGCATCTTCACTGCCGTTGAAGAATGGAGGGTTCAAGCGCTTAAAGCTGTTGGCCGCGCAGTTCCCTGGGTGACCGCCTCTGGTCAAAGCATCTGCCACTACCTTGTGCAAGGCGTCTCCTCTGCGATCTTGGGAAGCTATCAAGGTCCTGATGAGACCTACCAAAGTGCCATCATCCGGCTCGGCAGGTTGAACGGGCTGAACTGGGGGCTCTCCTCCAGTAGGCATAACTCTGGAGGCTACTCCGGAGTGCTGGGCTTGATCTCCGGGTTGCTGCTGGTCCGCGGGAGTTGCTCCGCCTTGCTGATCGGCTGGTTCATGAACAATGCCGCTGAAGAAAATGACATAGGAAACAATAAGGAAGGACCAGGACAGATCAACGATACAAGCATATGATCAGGTCAAGATTCCAGAGGTTCAGAGGATGTGAAAGGAGATCAAGGACGAGTACTGATTGAGACATCTATTCGGTAAACCCTCACATTTCTTGAATGCCAAGACCTGCATGGGCCACCACATAAACCATGTCACGCCCCAGAACCAGAATACTGGAGAGCGGGGGCGAACATAGCCAACTACGTATATTGAAATGGAAACCACCTCGCTATACGGTTACGGCTGTCTAGATATGAGGGTTTACTACAAGCCAACGGTCTCTTAAGGTCAAGCCTATTGTCTCAATCTCAAGCAAGTAATATAATTACAAGATGTTAGACCACCAAATATACAATAAAAGGCGTCCCAAATATTACATATTCGGCTGATCATGAAGCTAGTCGTACAAAATGCGAGCACTAGCAAGAGTTAAGTCATACATGATCAATCCTAGGATTTGTTAATCATGTTTACAGCCCGTAGGCAGAAAGTAAGTAAATGTGCATCGAGCTAACAGGTGCTCGTCGGCTAAACGCCTCAAAAGAATAATTTTACAATAGAGTGAGTGAAACAAAATAGGAAACCCACTCGTAGCCCAGATTCCTTCTAGTCGCCACCATCGGGCTGGAGGTTCGGTAGATCCTCGGGAGCTGCTCCGAAATCTGGCCACACAAAACCAGCTGGGTCAAACCCCAGAAAGAGCAAGTGCCACAAAGGAGGCCACGAAATAAGAACAAAAGCCAGTATATCAGAACATAAGAAAATAAAAGAAAAGTACAAGTAATAAAAGTACAGCAAGACAATAAGCGACTAGGGACATGAAACCATTCCGGGAGCCAGATTATAACCCGTAAACCAAACAAGGACCGGGGTTGTAACCCTTCACCTGAATAGCACTTGTCCCTATCCATTTATTATTTTAAGATAAGTAAAACAATCATGTACATGAGTACCAGGTATATGAACTTAGACGAGACTTAGACCAGGCTGGACACCATCCATTTACAAGCGGCCAAGCAATTACTACGGCTTACTACTTAACTAACTAGGGTTGTCACAAGCCTAATTACTAACAAGATACAAATAAGAATTTTCCAGTCCCAAGCCCTACAGACTATCCAGTTATCTTTCCGCGGGTTGAAAGTATGGTTGGGTACATCGCCCAGGAGACGATATACCCTTAGGTGACTTAGAGGGTGCAACACATGACAGTGTGCTAGAAATGTGCTCTACTCGTCGACAAGCTACAAGTCCAATTAAAGCGCCCAGATAACGAGATTGCCTGTGACTGGAAATCCTCCATGAACTATAGTTTGATCTAGTCATTAGCCTAATCCATATTCAGTGCGAATCCCTGACCGTGGAAACCAGGAAGTCACGTCCTAGACATGATGCAAGACAAGACAAGTAGATTGCACAAGCAAGCAAGCAGGAACACCCACGGTGTCAAAGTTGGTTACAAGAGTCAAGTTAGCCATCGCAACGGCATCAAGTCAAGTCAAGTTACGAGTCAAGAGTGCGCCGCCATGGGCCACTTATCAAGTTATCTGGTTACCGAGATAAATCATAAATCACAGGTTACAAGTCAAGCGTGTACCCCATCGAGTCACTATTAAGAAGATCAGAGGTACTAAAATCATACTTCACAAAATCAGAAAAATTGCATTAGTCATAAGCAAAGTCATCAAAAACTGTGCCAGGTCGTGTTGGGTCAAGATAGTCGTGCTGTGTGGAACAAAATCTCAAAACCTAACCCACAAAAGAAACCAAGCTTAAAGAAAATAAAACCAAAACTCCATGGCCAAATAGACTGCACAAGAGATCAGGTTGTGCAAGGGAATGGACTGCGCTAGGGTCAGGTAGTGCTGAAGCCAAGTGACCTGGGAGTAAACTGCGCAGGGGTGAGCTGCGCAGAGGTCGGCTTGTGCTAGGTCGGGTTGCGCATGGATCGGCTGCGCTGAGGGTGGATTGCGCGGGAAGTGAACTGCGCAAGAGTCAAGTGCGCGAAGCTGGGCGGCGCGGGAGTCGGCTTGCGCTGGGTCGGGGTGCGCAGGATGTGAACTGCACAGGAGTCAAGCCAGCTGGGAGCGAGCGCGGTTCGCCAAAGGGCGGGCTGTGCGGTCGACACTGCGCTAAAGAGCGCTGGCCGAGGGAAGGATGCGCGGTTCAGCCTTGCGCTAAAGAGCGCAAGCTGAGGTCTTCTTCTCCAGGCCGAGAGGAAGCTCTAGAACATCAAAAACTTCAAATCTTCATATCTTGGCCAATTCAAAACCAAATCTGGATTTTCAAAGTTCTAACTTGTGTAAAATTGAATTCTCTTCCACATGGAAGCATCAAAACAAGCAAAAATCAAAGTTTGATAGATCAAAACCAAGAATTTTTGAAAATATTTAAAACTTAGATCTAGAACAATGGAGACTCCAAATCATAAAATGCCAAGTTCTAATGTTGCTCTCCATGGCCTAATCTAGCTAATGGACAAATAAAATATGGTGCTTATTTGGTGGCAAGGTGCACTTGCCTATGGGTGGAGATGTTGTGTGGAGGAAGGAAGAAGAAGAAGATGGAGGAAAAATAAATGAAAGTAACGAGGAGAGTGAAAAGTTAGGTGGGATTAAATGAGGGTGGGTTGTGGTGGAATGAGGGTGGAGTATAGGTTAAGGTGTTCCATGAGGTTTAAAACCAAATCAAACCAAACCAATTAAAACAGAGCCGGGCCGAAACCCAAAATACGAGAAAACCCAAAATTCCATAAGTCCAGAAAAATAAAAATACATGCCAAAATCCAACTACGAGTATTAATACGAAATACGGGAAATGGGGGTGACAGGGAACCCCCACCACGGAAAGGTGACGGCGAGGGAGGAGCCTCCCCACGGCGAGAGAACGCCGTCGAAGCGGAAGCCCCCCCACAGGGAAGGCGGCCAGGAGACCGGCCAGCCAGGGCTGAGGCCTCCGCGAGGGAAGGAGCCGGGGGCCGGGCCAAGGATGCCGGCCGGCCACGCCGACCATCCGACCACGATCGGCGCTTCCTGGAAACCGCTCCCCAGGATGCCTCGAGCGGCACGAGCGGTATATAGAGCGAAATATGAACTAGGTAATAAGCGAAGAGAGGACAAAGGTACTATTCTGAAAGCCAGGTTACAACCCTTAAACCAAATAAAGATCGAGATTGTAACCCTTCACCTGAACAGAACTTAGTCTCTGATCATTTATTGCTAAAGGTGACAATCATGCAACCAATCACTTCTGAAACAATCATGCAATCATTATTCTGGAAACAATCATGGATTGGAACAATCATGCACTGGATCTAGATAAGACTTAGACTGGTTTGGACTCCATCCAACATTCACGGCCAAGCAATGATTACGACTTGCTACTTTAACTAACTAGGGTTATCACAAGCCTAGTTACTAACAAGATGCAATGAGAATTCCAAGTCCGGTTATCTGTCTGTTACTACCTGAGTGATCCCAGCAAAAAAAGGAAAAGATAGCATGATATAGAGGACACCGTGTAGTAAGATACATGTGTCCTAAGGAGGTGCCCCACTCGCCGATGTGCTGGAAGTGCGCTCATCTCGACGGATAGCTACAAATCCCAAGTATATATATATAAGGCTGGGACCAAAGGGGCAACAGGTAACTGGGAAATTCTCCATGAACTACTTGATCAATCTAGTCATTAACCTAGCCAGATTCAGTATGAATCCCTGACCATGGTACTCAGGGATCTTGCCCTAGACATGATGCAATACAGAATATGTATCTTGTACAAACACACTTAAGAGAAACACCCACGGTGTCCAAATCATTCATTACTTGTAAGCCAATAAAGCCGTCGCAACAGCATTCATGGATTATTTTGTTAATATTACTTGTCAGGGGTGTACCACAACGGTTCACCATCATGTCATGTTACTTGTACTTATTACTTGTTAGGGGCACGCCACGACGGGCCACCATTATGGTTCATGTCATATCATATTACTTGTCTGAAGTGCACCACGATGGGTCACTATCATGTTAAGAGTACTTGTTAGGGGTGCGTCACGACGGACCATAATCATGTTAAGCAAAGAAGTGACATGTGACTTGAGTGCTCCGCAACAGGTCACTATCGTGTTAAGCAAAGAAGAAAGACATACATTATGAGTGCACCACAACGGGTCACTATCATGTAAAGCAAATGAAAGGCATAGATCATGAGTGCACCACAATGGGTCACTATCATGATTATCTTATCATGTCATTCATTATCATGTTGGGTTCACTTATCATATCATAGTTATGATCATATAGCATATCATCATGTAAGCAGAAGAGACATATCCTGAGTACACCCTAACGGGCCACCGTTTAAGAAAGAAAGCATGGCATAGAACATGTAGTACAATAAGGCTGAAAAGAACATGGCACTTATATAGAGGAAGTACATATCATGGCAAAAGGGAAAAAAATGCCAAATCATTGTGTGTCCCAAGGCTACGCGCCCACGGGATTATATGCGCCTACATGAAGGCCATATACATGCCAAATCATGCAAAGACGTGCCATGGCTTGCACAAGTCGTGATGTGTCTCTATATTAGCAAAACATAGAAAGCTGTGCCATGATCAAACAAAATCGTACTAATCGTGCCAAGTCGTGCCAAGTCGAACTGCGACTTGCACAAGTCGTGCCATGTCGAGTCGTGCCATGCCTAGCCGTGGCAAGCACGAGTCGTATCGTGTCATGAAGATCAATCACGAGAAAATCGCATAAAATTACGAGTTTCAAAAGATGCAATAAGCCAAAACTTGCAAAACCAAAGCATGAGGGTCATGGGCTTCTATGTGCCCAAGTGAAGGACTATATGCGCCCACATGGTAGCCCCTATGCGCCCACATGAGAGATTTTATGCGCCCAAGCATGGGTGCCAACATGGCCAAGGCACTTGCATGGCCAAGTGCCAAGGAATGGAAAAGGTGTTTGTGCATTACGTGCGAAGGCAATGTGCCATACATGGAAAATCGTGCCATGCCATACTGTGCCAAGCCATGCCTTGCCATGCCATGTCATGCCATGCCAAGTCGTGTTGTGTCAAGTTGTGCCACGAAAGTCGCACCGCGAAAGTCGTATTGCGAAAGTCGCATCGTGACTAGTTGTGCCAAATCGTGCTAAGTCGTGCCAAGCCGTGCCACGGCTAGCACGAGCCAGGCCGTGTCGAGCCGTGCCATGTCAGGCCGTGGCACACATGTGTCGAGTCATGTCACAAGGACCAATAATGAGAAAACATCACAAAATCACAAGTCGTGGAGAGCAAAATGGCAAAAGACATAAAAATCCTCAAAAGGGGGCCTGTCTCCTGTACTATGCACCCAAAGGAGGGCAGTATGCACCCACTGCCAGTGGCTATGCACCCAAGGCATGGGTGGGGGACCCCTTATGCGCCCACTAAGGAAGTTCTCTAAGTTTCAAATCCAAGAAAATTGACTAAGGATCAAAAAGGTGAAGAAATGTACTGAAAAACATGCGTTCTATGCGCCCACATGAGGCTATGCGCCCACATGAAGGTTCTATGCACCCACATGGTGGCTTATGTGCCCACATGAGGGGGAAGAACTGCTTTGGGCGCACAACAATGTCTATGCGCCCAAGCACTGCACTGTTCTTCTTCTCGAAAATTCTGAGAAGAAGAACTCGGCTTCCGAACTCCGCCAAATCTTCATCCGGTGTCCGTTTTCGGACTTCCTTAGGTCGATTTGGGGTAGAACGAAATTATCTACCACATGGAAGCATAAAATCATGCAAAAGAAGAAGTTTAGTAGATCAAAACTCCAAAAATCCAAAAATACTTCAATCCTAGATATACAAAAATTCGAGCTCCAAATGGAGAAAACCTAAGTTCTAAACTATCTTAGAATCATGTGTAGAGGCTAATGGAATCATAAAAACAACATATTGTTCATAAGTTTTGGCAAGGTGTACTTGTCTATGGTTTTTTCTTTGAAAAAGAAGAAAAGAAGAAGAAGAAAATAATGAATGAATGAGGAGAGAGAAAGGAAGGGGGTTTATATATAAAGTTCCCTTTGTATATAAAACCAACCCAAACCAAACCAAGTCCAAGCCAAGACAAGTTGGACCAAACCAAATAAAACCAAGTCCAAGTTAAACCTAGTCATGATAATCCTACACTTCGGAAAATTCTGAAATATCACGAAAATCGAGAAATACGAAATACGGCTCAAATAAATACGTATCCGTATATAAATACCGATACAGTGAGACGGGGTCTCACATCTCTCCCATCCTTAGAAAAATTCCTTCCTCGGAATTTCCTAAAGCTAGTCGAGCAAGATAACCAAAAACAAAAGCTCAAGAAAACAGAATCATCTCAATAAAATGAAGTATGACATATAAGTAAATGAAGGCAACTGTAATGTAATTAAATGCGTAAGCAATAAGCAATCACAATCAAGAAGGACTGGAGGCATATGAATAAATATATGTATATATATATATATATATTTTTTTTATGAATAAATATATGTATATATATATATATATATATATATATATATATATATATATATATATATTGATATGTGTCTTGTGTATGTGTGATAGAGTGTGATTGTGGTTGTGTGTATTGTGTATCTTGAGAGTGTGGTTGTGAGTGTGGAGAGAAGAGGGTTGAGTGGTAGTGTGTTTGTATGTATGGGTGTGTGTTATGTGTAGTGAGAGAGGGGAGTGTGGTTGTGTTTGTGCCTTGAGTGTGTGTGGTTGTGTTAGAGAGGGGTTTGATATGAGTCGAGTGTCTAGTGTGTGTGTGTTTACTTGTGGTTAGTGAGTGTTAGTATTGGTGAAAGTGGTTGAGAGTTAAGTGTGTGTTAGTTTAGTGTTGTGTGTGTGTGTTAATTGTGTGTGGTGTGAGTTAATAGATAGATAGATAGATGGGAGTGGAGGGGATTGAGAGGGGGGACTATTTCCCCCAACAGCAGTAGTAGTAGCAAGGGAGAGTTGCTGTCCCCATACAGCAGCAGCCACTGCAGGCTTGCAGCAGCAGCAGCAGTAGCCTAGGCATGCTGCCATGTTTGCAGCAGCAACAGCATGCTGCCTTGAGGCAGCAGTAGCATCTCAAGGCAGTCCCACTTTCCTCCTTTGTTCCTATGTGTGTGTGGTATTGGAGGTTTGCTAGTTAGTTAGAGTTTGTTAGTATTAGTTAGATATCATGTTTGAGAGCTAGTTATGTTAGATGGTAGTGTATTAGAGTGTGTGTTTTTGATATGATAGCTGAGAATTTAGATAGAAATATATTGGATATGTATAGTATCTTAGTTTTAGAGATTAAGTTAGATATTCATATGTTAGAGTTAAGGTACATGGTATCTTGAGATACCAAGTGGTATATTGAGATATCTTATGATACCACAGATATTAGATATTAGGATATATTGTGTTAGTTAGATATTGTGTTAGAGTGTCTAGACATGTAGATATCTTAGATGTTAGTCTATGTTAGTTTCTAAGTTAGATAGTGGTTAGTTTGTAGATGGATAGTATCTTGGGATACTAGGAATTTGTATCTTAGGATTCTAATGTTGGTAGCTTAGGATATTGGTTTTACCTTCACCAAGGTATAGTGGTTTACCCTATTGTAGGCTAAGATATTGGGATTACCCCCAAGGTAATGAGTTTACCCTATATTAAGGCAAGGTATTGGGCTTGCCTATGATACCAAGGTTAGATATCTAAGTTATTGGTTAGCTAGTGGCTTAGGGGTATATAGATAGATAGATACTAGATATCTAGGATGGGTATTGGGTATTAAAATATATGTTTGCCTAGACTAAGGTATTTGACTTCTAACCAAGGTATTGGTATTGGAATACCAATATGGATAGGCTATTGGGTTATCTTGGTAGGTAATGGTTAGAAGTTGGTTATCTTGGTAGGTAATGGTTAGAAGTGGGTTATCTTGGTAGATAATGGTTTGACTTGGGTTATCTTAGTAGGTAATGGTTAGAAGTGGATTATCTTGGTAGGTAATGGTTAGACTTGGGTTATCTTGGTAGGTAATGGTTAGAAGTGAGTTATCTTGGTAGATAATGGTTAGACTTGGGTTATCTTGGTAGGTAATAGTTAGGAATGGGATACTTGACTTAGATTTGATCATATTTGACCAAGGTTGACTATTTTGACTCAAAAGTCAACTATAAGTCAACTTTGGACCTAGATTGGACAAGGAGTTGACCAGAGTTGACCAGTTGACCAAAAATCAACTATGAGTCAACCCTTAGCCAGTTTGACCTAGATTAGATTAAAAGTTGACCAGAGTTGACCAGTTGACCAAAAGTCAACTGTCGGTCAACCCTTGACCTAGATTAACCTAGTTTGACTTTGTTTGACTTACATTGACCTAGTTTGACTTTGTTCGACTTACCATGACCTAGTATAACTTAGCATGACCTAGTTTGACTTAGTTGACTTGGTGTGACATAGTAGGACTGAGTTTGACCTAGATTTACATAACATACACTAGAAATCATGCCTAAAATTGTTAAACCCTATTTAACTCCTGCATATCTCATCTTTAGGTTTGTGACTTCACTCGGAGCCTCATACACTATTTATATTTTCTACCAGATCTCAGGCGAGTACATTTTCTGATAATATTTTTGTTTTATGATATCGTCTATGTTTCTTGTATCTAGTATAGATATCCTTATTCTCTTGACACATCGTTCACACGAATTGGTATTTGTCTGGATCTTACATGAGATATTATTTATTGTATTACTCGATATACATTGTGCAAGCCTTCTTTGTTCATTGTGCATGGTATAGATACGATTCCTGCGAGGGGCTCATGACCTTCTCAGAAATTTCGTGTCATAATGTGTCATGGTTGGATCCACTGTATCAGTCGGGGGCGGGAAGTATTAGTATAAATATGTGGCAATTCCCTATTGTACAACTATTGTGATTGTGAGTGTTGATCATACACCCCACGTATAATTAACCAGGCCATAAAGCTATTATACAAGTACCCAAGCCGGCCACATGTCGTAGCAAGTACTCATACACCTAGATAGATAATTCTTGATTCTTGTACATGACATGATCAGTTTTACTTGCCATTGTTCTATTTCTAGTTTATAGCTTTTATCTTGCCATGTTACTTACTGTACAGTCCATTACTCTTGTATATTCTCTCTATTTACTGCTATATTTTCAATATCGTCTAACTAGAACTATTATTGGAGATTTTGTGCTTATTCCATCTTGACTGGATATGTTGACAAAATTTTACAGATTATGGCGAGGAGGAGTGTCCTACCTACTACGGTTCCTACGACGTAGTTGACTTAGACTTGGAGACCCTAGTTCAGCAGGGGTTATCTTCTGTCGATGAGGCTTTAGAGTAGGTTGGCTAGATTAGTTTGGTACTGGACTTTGTCTCCAGATTACATTTTGGCTTGTTATTATTTTAGTATTTGTATTTAAGATTGTTGACTCTGGACTTGTATTATTTCTGTGTTGGACTTTCAGGGTGATATTTTCATATCTTGTTGTCTTTATCTTTCAGTGTCATCTTTTCTTCTTAGAATTTGTGATTGAGTATATTATAGTGTCATTACTTGTCCTTCGTTCAGAGTTGACCATTCTCGACAGGTTTTGATAGTTTTAACAGTTGTTAGATAGTATATCTATATAGCGTTTTATGCCATTTCTGCGGCGTAGGCTGGGACGTTGTCTCGCACTCGTGCCCTTACTCCGGGTGCGGGTCATAACACGTTTTTAGTGATGCCCCATACAGGTCAGAAGTTACAATTAGTATAATGTCGTAGTGGTGCTCGACTTAGAGTGCTGCTAGGTTTAGAAGATATAGGCTATAGGCTAAGGATACTCAATCACAGTTAGGACTTCTTAAGAAGATTCTAGGGACGACCCTTGAGAATCTCATGATAAACAATCTCGAAATTTGATTCCAACTGTTTCTGTCTATTCTTTCTTGTCCGTGTTTGAATTTGATTCTTGGTGTTCATTGATTTTCTACCAGGATAAACCTCTGGACTAAATTGTTTCGGTTATGGAATCTAGAGTCTTCTACAGCCATATTAGTAGGCATGACAAAGACATAGGGTCTGATTTTGGATGTATTTCTCGGATTGTAGAAATTTAAGGTTTTTGCAGCCAAGCATGCAGCAGTGCAAAAATTTTAGATACCACGATCTTAGAGGTATGTACCTTAATTGCTGATCCTATGGTTTATTGCAGCCATACTTACTAGCGTGACGAGGATTCTGATAACTTAATTCTGGGTAGATGGGCATGGTTATCAGATTACAGAATAGATACCCTATAGAGGGTACCCTAGTATAATAGTTTAGGTATCAGTGGAGATGTTACTTGGGTATCTTGGTGAAGAAAGTGGGGGCTAGGCCACCTGTGGCACTGCATCATGCCCTGCACCAGCAGCGGGATATACCCCGCCACGGAAGGGTTTTTGCGATGACGGTCCGGGAGACCCATACTGCAGGTAATAGATTAGGAGGTTAGGTCTTGTTCTTTCCTTCTTCCTTTTTTTTCCATCCATTGATTGTTTGATTGATTTCTTAGTACCTTTAGCTTGCATATGTGATGATCATGCTAGATTCATAGAAAACTCCATTGGAGACTGCAATAACATGACACTGTGGAGACTAAAACTATGCATGTTTGTTCATATTCCCTAGAATTGTATGTTGTATAACTTTGGATAGAATTTAGTAGACTTTCATTGTTGGGGGGCTTGACCTAGAGAAGAGTACAACCGTTTTGAACTTCGAGGACAAAATTTTTCTCTGGGTAGGATTGTAACTGTCTGTTTTAAAAAACGAGGGTAAATTTGTCATTTTCCATATTCTAATATTTTTTGTGAAAACTTATTTATTAATATTGTATTTTGGGGATTAGTTTAGTCGAGTTTGAGTTTCGTCTAGTTTTGACTTGTGTTAGTGATCCGGATAGTTTAGACTCTAGTCGGGACCCAAAGATTAGTTAAACATGGCCCACAAACTCATCTCATTAGGCTAGTGCATGTAGACTAAATCCACATGATAAGTTTAGTCATTTAGAGATTAGAAACTTGACCCTTTTGACCCCAAACCTTTGCATGACTTAAGTTGACCAAAAGAAGACTAGATGAGGGCATTCTAGACATTTCACAAACCCATTTAGGGCTCCTATAGTGGTCGGCCATGAGGGGGAGGGGTTCTCCATTGTTTTATTTTATTTGTAGCCTCTTTTCTTTATTTTGAGTTCTCCCCCAAACTTGAGAGCTTCCCTTTGGATTTCATCTCCCAAATCAAGTCTTTCTTCCTCCATTCCACTCAAACTACCAAGGAGGAGGTGTAAGCTGTTGGCCCAATGATTACATTGTGTTTTTGAATATGGCTAATCAGTTAAGTTTAACATAATGATGTCACTAATATTCATATACTCACTATCATGTTGCTACTTAAACTTAGCATTGTCCTAATTGTCCTATATTATACTGCTATGCTTGTATCGTACTGCAACATATTTTGTTGGCCTAACATGCTATCATGTTGTTACTTAAGCTTAGCAATGTCCTAATTGTCCTATATTGTATTGCTATGCTTGTATCGTACTGCAACATATTTTGCTGGCCTAACATGTATTTGTAGACATGCAGTAAGCATGATCTAACATGATCAAACAGGACATAGGCAATGAAGAATTAATGTTGGACCAAAGACGGCGTCATATAAAGGGATTTCTCCGAACCGCCTAACGACCTATCCGGGACCTCGCATCGGGGGTTCCGCTGCCCGGTCAGCGGACAGGGGTCGAGGGGGCAGCGCCCCCCGTCGGGGGTTCGGGGGCGAAGCCCCCGAAAGGTATTCAGATTTTCAGATCTGTATATCTTTGGACGACTGCTGTCAGGGAAAAAGATGTCTTCATGGCTGCTCAAATATCAGAAGAAAGGCATCATCAAAGGGCTCTTGGTTTTCCTGTTTGTTCCATGTCTGTAATCTTCAATTTATTGAGTCTAGGAGAATGTGTATGTTGAGTCGCACTGAGTCATCTCAACCCCTAGACATATCTCTCCAAGATCTACCATACAAACAGACCAATTCCTGAACCAAGCCCAAGCTCCACAAAGCCCAAAAGCCCAATGGACCAATTCTGTCTTCTGGAGACAGAGTTCGGGCCGAACTCTGCCTCCACACAGAGTTCGGGCCGAACTCTGTCCCCTAATTTCCAGCACCCTGATTTTTAGGGCCTGCTTGCTACAAGCTGTCCAACGGCCAAAAATTTGAATTATTTATACCGAATTCTGGCCGAATTCTGCTTGTCCCGAACCCTATAAATAGGCCTTGGTTTCTCTCATTTGAAACCATCCACTCTTCTATTCTTCTTCTCTTACATAGCCTATATAGTCAAGAGCTTTACTCTTCCAATCTACTAGCCACAAAACTTCCTAAGCCCCAAGGTGCTCAAGTGCGATTCAGCTAGAAGTTTTTGTACAAGAGTTGAAAAGAAAAGTCACTTGGACAATTCCAAGTCGCTTGGAAAAATCCAAGCAAATCGCCACTGCGATCCTTTGTAAGAAGTTGACGTGCTCTTCTGAAGAAAAGGCACGGGTTGTAAACTACTATTTCACAAATAGTGGATTTGAATCCTGAGCTAGAGTTCTCAGGCCTGGACTAGTCCTCCACGAGGGAAACCAGGTTAAAACTGCTGTGTTTGCGTATGCTCTTCTGATCTTTATTTACTTTCGCATTTCCTTCTGATTTATTTACTATCTTGATAGTTATTTTGTGGAGGTGATATAGAGTTAATTTTTATTTGGTGATTATCGACACAAACTCTATTCACCCCCCTCTAGAGTTGCCTACACCTGTGTTTTCATAAGCTTGGAGTCGGGAGCAAGGAGCAAGGAGAGGAGTCTATTTTTAAGGAGTTTTCGTGTCGAAACCGTGTCCTTGGGTTGAATCATTGGGATCCAACACCCAATCGGTAAAACCTTCTCTCTAATTCATGTTACCTTGCATTTTTGATAGTTTGAACCCATAGGAATCACTCCCATGCATGAACCACCATTAGGAATGTTTTAGAGGCTCTTTTGAGTCCTCTTTAGGAGTTTAGGATAGGTTTGGTATCCCTTATGGAGAGATTCCAAATGGGGCACACCATGTGTTTGTGTTTATGCTCAATATGATTTATTGTCCTTTAATTTCAGATTTACAAGTGTTAGAGGATAGGTTGGCCATGGTTAGGATGGTTAGATTGGTTCTCATTTGCATGTCAATGTTTGAATCTATGTATTATGGCCTACAAGCCCTATTTTTATGTAAAAATATCAAATATTGTTATATTTATGGATATGGACTAATTTGGGGGTTTTGTATATATATATTGATATGTGTCTTGTGTGTATGCAATAGAGTGTGGTTGTGGTAGTGTGTGTTGTGTGTCTTGAGAGTGTGGTTGTGAGTGTGGAGAGAAGAGGGTTGAGTGGTAGTGTGTTTGTATGTGTGGGTGTGTGTTATGTGTAGTGAGAGAGGGGAGTGTGGTTGTGTTTGTGCCTTGAGTGTGTGTAGTTGTGTTAGAGAGGGGTTTGATATGAGCCTAGTGTCTAGTGTGTGTATGTTTACTTGTGGTTAGTGAGTGTTAGTATAGGATGAGAGTGGTTGAGAGTTAAGTGTGTGTGTGTGTGTTGCTTGTGTGTGGTGCGAGTTAATATCTCTTATACAAAACACAAAGGTTTTTGAATCCTAGGGCTGACTGTGCCAAGATAAAGAGTGGTTGGGATTTAATCTTGGTGAATCAACGGTTGTGAGGTTTTATGGGGAAGAGCATTATTGGGAGTGGGGTTTTATGGGGAATCCAAAGATGGGGATTTAATATTTTGATGGTTGGGATTTAATATTTTGATGGGGGCCTCATAATGGTTGTGGATGAGCATTATTGAGAGTGGGATTTTATGGGGAATCCAAGATTTTGAGTGAAAATACCTTAAATGAACCATGCCCTACGGGCACGGGTTATGACTAGTATATATATATAGGGTCTTGATATATATATATATATATATATATATATATATATATATATATATATATATATATATATATATATATATATATCACATAGCAGTGGGTCTTGATATATATATATATATATATATATATATATATATATATTTTATATATATATATATATATATATATATATATATATATATATATATATATATATATATATATATATATATATATATATATATATGTTAAAATATATTAAAATATTGATGGTTTGTTTGCTGGAGAGGATAACCTGTGGCCAATCCTTCAATATATATATATATATATATATATATATATATATATATATATATATATATATATATATATATATATATATATATATATATATATGTTAAAATATATTAAAATATTGAAGGTTTGTTTGCTGGAGAGGGTAACCTGCAACCAATCCTTCAATATATATATATATATATATATATATATATATATATATTATACAAAACACAAATGTTTTTGAATCCTAGGGCTGACTGTGCCAAGATAAAGAGTGGTTGGGATTTAATCTTGGTGAATCAACGGTTGTGGGGTTTTATGGGGAATCCAAATAGTGGGGTTTGCACTCATAATGGTTGTGGATGAGCATTATATTGAGAGTGGAGTTTTATGGGGAATGAGCATTATTGAGAGTGGGATTTTATGGGGAATCCAAAGAGTGGGGTTTGCACTCATAATGGTTGTGGATGAGCATTATTGAGAGTGAAATTTTATGGAAAATCCAAAGAAAATTCACATACAGCAGTGGTTGGGATTTAATATTTTGATGGTGGCCTCATAAAATTGGGGGTCCAAGATTTTGAGGGAGAATACCTTAAATGAACCATGCCCTATGGGCACGGGTTATGACTAGTATATATATATATATAGATAGATATATGGCAGTGGAAGAGATTGAGAGGGGGGACTACTGCCCCCAACAGCAGCAGCAGCAGCAAGGGGGAGCTGCTGCCCCCATGCAGCAAAAACCACAGCAGGCTTGCAGCAGCAGCAGCCTAGGCATGCTGCCATGTTTGCAGCATCAGCAGCATGCTGCCTTGAGGCAGCAGTAGCATCTCAAGGAAGTCCCACTTTTCCCCTTTGTTCCTATGTGTGTGTGTGGTATTGGGGGTTAGCTAGTTAGTTAGAGTTTGTTAGTATTAGTTAGATATTATGTTTGAGAGCTAGTTATGTTAGATGGTAGTGTATTAGAGTGTATGTTTTTGATATGATAGCTTAGAGTTTAGATAGATATATATTGGATAGGTATAGTATCTTAGTTTTAGAGATTAAGTTAGATATTCATATGTTAGAGTTAAGGTACTTGGTATCTTGAGATACCAAGTGGTATCTTGAGATATCTTGGGATATCTTTGGATACCATAGATATTAGATACTATGATATGTTGTGTTAGTTAGATATTGTGTTAGAGTGTCTAGACATGTAGATATCTTAGATGTTAGTCTATGTTAGTTTCTAAGTCAGATAGTGGTTAGTTTGTAGATAGATAGTATCTTGGGATACTACGAATTTGTATCTTAGGATTCTAATGTTGGTAGCTTAGGATATTGGTTTTACCTTCACCAAGGTATAGTGGTTTACCCTATTGTAGGCTAAGATATTGGGATTACCTCCAAGGTAATGAGTTTACCCTATGTTAAGGCAAGGTATTGGATTACCTTCAATGTATTGGGCTTGCGTGGGATACCAATGTTAGATATCTAAGTTATTGGTTAGCTAGTGGCTTGAGGGTATATAGATAGATACTAGATATCTAGGATGGGTATTGGGTATTAAGATATATGTTTGACTAGACTAAGGTATTTGACTTCCAACCAAGGTATTGGTATTGGGATACCAATATGGATAGGGTATCGGGTTATCTTGGTAGGTAATGGTTAGAAGTGGGTTATCTTGGTAGGTATTGATTAGAAGTGGGTTATCTTGGTAGGTAATTATGGACACACACAAAAAAGAGAAAGAAAATGCTGTCTTTTTTTATTGGCACAAGGTACCACAAATCGAGTACGCCTGAGAGATCATGCGCTGAGGATCCCCGAGTACAAAAAAAGAATTCTCGGGAATGGGACGATGGAGATCGAGTGGCAGTTGCTCCTTTACTCCGTTGACACTTCGATTTCAAAAGTAGGAGAAAACCTAAGAAAATTGCTAACTCTCGGCTCACTGGCAAGAAATGCAGCAATTTGGCTCTTGAAAATGCTCTCCGTTCTGTATTTTGAAGAGGGATGAGGCCTCCATTTTATAGTCGTTCTTGGACTAGAATGATGTTATGCGCCCACATGAGGGAACACGCTGGTTTCTATGTGGGCGCATAGTCCTGCTTTGGGCGCATAGGATGTAGGCGCATACAGGCTGCGAGATCGTGGGTTGGTCGTGGCGTTGACGTGGCCGCATGCTTCGGTGCACGACTGCTCGTGGAGACTGACGTTGTCGTACGCTTCGGTGCACGTTTTGAACATGGCTTTGACTGAGTCAGGCTTGGGCGCATAGCCATGTCTTAGGCTATGCGCCCACCTTTCGGAGGAGCTAGTCATGGGCACATGAAAGTTCACTGGCTGGGCGCATGAAACTTTACTGACTGGGCGCATGGAGCTTAATTGACTGGGCACATGGAGCTTGACTGACTGGGCATATGGAGCTTCACTGACTGGGCGCATGGAGCTTCACTGATTTAGGCGCATAGAGCTTTACTGGCTTGGGCGCATGGGGCTTCATTTACTAAATTTTTTTCATGCTTCTACAAGACCCCCTTCAAAGTTTTCGATACTTGAACAAGTTCAAAATACTTTGAAAGAAGCATGGATCGTCTTCTCGTGATACAATGGGCGCATAGTACGGCTCTCTTCTTTGGGCGCATAGTATTTGGCCAGCCTGTCAGAGAGATACGACTGTTGAGATCTTCCTCGAAATTCGAGTTGACAGATTCATCAGAGCAGAATTTGAAGCGGTCCATCCTTCATGCGTCGTCCACGTCAGCAAGTGACAGTCGCCTAGTGTGCAGGAAGCGAATTCTTCACGTGGGCACATAGGCCATTGTGGGTGCAAACAACGCAATGGGCGCCTGGGCGCATACAGCAAGTGGGCGCATAGAAAGTGGCCCGTGCCTATAAATAGGCCCCGAAGGAGAGAGGAAGTTCATTATTCCCTTCTCTTTGAATTTTTCAGAAAACTCTTCATCTTTTTTCTTTGAGAACCATGTCTCCCAAGGTCGTCAAGAGATCCGCGAAGGGCAAGGGGGCTGCGTCGAGTGGCTCTCCTCCTGCGGCATCGTCCTCGGCAGTCCAGGACCCAATTCTGGGTGAGGGCATGCTTCAAAAAATAAAGTCTCGAACATTAATTTGCGACGCTCGGACTTCTCTTTTTCCTGGGCGCTTGCGCCTAAGGCAACATACTTTCTGTGAGCATCACTATATGCCCACAGAAGTTATGCACCAACACTGTGGTGTGCTATGCGCCCACGTGTTGCCATGTTATGTGCCTTTTAAGCTGTGGCATGTTATGCGCCCACGTATTGTCCGTGTGTTATGCACCCACATGTTTTGTTTTGGGCGTATATCCCTTTGGGCGCAGAGAAGCCCTTCAGAACTTAGTTTTTCCTACGGATTTCTGAGTCTGACTTTCTTTCTGCCCCCTTTTCATATTCTGTAGGGATCTTGCTAGCAAATTTTTTCAGGACCGGTATCGGCGATTCTGGGCATGGTGAAGATGCAACACTTGACACACACATCAGAGAGCTCAGGACTCTTCATATTTTGGAAAGGTTTTCCTCAGATGGTAGGAAGAACCTTTATACATCGAAGAGTCGGACGGTAGTTGGGCGTCATCATGAAAGTTCTGCTTTCACGGTTCTTCAAGTAGGCATAAGCAACACTAGAGATGTTGTTTTGAAGGTATGGTCTCTTGGAGAAATGGGGCCACGACGTCCGCAATATAGAGGAGAGGAGATCACCATTTGTAGATATTTTAGCATGCTATATTTGCCCTCCTCTGTGTAGCTTCTCGAAGGTTCAACAGCCTTGTTTGCTTGCTCAATAGTAAAACATGACCTCCTTCGAGGGCCACGAAACTACTTTTTGACAAAAGCGTGGTGCTGCCAAGCTGACCAAGCTATGTGTTGCTGATGAGTAGCAGATTTTCCTTTCTTTTGGACATCAATGTAATCTTTTACTTCTTATCCAGAAGAAGTGATGAAGAACCTTTTGTTTTGCTCACGAGATATAGTCCTGTGAATGTAACTGATTTTGAATAAACAGAGTACATTCGATCCATTTTTTGCTTGTGGTATCTGTGGTGCTTGTATTAGAGACTTAAATACCACGTTTGTGTAAAGGATATCCCGCTGGGGAACCCCCCTCTCTCCCTTTTTGTTTGGACCTATTGCCCTTTTGTGTATCCGGAAATGCGAGCAAATAGATTAGAATGATACTTTCGTGGACCCATTACCTTTTGGCATACCGGCGGTGCGGGTAATAGATTTGAAACAAAACCTAACAGAGGTAACGTGGTCATGATAGGTTTTGTGATCTTGGCGCCGTGCCTTTTATCTCGGGTTGGATACAGGCGTCAAGTTGGAAGACTATCGGTATCAGAGGTAATATGGATGTGACACATGATAATCAAGAGTGGTTTTTGGTGGAATGGATTTTCTTGTCAAGTTTGGCTTCTTGTCAGGTACTCCTTCCTGAAGTGGAGGAAACTTTCTAAGCCTCTTCTCCGACGACCTCTACCGAAGACGACGAGATAGTCCAGGAAGTCATCAGAGCTTTCTACTCCGTGCTGAAAGTGAAGCTTCCTGGGGTCCTGAATCAGAATGCCGCCTTCGGCCCTATAAAGGCTGTTGTAGAGTGCCAAGTGGCGGTCCTTGAGAGCATAGATGGCTTGGAAGAGCGGGCCAACACTCTAAGGAAGGTCCTGAATGACCTGGAGGGTCAGGTGGCCAGGTTTCGAGACATCAAACAGCAGAGTCCGACGTCAATATTTCGTGCCGAGGACGACGCTTTGATGACAGCTCTTGCGGAGGAGAAGGCTACCTTCCTGGCAAGGAAGAACGCCCTCTTCCAGGAGATTGGCGAGCTGGTTGACCTGTATGGCCAGTTCAATGCTGCGAGTGAGGCTCGTGCTGCCTCGAAGAACAGACTGGCTGTACAAATCACTGAGACGCACAATCACATTACGCAGCTCAGGAACGAGATTGTCCAGCTGGAAGCCGACTTGAGGGCGACGACATCTGAATAGGAGGATTATTTGTCCCAGGCTGCCATGACTGCCACCACTTCTGCCCGTTTAGAAGAACAGCTGGCAAAGTTGGAGGGGGAGCATCAGAGTCTGATCCTCTTTGAAGATGAAGCCGCTCGTCAAGAAGAGGCACGGCGCCGAGCTGCTATAAAGTCTGAGGCCGAGATTACAGCTCTGAGGGACAGCATCAATCGCCTATATATCCTGTAGATTTTGTAACTTCTTTTTTTTGGCCGTCACGACTCTTGTACCTTTTTTTCGTCTTTTGATAGACGTTTAAGTACAAAATAAAAAATCTTTTCAAAAATGAATGTGGTTTTGTGAAATATCGATGCTAGAGGTAATGTGGACGTAGCAAGGATATTTCTGGTGGGTATTCCGCTGGAGAATTTTTGATGTGGACCTATTATCCATTTATATTCGAAAATAAGTTGAACGAAGCTGCTAGTAGAGGTAATATGGACGTAATATCAGAGGATGTTCTATATCTGACCTGAGGTAATATGGACGTGGAAAGATATATAGCATTAGGGAGGAGTGAATAATTCAGAGGTAATAGGGACGTAATTATCCTTGATGAATGCTTTGCTCAGAGGTTATACGGACGTGGCAAAACTTTAATCGTTCCACTGGAGAAATAATTATCAGAAAATAATTCAGAGGCAATGGGGACGTGACTTATTTTCGTCAAACCGAGTTTGGACAGAGTCAAAAACGGGAATGATTTCACTGGAGAAATATTTAGAGGACCTAATATCCAGGACGTATTCAAGACTCTTGAAATACGGATAATAGTTAGATTTTTTTTTTTGAATCATATAAATATCGCACTGTACATTTATATGACTGAGCATATGTGAACATTATGTAAAAGAGGTTACACATAGTATTTCTTCAGGAACTTACCATTGATAGGCATCATGAGCAAGTCACCATCAGGCTTGGTCAGCCGGTACGTACCGTTAGAATATATCGATTCTATGACGAAAGGACCTTCCCATTTAGGCTGGAATTTTTTTTTTGTTTTGTGCGTCATGACCATTGGTCTTCTCACTGCTAAGACCAGATTGCCGACTTGGAAGATTCTTTCTTTCACCTTTCTATTGAAAGCTCTGGAAAGGCGTGCTTGGTATATCTCAATGCGCTGTTGAGCTAACAAGCATTTTTTGTCTAGCGCTTCGAGCTCCTGGAGTCACAGACGATAGCTTTCTTCAGTAGTCAGCTCGCTGGCTAGGGCTACTCGAAGAGAAAGAATCTGGATTTCTAGGGGAAGAACTGCTTCACTCCCATAAACCAGAGAGAATGGCGTACTGCCTGTTGGAGTCCGGACCGTTGTACGATAGGCCCATAGACATTCATCGAGCTTCCCGTTCCAATCGTGCTTATTTGAAGACACGAACTTCTTAAGAAGTTTTATGATGGTTTTGTTCAAGTCTTCTGCTATCCCGTTAGCCGCAAGATTGTAGGCAGTAGAGGCTACGTTCTGGATTTGATTCTTATCGCAGAACCGATAGAACGCATGGCTTGCGAACTGTGGACCATTATCATAGATAATCCTGCGAGGTAGGCCAAAGCAGTAGATGACGTGATGTTTGATAAAATTGATCACGTTTGACGTCTTCCCTTCGGTGAGCGGTATAACTTTCGCCCATTTGGAGAAGTAATCGGTTATAGCTAGGATGAACCGGTGTCCTTTGGAGGATGGCGGGCTGATTGGTCCTATGACGTCCATGCCCCAGGCTTCAAAATGCCAAGATGCTGCCGTCGGGTGTAGGAACTCTGAAGGTTGATGAATGAAATCGGCATGGAACTGACAAGCTCTACACTTTTTTGTATATTCAACAACATCTGCTATCATTGTGGGCCAGTAATAACCCGTTCGTTTGAGGCGATCTTATAATTTGGGGCCTGGTTGATGGACACCACAAACTCCATCGTGAGTCGCCCGGAGTGCATGTTTGGCTTCTGCGTCTGATAAGCATCGTAACAGTAGCTCGTCATAAGAGCGTCGGTACAGCATCTTGGTAGCTGAGTCATAGTAAAATATGAGGGATCGCTTTTGGATGGATACTGCTTCCTTCGGGTCCTCGGAGAGGATTCCATAGACAGCGTAGTCTATGAAGGAAAATCTCCAGTCTTTGACATCGACGTTTGTTTCTGCTACGTAACTGTGATGAATATACAAGGCATTTTTCACACAGAATAGTTCTCGACCAGACACTGTGATCGACTGCTGAGTATTGGTTGGAACGGTCAAGAAAGCAGCGAGACCGGCTAGAGCATCTGCTTCTATATTCTGTAGTCAAGGCACGTGCTTGATGAAGAACCCAGCGAAAGTAGATGCTAGCTCGATTGTTGCTCTGTGGTAGGGGATAAGATCTTCATGACGAACTTCATAATCCCCTCGGACCTGACTAACTATTAGCTTGGAATCGCCGTAAGCTTCCAGTCAACTTCCAGTTGCTTCGCCAGTTGTAGGCCAATTAATAAAGTATTATATTCGACCACATTGTTGGTGCATGGTTCCATGAGAGAATATGCACGGTGTATAACCAGATGATCAGGTGACACGAGCACGACACCTACTCCAGCCACGATATTTCCTTTGGGCCCTGTTATTGATGCGTCGTCAAAGAACATTCGCCAAATAGGGATTTCTTCAGTTGTAGTGTTAGACTCCACCACTTCGTCGGGGATTTCATCGTAGAGTTTGGACGACTCCGACACCGGATGAGCTGCTGGGAAATCAGCTAATGCTTGGCCTTTTACTGCCTTCTGAGGAATGAAAATCATATCGTATGGAGTCAACAACATTGCCCATGTAGCTAAACGGGAATTAAGAGAGCCCAGTTTAGTCATGAGTATTCTGAGAGGGTTGACTTTAGATATAATGTGGATAGTCTACCCAGATGTCACGACCCGCACCCGCTTTTTCGGATACGAGACGTGTCCAAGCCAGCCTACGCCGCAGAGTCGGCGGTAGAACGCTGTCAAGCCCGCAAGAAATAAATGCTCAAAATATAATATTTGCTGCTCATTCACATTTCTAAATTTGTTACAACATTTACAACATTTATAATTAAAGAAAATATAAGATTTTATAATCAATGTAATTGATACAACTGCTATCTATTTCTAGGTTGACATCAGCATACCCATGCCTCCCCAGTGCTAAGAGTAATCGCGGCTAAACCTAAAAATTGTTGGTTTCCAGTCAGGAATGGAACAAGTACACAAACCGACGGCAATGCGAAAACACAATAGAATTAACAAGACATGAAAATAACATATGAGATATAAAAATGGAAAGTACTGATGACATGGCACGGTGGAGAAGAAAAGGAAAAATAAATAAAAGACAACTACCTATGTGGTGTGAAATATCCGTTTCGACATGTGAACGGCTAGGGGGTAAATCCGGCACCCTGTACGTGTCGTGTGCAGCTGCTATTATTCAAGAATAGACTTATGGGATAGTTTTGGGTAGTCCACATGTCTACTAAGATATTTCCCCTTCCGACTACTCCGTGTGACGAGCGTGTCAACAAGATGCAAGATATATGTATAGACATGAAATGAAAAGACTACTATTAATCGAAAGCAATCAGAAAGTGCACTTGCCTGAGGTCCTTAGCTGGGGAAACCAATAATACTATACCACTCAACGAGCCACAATCAGTCAACACATGCAAAAGTCTCCAGTTGCTGAAATAAATAGTACCAACATTCTCAGAATAGTCAAATTAGCTAGGATTGCCTGTCCTTAAGTCCAATTTTGGACACAGGGGCAAAACGGTATCCGCCGTTGGACCCGCTTCGTACCGAAAAGCGTGCCAGAGTCAACGGTCTTTAAATTCGTCAAACTACATGTCAACAGATCCAGTTTTTTGATACGAACCCAACCGTATGTCCAAAGTTGGATTTCGGCGGGCCGTGCAAAAAATTGCCCATTGAGTGGGACCGTGGGGCCCGCAAAACGGCGGTCCGATTCAACTGTCTCAGAATTGGACCAAACTTGGCATACAGGACCAGAAAAATGATACGATCCTGTTGGCATAAGTTTTGTTTCGATCTGATAAACGTGCATAAAGTAATTGGGAAATTTGCACAGAGGCCGATACGGTTAATTTCGACGGATACGCATCAAATTCGTCGCGCACACGCGACCAATTTGAATTCCGTCAAAGCCCATATGACCATGAAGCCAATACGCAGCTTTCGATGCTTTCGGTTCGTGACCACGTCGCCCGGATTGGCGGGACGTACGTCGTATCGAGGGGTTTTCTAAGTTTTGGACAGTTTTAAACCTAGGTTTTTCTCGAACTTTGAAAATAGTTTAACAGCAACATAATCGATAAAAATAAATCTGTAAATGGGGTTTCCATCTCGTATATGTTGTCAACAGGCGTGTGGAATTAGATTTTCTAAACCGTCGAGGAATCAACGATTATACGCCTTCCAAATCGGGTAGTTGGTTGTCCTATATGTCCTGTTTTAGAATAGGTTTTTCGGGATTTTCGCTATGATCTTCTGATCGGTATTGTCCAGTAGAATTAATTCTACATGAATAGGATTGAAGGGGGTCAACTAGGCTCTCAAACGTAATTTATAGAATCGAAAATGAACAATTGTTGATAGAGAAAATATACCGCAAAGTCGGGGAGATCGGTCTGCTGTCGTTGTGTCTGTTCCTTGTGTAGGCGGCCGCCGGCGGTCCTCCGACGACGCACGGCCATCAGGATGGCCGCCCGGGGTGGCGCAAGTTCGTCAGGGTGGGTCGTCCAGTTAGGGGAGGCGCTGTGGTTGAGCGGTTTAGGGTTTTATTAACTCTCCTCTCGGCTCTCTCTCGTGTTCCTGATCGGGATATAGGTGAATCCTATATAGAGCTCAGCTGGGGGATTATTAAGGTCGGGTTCCTGTGGGCTTGCTGGTCCACTGGCTGGGCTTGGGGGATTAGCTGGCCGGTTCTGGGCTGCTTACTCATTCTATTCCTTTTTTTCTCTTTGCTACTAGTATATATATATAATATATATATATATATATATATATATATATATATATATATATATATATATATATATATATATATTTATATATATTTTATATATATATATATATATATATATATATATATATATGTATATATGTGCATGAGTAAAAATATATATATATATATATATATATATATATATATATATATATATATATATATATATATATATATATTTATATATATATATATATATATATATATATATATATAAAATATATATATATATATATATATATATATATATATATATATATATATATATATATATACACATACATTTATATATTCATGTAATATATTATTGGACCATTAATATATATAGGTACCCATTTGTATATATATATTTACCACAAAATTATATATTAACATATTTTCTAACTTATAGTAATATTGCAATCATACGATATTTTCCATGCAAATTACTCATGTGCAAATTTTAATCCCGTGTTTGTAAATCCTATTTGTCCGCAGAAAATATATATTTATTCTAATAACAAATATGAAATTATTAAACGCATAGTGAATAACATATACAATATAATAATTCTTTATAACAAAAAATAATACTTATTTGAACGATTAAAATAGATTACGAAGTATATATCTACATGGACATCATTGCACACACTACATCACTGCATGGGCTTGTGCTTATCTTGGGTTCCGTCCGGACTAGTTGGTTACAACCGGTTCTTATACAAATCAATAAATCTTAATAATAAAACTAATAAATAATTAAATATTCTATAGGGGTTAAGTCGTAACTTGGCCTGGTTTTCTTAGTTAGGGCATCACTATGGCTCGGTCTTCCCTGGCATGGCTAATACACTAGCCAAAGCACGTCACTGCACTATCCGTGCCATGCTTTCCAGTCGTCTTGTACTCCAATTTCTAACCATGAATAAAATCATCTTATCATAATAATTAACTAAATAATCATTTCTAAAATTTCTAAAATCACAGTTTAAATAAAATAAATATTAAAAAATATTTCAAAATTTCTGTAAAGGGGAGCTACAAATCTATCCACCTTAAAATAATTTCGTCCTCGAAATTCTAACTCATAAACATGGCTAGAATTCAAAAATCCACTATTACCTCAATCTTCTCAAATTAATTTCTCAGAAATATTTTTACCTCCTCCTAGCTATTTTGTAACTACATATCCGCGAGGGCTTCTACCCACCTTTGGTCACACTACTCCTCAAAACTAAAATCTTATAATCCTCTAACTAGTTGCCAACAATTCTACCAACAGATATCCAGGCGTATGGTATCTAGAATCCTCTTCTATCTATCAAGCAACCCAAAATTTAACAAGCAATAATTTTACACAAGTGGCTAAGAGATATTGATAAATTCTAATAAGCTTGGCCATTCGTCGCTCCAAAATAGGAAGGGCAAGAAGAATAATCGAGTGAAACTATGATGTTTCAAGAGCGGTAGAGAGTATCCAAAAAGAGTGTTTATGAATCATTGATTTATTTACTAGATTGGGCTACTCTATTCCAGTCACAAGCTAAATTGAAGAACCCTTCGTTTCTTAGAGGGGCTCACAATCCATGTAATACAGAAATTCTATCCTCGAAACTAATCTGAACAAAGTTCCAAAATAGAACGGAATTTGAGAAATCAAGATTGTGATCTTTTCCGTGGTTATTTAAACACACGAGCAAGGAATATAAATGCAATACAAGATCGTATCGCGACTTCCAGGTAGATAGAATAAGGGTTACAAACGACTTCACATTCTAAAAGGTGGAGAATACATAATAGGTGTAGGGACCTATTTCAAATAGTTTTTTTTAGTCCGAATATGGTGGCATACATGGATGGGTTTTACTGAGTCTTAATGGGCTTCCTGATTGGACATCCCTCGTTGGTTGGGTGAACCTTGGATTACAATCTATAGGGACTGGACAAGATTCCAATGATAAAACTATTCCTTCTAGAATAGGGTATTATAGAATAGGTTTCTATCCAAGGGGTTGAGTTAGTTGCCCGTCAGGTTGGTTAGCTAGGTTCATAAAGCCCGAAATATGCCTTCCGTGACCTTTGTGTTAAAGCAGCACATGAGGCCTCAATTGGGTGGCACACTAGTGGCATGTGCATAGTGGGCTTCGAGTAAATCACAACCATATATTGGGTCGAATGAACTGACTCAAGATTGAGGCTCTAGTGGAAGTCAAAAAGTATACCGGCATTGTGGTGAGGGTTATAGCTTAGTCCTTTTGTCCTGAAAGTTGTACCACAAGAATAGAGTACAAGGGGACGGGTTTGAGTTGGACATGACATACCTAGATGAAGGTAGACTCATCTAGATCTTGCATATGAAATTCGTTGGAAGATAACAGCTGGTCTCGTGCTCCGAATATTAATGACACGGTCAGGGACACAATATGATCTAAATGGAAAGTGGGAGTCCAAAGGGCACTAACTATCATTCTAATGGAAAATTATTCTTATCAATCGATAATCTTTGTATATCTTAAGAAGGCTTACAGTCTACCCACCTTAGAAGCTAGAATATGGTTTTAGGAATAATAAGGTTAGAAGGATTTTAAAGTCCGGATATTGTACCTCGACTCTGGTCAATAAGGAACAAGGCACAGCGTAACGGAATACGGTAGATATAAGTCAAGCCAAGGATTGTTTCTCAAATTCAGATGGCTAGAAGGTCCCATTGAAGGTCAAGAGGAGAACGAGTAACTCGAGGCAAGGTTCCAATCACAGGGCTGGCCGATGGTAGCTACACTTGCGTATACCACTATCATAGCCATGGGGATACTCTATATCTATCTATCTATCAATTACGAGCTTTCGTCCTTCCAACTAGTGAAAAACAAAAATGATAAAGAGTTCAAGAATGATGTCACTGAATACAATTACGTGATTCAAAGGCGAATGTATAATTCAAGAAGAATTTTCAAAGCAGTCGCGGATGAGATCCTAGAGACATCTATATCTCAATCTACGTAGGGTAATTAGATGAACAGCGAACCAAATGCATCATGGTTGATCAGACCGTAATACAATAATTCTGATTAGACAATATGTTAGCGGGCGTCCCCAATAAACATATGTCTCGAATCAAGCTCGATAAAAGAGCAAGCTTGCAAAAACTAGGCTGTAATAGCAGCATTGGTCAAGATAGTCAAAATGCAAGTATGCGAGATTTTTTTTTTTTGGAAAGGAGGAACAAGTAGTTCGAGTTTTGAGAGAATCAAAACCTTACCTTGTGTCATTGCTTATATAATCATCCTACTATCTTCTATCCATTCGGCCTTAGTCGACTAATGGGTTATGGAACTCTAAATTCTATATTCTAGGTAAACCTATTAACGTCAGTCAATTACCCTGTCAATAGATCACAAGAACCACATAACGCTAGGTTGGGAGACATGCTACTAACTTACAGAACTTTCACTAGTTTTGGCTTTGGATCTTATGGGACACACATGGAATTTTCCTACCCTCTATAGTATCCTAAACTTGTAATCACATATGAAGTCATTTCACCGAGAATTATGCCTCGCCCGTATACTCGGCGGTGGTAAACCCTTGGTTCCACGATTCAGCTATGATATGCTATCAGGTACCCTACCTTATATTGACACAAGGTCAAAAGAGGTCAACAAGGGTATAGTTTTAGCAATGATCCATAACCTACAGCTCTTCGAAAGGATTTCAATTCTATGGGTTGTGCCTCGCCAGTGCGCTGCTGGCTGCAGTGAACCCACATTCTCCGCTCTCAAATAATTGACGACAGTGCGCTGCTGTCTAACCATTAATAGTTAACTAACATTCCTTTAACTATATCCGTAAAATTTATGAGCTTCTAGAGGTTCAAACAGGTTGACTAAAAATAAAGCGGAGGTAGTTGTCCTATCAGTCACAACACTTAAAATAAAAGAGTTAACATGGAGGAAATAACTAAAGACGAAAGGAATACAAACATTCTAGTATCTATTTCATATGCATTTCTATGGTTGAGGGAAAATCTCAAATCAATCTACCTCGAGATTCGTATGCGAATATCAGAATTAGAAAATTTGAACTAATTCCTTACGGCAACATAGAATTTAAAACAGACAATTCTAACTTATGTTATAAGATTTATATCTAAATAGAGCGAAAGAAAAAAATTGAACAGTTTATCAAGATTAACGCCTTAATTCTAGGTAAGCCTAATTTACCAAGTGAATAGTATATCCACATCGGATCATATCGTCATATAAAAAATAAGAGTGTACCTATAGGGATCTAGCAAGCTATCTAAATTGAATAA
Organism: Iris pallida; assembly: GCA_029216955.1. Classification (NCBI taxonomy): domain Eukaryota; kingdom Viridiplantae; phylum Streptophyta; class Magnoliopsida; order Asparagales; family Iridaceae; genus Iris; species Iris pallida. The sequence goes on along the minus strand of JANAVB010021000.1, from coordinate 6,912,044 downwards.
TTCTAAATTGCATGGCCTATCTAACAATCCTAACTACCCAACGGTCAATTTTTACAAGGGACTCATAGTCCTAGACATTTTCTTAAATCAATTTAACCTAAGTTGTGAATGAGCATTTTTTAGTCGCAGGCTCGAAGTAGTACGACTAATATGGTACCACTACGAGTTCGCATATTTACGAAAACTGACCTGCATGGGCCACCACAAAAACTTGTCACAACCCGCACCCGCTTTTTTGGATACGAGACGTGTCCAAGCCAGCCTACGCCGCAGAGTCGGCGGTAGAACGCTGTCAAGCCCGCAAGAAATAAATGCTCAAAATATAACATTTGCTGCTCATTCACATTTCTAAATTTGTTACAACATTTACAACATTTATAATTAAAGAAAATACAAGATTTTATAATTAATGAAATTGATACAACTGCTATCTATTTCTAGGTTGACATCAGCATATCCATGCCTCCCCAGTGCTAAGAGTGATCGCGGCTAAACCTAAAAAATATTGGTTTCCAGTCAGGAATGGAACAAGTACACAAACCGACGGCAATGCGAAAACACAATAGAATTAACAAGACATGAAAATAACATATGATATATAAAAATGGAAAGTACTGATGACATGGCACGGTGGAGAAGAAAAGGAAAAATAAATAAAAGACAACTACCTATATGGTGTGAAATATCTGTTTCAACATGTGAATGGCTAGGGGTAAATCCAGCACCCTGCACATGTCGTGTGCAGCTGCTATTATTCAAGAATAGACTCATGGGATAGTTCTGGGTAGTCCACATGTCTACTAAAATATTTCCCCTCCCGACTACTCCGTGTGACGAGCGTGTCAACAAATAGCAAGATATATGTATAGACATGAAATGAAAAGACTACTATGAATCGAAAGCAATCAGAAAGTGCACTTGTATGAGGTCCTTAGCTGGGGAAACCAATAATACTATACCACTCAACGAGCTACAATCAGTCAACACATGCAGAAGTCTCCAGATGCTGAAATAAATAGTACCAACATTCTCAGAATAGTCAAATTAGCTAGGATTGCCTGTCCTTAAGTCCAATTCTGGATACAGAGACAAAACGGTAATTTCGGGTCAAAACGGTGTCCGTCGTTGGACCCGCTTCGCACCGAAAAGCGTGCCAGATTCAACGGTCTCTAAAGTCATCAAACTACATGTCAACAGGTCCGGTTTTTCGATACAAACCCAACCATATGTCCAAAGTTGGATTTCGGCGGGCCATGCACAAAATCGTCCGTTGAATGAGACCGTGGGGCCCGCAAAACGGCGGTTCGATTCAACTGTCTCAGAATTGGACCAAACTTGGCATACAGGACCAAAAAAATAATACGATCCTGTTGGCGCAAGTTTCGTCTCGATCTGACAAACGTGCACAAAGTAATTGGAAAATTTGCACAGAGGCCGATACGGTGAATTTTGACGGATACGCATCAAATTCGTCACGCACACGCGACCAATTTGAATTCCGTCAAAGCCCACATGACCACGAAGCCAATATGCAGCCTTTGGTGCTTTCGGTTCGCGACCACGTTGCCCGGATTGGCGGGACGTACGTCGTATCGAGGGGTTTTCTAAGTTTTATACAGTTTTAAACCTAGGTTTTTCTCGAACTTTGAAAATAGTTTAACAGCAACATAATCGATGAAAAATAAATCTATAAATGGGGTTGCCATCTCATATATGTTGTCAATAGTCGTGTGCAATTAGATTTTCTAAACCGCCGAGGAATCGACGATTATACGCCTTCCAAATCGGGTAGTTGGCTGTCCTATATGTCCTGTTTTAGAATAGGTTTTTCGAGATTTTCGCTACGATCTTCTAATCGGTATTGTCCAGTAGAATTAATTCTATATGAACAGGATTGAAGGGGGTCAACTAGGCTCTTTAACTCAATTTTTAGAATCGAAAATGAACAATTGTTGATAGAGAAAATATACCGCAAAGTCGGGGAGATCGGGCTGCTGTCGCTGTGTCTGTTCCTTGTGCAAGCGGCCGTCGGGATGGCCGCCCGGGGTGGCGCAATTTCGTCACGGTGGGTCGTCCAGTCAGGAGAGGCGCTGTGGTTGAGCGGTTTAGGGTTTTATTAACTCTCCTCTCGGCTCTCTCTCGTGTTCCTGATCGGAATATATGTGAATCCTATATAGAGCTCGACTGGGGGATTATTAAGGTCGGGTTCCTGTGGGCTTGCTGGTCCACTGGCTGGGCCTGGGGGATTAGCTGGCCGGTTCTGGGCTGCTTTGTCATTCTATTCCTTTTTTTCTCTTTGCTACTAGTATATATATATATATATATATATATATATATATATATATATATATATATATATATATATATATATATATATATATATATATATATATTATTTTTTTTTTGTTTTTTTATACATATATATACACACACACATATTCATATATAATATATTATATATACATATATATATTTTTTATATATATTTATATATACAACTACACATTTATACATATATTATACATATATTATATATTATATATATATATATATATATATATATATATATATATATATATATATATATATATTTTTAATATATATATATATATATATATATATATATATATATATATATATATATATATACACACACACACACATACATTTATATATTCATGTATATATGTATACACCTTAATAAATTATGAATATATATACATGCCTATTTAATCGATATATATAAATGACTATAGAGATATTCATATATACATCTACCATGGATATATACAATACTCATGTAATATACTATTGGACCATCAAATATATATAGGTACCCATTTGTATATATATTTACCACAAAATTATATATTAACATATTTTCTAACTTATAGTAATATTGCGATCATACGATATTTTCCATGCAAATTACTCATGTGCAAATATTAATCCCGTGTTTGTAAATCCTATTTGTCCGCAGAAAATATATATTTATTCTAATAACGAATATGAAATTATTAAACGCATAGTAAATAACATATACAATATAATAATTCTTTATAACAAAAAATAGTACTTATTTGAACGATTAAAATAGATTACGAAGTATATATCTACATGGACATCATTGCACACACTACATCACGGCATGGGCTTGTGCTTATCTTGGGTTCAGTCCGAATTAGTTGGTTACAACCGGTTCTTCTACAAATCAATAAATCTTAATAATATAACTAATAAATAATTAAAATATTCTATAGGGGTTAAGTCGCAACTTGGCCTGGTTTTCTTAGTTAGGACATCACTATGGCTCGGTCTTCCCTGGCATGGCTAATACACTAGCCAAAGCACGTCACTGCACTATCCGTGCCATGCTTTCCAGTCGTATTGTACTCCAATTTCTAACCATGAATAAAATCATCTTATCGTAATAATTAACTAAATAATCATTTCTAAAATTTCTAAAATCACCATTTAAATAAAATAAATAATAAAAAATATTTCAAAATTTTGGGAAGGGGAGCTACACCAGACACATAGTAGCATGTCTTCTGGATGGCAAATACTAGTACACGGCATTCCTTCTCCACCGGTGTGTATCTGTGCTCGGCACCCACCATTGTGCGGCTGAGGTAGTAGATTGCCTGTTCATGGCCGCCTTTATTCTTCTGAGCTAATAGGGCGCCAAAAGAATGGTCCATAGCACGAACATATAGTAAGAAAGGCTTCCCCATTATTGGAGCTACCAATACTGGACGGGTTGTAAGATACGCCTTGATGTCGTTGAATGCGCGTTGATATTGTTTAGTCCAGACGAAAGATACGCCTTTCTTCATGAGCTGGGTGAACGGTTGACACCTTCCAGAGAGGTTTGAAATAAATTATCTGATGTAGGCTAGCCTTTCTTGTAGTAAGCGTAGCTCTTTGAGATTTCTTGGAGGATGCATGTCGAGGATAGCCTTCACTTTCTCTGGGTCCAGATGTATACCCTTTGAAGTGATGACGAAACCAAGGAACTTGCCGCTGGAGACTCCCAGAAAAGGCTTGGTTGGATTAATCTTGAGTTGGTGTGCACGTATTAGTTCGAACACCGTTCTCAAGTCTTGGAGGTGGTTGCCCTTGAGACGGCTTTTGACTGCGATATCGTCTACGTAGCACTCCACAGTTTTGCGCAAATGATCACAAAAAATTGTGTTCATGGCTCGCTGGTATGTCACCCCTATATTCTTCAATCCGAAGGGCATCACCATATAGCAGTATACCCCCAACGGTGTTTGAAAAGATGTGTGTTTCTCATCGTCGAGGAACATCTTGATTTGGTTGTAGCCTGAGAACCCATCCATAAAGGACATCCGGTCGAAGCTGTAAGTATTGTCGATCATTACGTCAGCGATCGGTAGAAGGAACTCGTCTTTCGGACATGTAGAGTGCAACTCATGGTAGTCGATACAGACTCGAACTCTGCCATTCTTTTTTATGACTGGGACGATGTTGGCAACCTATTCTGGGTGTTGTTCCTCGTGAATGAATCCACTGGAAATGAGCTTCTCGACTTTATTCTCGATGGCTTCCATGACGTCTGGTCAGAATCGTCGTTATTGCTGCTTCACTGTCTTAGATTTAGATGAAATATTCAGGCGGTTCATGGCGACTTTAGGGTCCAAGCCTAACATGTCTTCATAGCTCCATGCGAAGACGTCGATGTATTCTCTTATAAGCTGTATAAGAGATTGGCGTTCATCGCCCGATAGACTTTTGCTGATGAAGATTGGTTTAAAAGATGCTTCATCTACTAGATTGACTTCGATGACTTCCTCTTCGGTAGGTGGTTCCCATTGTTCGAAGCACAGCTCCTACCTGGTGTCCATCTTTTAAGCCCATTGTTCGAGTTCGATTGATTGGACATCGTCTGTAATTTGGTTGACGGAAACCATGTTGACGGACAGAGTTGCTTTGGACATGTCGCCGATGCTGGAGTCTGAGTCCCAGAGGAAGGAATCAAAAGAATAAGAACAACGATCTGCTTTATCATCTGATCTTTCGGGAGTTGTTGGAGGAGTGATATAGCCTAAACCAACACCGCTTCGTTGATAGTAGTTCTTGGGTTTGTCGGGAGGAGCAAAGTGTCGTATTGGCAACCGTCGTCCTCGGCCGTAATTTAATCCTTTGTCGCTTTTGATGTCATATCCCATGTTCTGGATGATATTCTTAGCCTGCCAACTATACAGAAAAAGTTGCATTATCCCAGAGTCATAGTCAATTTTTGTGCTGTGTTTGGGAGAAGTAGAGTCTGGAACGAACTTTCTTTCGCCAATTATACGACCGAAGATGATTAGTTCTTTATCCTTCTTTCTAGCTGGAACGATGAAGTAGAGGATATCTTCAGGGTAGACTTTTTCCTGCATGTGAGGCATTGTGATGACATGCAGAGGTGTGGTCCTATGCCGTTCTCTAGAGCGTATATCGTATCTATGTAGTGGTTTACAGATTGATAGACATCGGAGTAATTCAAAGATAAACCTTTACTAAGGAAATACGAAGTTCTTCTTCAGGGATAACATCATCCGCTGAAGGTACATTATTATGAGTATTGATATACTCATTGAGAGGATCATCATCTGGAAGAGGAGCCACAGTCTTGGCCGAGTTCACTACGTGGGGTAATTCTTTAGGATTGGGAGGACGGGCATCAGTAGGTTCCTCCCGGGGTGTCTTGCTAAGAGTGATGGTCAATGGTTTGACCTTGTCGGGATTCTTCTTTTTCATCCAGATTGTGAGAGGCTTCGGAGTACTTTTTAGAGTAGTACGTCCTTTGATTCGGATAATCAGGGGACCATCATTGGAGGATGGACTTGCTTCAGCTTTATTGTCAGCTTCGTTGCCATCATCCTTGGCGGGCTGAGATTGGTAAAGTACCGAATCCCCATAGTAAGCTTCGATGCCCTTAAAAGGATCGACATCGGCAAACTCCGTCTTCATGACACCATCGCTGTTGACGTACTTGAAGCACTGGTAAAGTGTGGAAGGAACGATCATGTTCTCGTGTATCCATGGATGTCCCTACAAGATGTTGTAGGATATATTGGCATCGATCACATAACAGGAAACCTCCGTTCGAAGATCACCGATCTAGCATTTGAGACAGATCTTGTCCAGCGGATGGCTTCGACCAGTATTGAAAGCCATGATAGTTGTGTTGGTTGCAGATAGCTTGTGCAGAGGGATTTCCAGAACTTGAAGCAAACTTCTAGGAATGATGCTGAGGGAGGATCCTGGATCGATGTGCATGCGGTCCACCTTGATCGCCCCGATATACCCTGTATAGTACAGGAGTCTATCGTGATGATTATTTTTGAGTAGCATGTCCTCCTGTGAGAAGGTGATGTTGGGCACCACTTTCATAGTACTGTGGCAGTGGGGACAGGAGACAGGATCTTCAGTGGGGGCCTTAACTTCGGCGAAGTAAGAATCGGCATGTAGTAATGCCTCACTTAAAGCCTTCCGCGTTTCTTTGGAGAGTCGCAATAGATCGAACAGAGATAACCTGGCAGGTGTATTGGCTAGCTGAGCCAGTATGTCAAATTTGTAGGACCGATCGATGCCTTCGAGAGCTGGAGCCTTCAGAGATTTGTCAAACCGCGTCTCATTCTGCTTGGATTTATCCGTAGTTTGGGGCTTGGACGGGCCGACTTCTGAGCTTATGGTGGCAGCAGGAGCTTGAAGAGGTACTGCTTCTTCTTGTGTGGGATCGTACGTCCGAAGATAAGTCTTCTTCGATCGCGTCTCGCCAGATAGAACCTCGTAGATGGGAGAGGATACCATATGGCATGACTTGAATTTCTTGCCCCTTCTTGCTTTGGGAGGTACTACCCCCTGCGTCACTTCTTGCACAAGGTCCGGATGGACCCACATGATCTCACCACCTTCAGTCGTGAGTGGGACCAAGGTCGAGTTACGAGCTGGTGGTAGGTTGACGACTTCCATCATCGCCTTGGGGATCGAGACCACGCCGTTTGGGACTTCTGTAGGAGGAAAGTCGCCAAACTGAAGAGAGATCATGTTAGCAGATACGACCTTGTCTTCAGCTTCGAGGTTGATCACTTGGCTGTCGATAAGCTGTTGTATCTTTTTCTTCAAGACGATGCAGTCCTTGGTAGAGTGATGCACGTACTGATGATAGAGACAGTACTTGGGATCATTGAGTTGGCTCGCCTCTGCAGGACATTGTGGTGGAGGCAATGTCAGCTTATTATCCTTTGTCAATGTGTGAAAGACGGTAATGACATCATCTTCGTCAAAGGAGAAGGTCTCCTTAGGCTTGTCGGAGGTGCCCTAAGAATTGGAAGCTCCTTTGGATGTGTCGACCTTCAGGACTTCTTTTCCTTTACCCCCACGGACAGGGATAGTTTGAGGATGCTTGCCCTTGTCTTCGGATTTGGGTGTTTTCAACCCCAGTAGTTCCAAGTTAGGAACGTCATTTTCAGTAGCATCTGTGGCCCCAATAAAAGCGGGCCATGTATCATACTTATGTATACCTAGACAAAACTTTACTGTAGGAAGGAAGTTATGTCGACAAGTATCCATAAGTTCTAAGTCTGGTATGCCGAAGGGCATCTTCAGTGCTAGCCGCCTGAACCATTCGATGAAGGAGATGACAGACTCAGTCCTCCTTTGCTTGGTCTCAATGAGGGTGGACATACTAACATGCATGCCGCTCTCGTAGAACCTGTTCAGGAATAACCTCTCCAAGTCTTTGAATGAATTGATACATCCGTCAGGCAAACTGCAGAGCCATTCGAAGGCTATCCCCTGCAATGTGCTAATAAACAGTTTCGACAGGAACGGATCATCTCTGGACTAGTGCAGAGTCTGCGTGTTGAAGTACATCATGTGCTGACGAGGAGAAGTCAACCCGTCAAATGAGTTCAGCGTCAGCGGCTTGTAGTTAGGAGGGCAAGTTGTCATCCCCATTTTTTGTTATACATATTTCCAGTATACGTATACGGAATCCTGACACGTATTTTTATTTCTCCTACCTTGCTAGCTAATTTTGGTTTAATCTTGTTTAGGTCCATCATGGCATATCTTGGTTTGACTTGGTTCATTTTGGTTTGACTTGGTTTAATTTCATGGTTCATCATGTAAACCCCTACCTACCACCATCTCCATTTAAAACCCACCTACTTTTCTCTCTCTTCATTATTTCTCAAAACCCCTTCTTCTTCTTCTCCATTAAAACCACTCCCCCTCCATAGGTAAGTGCATCTTGCTCTAACTTAAGAACCTATTTTGATGGTTCCAATGGCTTCTTAGCATGATTCTAAACCACTTTAGAACTTGAAGATTTTCATTTTGGTGCATAGATTTTTGTAAATATAGGAAATTGCCATTTTTGGATTTGTATAGTTTTGATCTATTTAACTTCTTCATTTGCATATTTTGATGGTTCCATGTCGTAGAGAATTTCATTCTACCCCATTTTGACCTATGGAAGTCCGAATTTGGACTCCGGACGAAGATTTGGCGGAGCTCGGAAGCTACGGCCTTTTTCGCATTTTTCTTCCCGAATCTGTCAAAAAGAAGAACAGTGCTTGGGCGCATGAACTTGCCATGCGCCCAAAGCAGACCTTCCCCCTAGTGGGCGCATAGGTATGCCCCCTTTGGGCTCATATATGTGATCCTATGTGGGCGCATAGCCTCGTGTTGGCGCATAACTTTCTAAACATGTCACAGCACCTTGCCTTTTCCTTGGCACTTGGCCAAGGGTCTTGCTCCCTTCCTTGGGCGCATAAACCTCCCTCATGTGGGTGCATAGGGGCTGCCCATGTGCGCGCATAGGGGCTGCCCATGTGGGCGCATATAGCTCCCCCCTTTGGGCCCATAGTGGTCAGGGCCGCATTCCTTTGGGCTTTTGTGATCTTTTAGGTTTTGCTCCTTTTTGCCAAGTTGTTTCATGATTTTTCCATGGGTTGCTCACACGATCACGACACGACTCATGCGTGCCACAGCTTGGCATGACACAACACGACATGGCACGTACGTGCCGCGGCTAGGCATGATACGACTCGTGCAAGCCGTGGCACGACTTGGCACGACTTAGAACGATCAGCTTAGTCATGGCACGGTTTTCTATGTATGGCTAATATTTGAATACAACACGATTTGTGGACAATGTCTGGCGCGACTTGGCATATGTTAGCCTTCATGTAGGTGCATAAAACCATGTAGGCGCATAGCCCTTGGACGCACGATGTTTTTGGCATTTTTCCCTTTTATGTATTTCCTTCTTTATGATGCAAGTTGCCATGTCTTTTCGACTTTATTGTACCTTACTCTTTATACCATGTCTTCTTACTTGGAACGGTGGCCCGTTAGGGTGTATTCAGGATTATGTCTCTCCTCTACCGACATATTAGCTTGCATAATGATATGCTGCATAGCCATGATATGTGAACACGATGTGTTGATTACTGAGTAGTAAACCAGGAAGGTGGCCCGTCGTGGCACACTTCTAACAAGTAACAAATACAAGTAACATGACATGATGGTGACCCGTCGTGGTGCACCCTTGACAAGAAATCTTGACATATAACTCATGAACGCTGTTGCGACGACTAACTTGACATGCTAAATAAACTCTCATCTTGACACCGTGGGTGATTGTATTGAATGTGCTCGTATAAGCTACCAGTCTTATTCGCATCTTGTCTAGGACTTGTATCCTTGGTTACCACGGTCAGGGATACATACTGAATCTGACTAGGTTAATGACTAGATTGATCAAATAGTTCATATAGAGAGGTATTCCGGCTACAAGCAATCCCGTTATCTGGGCGCCTTCTCTAATAGACTTGTAGCCTGCCGACGAGTAGGGCACATTTCCAGCTCACTGTCATGTGGGGCACTTCATGAAATGATTACTATGCATACTGTCACGTGTTGCACTCAAGTAACCTAACAAGTCATGATAACTCTTAGCATGGACCATGCGTCTGGATAACCTGGATAGTCTGCAGGGCTTGTGGCCGTAAGGATATCTCATTGCATCTTGCTAGTAACTAGGCTTGTGATAACCCTAGTTAGTTTAACTATCAAGCCGTACTCTTGCTTGGCCATGAATGTTGGATGGAGTTCCATCTTGTCTAGTCTGCCTAGACCCAGTACATGGCTATCTCAGGACATGCTTGTGTGTGCTTTACCTTATCGATAATTGGTTAGAGACTAAGTTCTGTTCAGGTGAAGGGTTACAACCTCGGTCCTTGTTTGGTTTACAGGTTGTAACTTGGTTACCAGAATAGTCCTTTAGTTATCTTATCGTTTATCACCCTGTTTTCCCTAATTCATGTCTTTTGTTATTTCATCTATGATCTTATGTGCTAATATGCTGGTTTTAGTTCTTAAGTGAAGCCTCCTTGTGGCACTTGTTCTTTCTGGGTCTGACCCAGCTAGTTTTGTATAGCCAGATTTCGGAGCAGCTTTTGAGGATCTCCTAGCCTTCCTGCCAGATGGTGACCACTAGGCGCAACCCTGGCAACGAGTGGATTCTTATTTTGCTCTTCCACTCCCTTGTAAAAATATTCTTTTGAGGCATTTAGCCGCCGAGCAAGTGTTAGCTCATTTGCAACTTTACTTACAGTCTGCCTACGGGCTGTAACATGGTTGACAAATCCTAGGTTTGATCATGTATGACTTAAACTCTTGCTAGTCTTCGCATTTTGTATGACTAGCTTCATGATCATCTGAATATGTAATATGTGGGATGCCTTACTTTGTATGTCTGATGATCTACCATCTTGTTATATATACTTGCTTGCTTGAGATTGCAACACTAGATTTGTTCTTGACCCTAAGCGACTAATGGCTTGTAGTAAACCCTCATGCATCTAGACAGCCGTGACCGTATTGTGAGATGGAATTCACTTCAACGTACGTAGCTGGCTGTGTCTGTCCCCCGTTCTCCAGTATTCTGGTTCTGGGGCGTGACACGGTTTAAGTGGTGGCCCAAAACATGCAAATGAAGAAGTTAAATAGATCAAAACTACACAAATCTAAAAATGGCAATTTTCTAGATCTACAAAAATCCATGCACCAAAATAAAAATCTTCAAGTTCTAAATTAGTTTAGAATCATGCTAAGAAGCCATTGGAACCATCAAAATTGCTTCTTAAGTGAGAGCAAGATGCACTTACCTATGGAGGGGGAGAGGTTTTAATGGAGAAGAAGAAGGGGTTTTGAGAAATAATGAAGAGAGAGAAAAGTATGTGGGTTTTAAATGGAGATGGTGGTAGGTAGGGGTTATATGATGAACCATGAAATTAAACCAAGCCAAACTAAAATGAACCAAGTCAAACCAAGATATGCCATGATGGACCTAAACAAGATTAAACCAAAATTAGCTAGCAAGGCAGGAAAAATAAAAATATGTGTCAGGATTCCGTATACGTATACTGGAAATACGTATAACAAAAAACGGGGATGACAATTCTACCCACCTTAAAAGAATTCCGTTCTCGGAATTTAATCAAGAGGCTAGAGATGTCGAGCAAGCTATACTAATCACAGACAAGTTATAACTAAGCAATCAATCAAGCAATCATTCATGCAAGCAATGAAGTTGAAGGCATAAGACATAAAAAGACATTATACCTTACGAGTCAAACAGGTCGGGATATCGCGATCGGATATCATCCTCACGCTCCCACGTTGACTCACCCAAAGAGTGATGATCCCAAGTAACACGGACTAACTTGCTAGTCTTGTTCTTTAGTATCTTCTCTCTTCGGTCCAATATGGATACGGGTCTCTCCTCATACGAAAGGTTGGTACTAACAACAAATTTTGAATGATCAAGGATATGACTCGGATCTGGGATATACCGTCGTAATTGGGATACATGGAAGACATCATGTACTTCACGTAGCGACGGCAGAAACTGAACTGCTGCTGCTACTGCCATCCGCAATGCTGGGGAAGAAGGTTCTACTCCACCTCAGAAAAATAAAAACTCTGGCTCACCAGGAATACTAAAAATAATCTTGTCGATATGGCAATCTATTCTAGGATACTGGTCCCTCAACCAATCCATTCCTAGGACCACAACATAATCGGCCATCGGAAACTCTATCAACATAGCAAAAAACTCTCTACCGCTAACTACGATCCGACACGAAGAAAAGACTCTATCTACCCCCACAAGACCGTTACCAGTAAGTATATTGAGCCTTACTGATAATGACTCGGGCTCCAGTCCTATCCGTGTTGCAAATCGTACAGACATAAATGAATGCGATGCACCCGAATCAAATAATACTGATGCAGAAAAAGAGTTGACAAAAATGGTACCTGCCACCACCTCACCTGATGCCAACTCTACATCTACAGTCAAAGCCATCGCTTGACCTTTCCCTTTGGGTGCTGGTCCCCTCTGCTGGAAACCTCTCTAGCAGTTCTGAATCTGAGCTTGGACCTGGGCATACTGCTGCGGTCGTGTACAGTTGACTTCGGTGGTTCGTAGAAAGGTCACCTTCATCTCGTAGAGTTCTCCTATAACAACAGTTTCCAGGCCAGTATCCAGATGGCACCCTTTGAAGCCTTATACGGCAGGAAATGTAAATCTCCTTTGGCTTGGGATGATATCGGTGAGAGGCAAATGCTTGGACCAGAGATGGTAACGTGGACTATTGAGGTGGTCAGACAAGTCAGAGATCATCTTCGAATTACACAAGATCGCCAGCTTCATTGGGCCGATTCTCATCAGCGTCCTCTTGAATTTTCTGTCAGCGACCACGTATTCCTTAGGATCTCGCCTATCCGTGGCGTCATTCGTTTCGACGTACGGGGAAAGCTCAGTCCTTGGTATATAGGGCCGTTTGACATTCTAGAGCAAGTAGGTGATGTGTCCTATCGTCTCGCTCTTTCGTCATCGCTATATGAAGTACATGATGTCTTCCTTATATCCCAATTGCGACGGTATATCCCGGATCCGAGTCATGTCCTTGATCAATCGGAATTGGTTGTTGGTACCAACCTTTCGTATGAGGAGAGACCCGTATCCATATTGGACCGAAGAGAGAAGATACTCAAGAACAAGACTATCAAGTTAGTCTGTGTTGCTTAGGGTCATCACTCTTTGGGTGAGTCAACGTGGGAGCGTGAGGATGATATCCGATCGCGATATCCCGACCTGTTTGACTCATAAGGTATAATGTCTTCTTATGCCTTATGCCTTCAACTTAATTGCTTGCATGAATGATTGCTTGATTGATTGCTTAGTTATAACTTGCCTGTGATTAGTATAGCTTGTTCGACATCTTTAGCCTCTTGATTAAATTCCGAGGACGGAATTCTTTTAAGGTGGGTAGAGTTGTCATCTCCGTTTTTTGTTATACGTATTTCCAGTATACGTATACAGAATCCTGACACGTATTTTTATTTCTCCTGCCTTGCTAGCTAATTTTGGTTTAATCTTATTTAGGTCCATCATGGCATATCTTGGTTTGACTCGGTTCATTTTAGTTTAGCTTGGTTTAATTTCATGGTTCATCATGTAAACCCCTACCTACCACCATCTTCATTTAAAACCGACCTACATTTCTCTTTCTTCATTATTTCTCAAAACCCCTTCTTGTTCTCCATTAAAGCCTCTCCCCCTCCATAGGCAAGTGCATCTTGCTCTCACTTAAGAACCCATTTTGATGTTTCTAATGGCTTCTTAGCATGATTCTAAACCACTTTAGAACTTGAAGATTTTTATTTTGGTGCATGGATTTTTGTAGATCTAGAAAATTGCCATTTTTGAATTTGTGTAGTTTTGATCTATTTAACTTCTTCATTTGCATGTTTTGATGGTTCCATGTCGTAGAGAATTTCGTTCTACCCCATTTTGACCTATGGAAGTCTGAATTTGGACTCCGGATGGAGATTTGGCGGAGCTCGGAAGCTACGGCCTTTTTCGCATTTTTCTTCCTGGATCTGTCGAGAAGAAGAACAGTGCTTGGGCGCATGAACTTGCCATGCGCCCAAAGCAGACCTTCCCCCTAGTGGGCGCATAGGTATGCCCTTTTGGGCGCATATATGTGCTTCTATGTGGGCGCATAGCCTCGTGTTGGCGCATAACATTCTAAACATGTCACAGCACCTTGCATTTTCCTTGGCACTTGGCCAAGGGTCTTGCTCCCTTCCTTGGGCACATAAACCTCCCTCATGTGGGTGCATAGGGTCTGCCCATGTGGGCGCATATAGCCTCCCCTTTGGGCGCATAGTGGTCAGGGCCGTATTCCTTTGGGCTTTTGTGATCTTTTGGGTTTTGCTCTTTTTTGCCAAGTTGTTTCATGATTTTTCTATGGGTTGCTCACACGATCACGACACGACTCGTGCGTGCCACAGCTTGGCATGACACGACACGACATGGCACGTGCATGCCACGGCTAGGCATGACACGACTCGTACAAGCCACGGTGCGACTTGGCACGACTTAGCACGATCAGCTTAGTCATGGCACAATTTTCTATGTATGGCTAATATTTGAATACAACACGATTTGTACGAGCCGCGTCAATGTCTGGCACGACTTGGCATATGTTAGCCTTCATGTAGGCGTATAGAACCATGTGGGCGCATTGTCCTTGGATGCACGATGTTTTTGGCATTTTTTCCTTTTATGCATTTCCTTCTTTATGATATAAGTTGCCATGTCTTTTCGGCTTTATTGTACCTTACTCTTTATGCCATGTCTTCTTACTTGGAACGGTGGCCCATTAGGGTGCATTCAGGATTATGTCTCTCCTCTACCTACATATTAGCTTGCATAATGATATGCTGCATAGCCATGATATGTGAACACGATGTATTGATTACTTAGTAGTAAACCAGAAAGGTGGCCCATCGTGGCGCACTTCTAACAAGTAGCAAGTACAAGTAATATGACATGATGGTGACCCGTCGTGGTGCACCCTTGACAAAAAATCTTGACATGTAACTCATGAACGCTGTTGCGACGGCTAACTTGACATGCTAAGTAAACTCTCATCTTGACACCGTTGGTGATTGTATTGAATGTGCTCGTATAAGCTACCAGTCTTGTTCGTATCATGTCTAGGACTTGTATCCCTGGTTACCACGGTCAGAGATACATTCTGAATCTGACTAGGTTAATGACTTGATTGATCAAGTAGTTCATATAGAGTGGTATTCCGGCTACAAGCAATCCCGTTATCTGGGCGCCTTTTCTAATGGACTTGTAGCCTGCCGACGAGTAGGGCACATTTCTAGCTCACTGTCATGTAGGGCACTTCATGAAACGATTACTATGCACACAGTCATGTGTTGTACTCAAGTAACCTAACAAGTCATGATAACTCTTAGCATGAACCTTGCGTCTGGATAACCTGGATAGTCTGCAAGGCTTGTGGACGTAAGGATATCTCATTGTATCTTGCTAGTAACTAGGCTTGTGATAACCCTAGTTAGTTTAACTATCAAGCCGTACTCTTGTTTGGCCGTGAATGTTGGATGGAGTCCCATCTTGTCTAATCTGTCTAGACCCAGTCATGGCTATCTCAGGACATACTTGTGTATGCTTTACCTTATCGATAATTGGTTAGAGACTAAGTTCTGTTCAGGTGAAGGATTACAACCCGGTCCTTATTTGGTTTACGGGTTGTAACTTGGTTACCGGAATAGTCCTTTAGTTATCTTATCGTTTATCACCCTATTTTCCTTAATTCATGTCTTTTGTTATTTCTTCTATGATCTTATGTGCTAATATGCTAGTTTTAGTTATTAAGTGAAGCCTCCTTGTGGCACTTGCTCTTTCTGGGTCTGACCCAGCTGGTTTTGTATAGCCAGATTTTGGAGCTGCTTTCGAGGATGTCCCAGCCTTCCTGCCAGATGATGACCACTAGGCGCAACCCTGGCAATGAGTGGGTTCTTATTTTGCTCTCCCACTTCCTTTTAAAAATATTCTTTGAGGCATTTAGCCACCGAGCAATTATTATCTCGTTTACAACTTTACTTACTGTCTGCCTACGGGCTGTAATATGGTTGACAAATCCTAGGGTTGATCATGTATGACTTAAACTCTTGCTAGTCTTCGCATTTTGTATGACTAGCTTCATGATCATCTGAATATGTAATGTATGGGACGCCTTACTTTGTATGTCTTATGATCTACCATCTTTTTATATATACTTGCTTGCTTAAGATTGAGACACTAGGCTTGTTCTTGACCCTAAGAGACTAATGGCCTGTAGTAAACCCTCATGCATCTAGACAGCCATGACCGTATTGCGAGGTGGAATTCACTTCAACGTACGTAGCTGGCTGTGTCTGTCCCCCGCTCTCCAATATTCTGGTTCTGGGGTGTGACACAAGTAGCGTTCTTTCACTCAGGAAGATACGGTTGAGATATCTCCATCTTTTGAAGCTCGTCTTTGTGTGAGATGGTGTCGAGACGAACGACCAAGAAATCAATTGTATCCTGTTGATTGAGCAGGTGTTGGAAAACGGTTGCTGAACGGTTGTCAGGCGTCGTTGGCGAAGGACCACCCCCAGCATTTGTAAGATTTAGAAGAGGTGCAACGAAATGATACTCCTTTTGTAGTGAAGGAGGGTCATTGCTGTGAGCTGGACTAGCGTAGACCGAGACGTTTTGTTGAGGTGGCAAAACAGTCCCGGCAGCTTGAACCACCATGATACTGGTAAGCATATCAGTGATCTTGGCAAATGCTGTTTCAAGACCCTCTAGCCGTTTGCTGGTCTGGTCACTGGCTTCTTCAGGTCTTTCTCCGTCCGCCATGTATGTAGATAGCATGCACAGAGGAAACAGTACAACTGGTGCTGATACTGTCTGTCTCTGAGTGGATAAGTCCTTCATATTCAGGTAGAGGAGGTAAATAGTCGCCATAGATTCGGAGGGATCATCGTCCTCTGGAAGGCTACCCCCAGTATGGGGGTCATCCGCTTCAGATTCTGAGGGAATGCTACCCCCAGCTTGAGAATCTTCGTCGTTCATACGGAATCTTGCCTTTGATCGAGTGCCCATATAGACTCCTTCGGATGTGACAGCCTGTTGGCCATCTGTGGTAGACTTCTCCTTCTTCTTCTCGTGGAGCTAAGAGAGAAAGTTGGGTTCGTAGTCCACCGTCTTTGATTGGAGCTTCCGTAAGGGGGACCCCATGAAGCCATGTTGGATGAAACACACAGTGGCTTCTCGTCGTCAGAGAAGTGCAGCTGTCGAAACATGGACTTTCTCTGAGGCACTCTTGTTGCTTTGGAGCAACAATAGTTGATAACAATACTGGTGCACGGAAGTGCACTATGAATTGTTATGTTCTCCCTTGCTTTACGCTTATGATTTATCATGTCGTACAAGTCAGCGGAAAGAAGTTTTGCCTTACAACCCATGTTGCATGCATCGTCGAGCTTCGCATGCGGGTTCGTAAGGAGAGTAGGCACATCCAGACTTAGTTCATGTGTAGGGGCAACCTCCACACCTAAGTTCTATGATGTCCTTGAAGACAGTCCCGTGTTATACGCGTTGGGGCCTGTCTTTTTGTTGTGGGCACATAGGCATTGGAGACTGGCCTTGGGCGCATGCTCCTTGACAGTATGTCTGAGCCTCCTTGATGTGGGCGCATAGTATGGATCCAGAGAGCCTGGGTGCATAGCCTTGGGTGCATAGCTTTGGATGCCCAGTCTGCTAAAGACAGAAGTGTTCTGGTTGGGGCTATGCGCCCAAACACTTCCTTGTGCGCATGGTTAATTCCCTATTATGCAACTATTGTGATTATGAGTGTTGATCATACACCCTACGTATGATTAACCAGACCATGAATCTATTGTACAAGTACCCAAGCCGGCCACATGTCGTAGCTAGTACTCATACACCTAGATAGATGATTTTTGATTCTTGTACATGCTATGATCAGTTTTACTTGCCATTATTCTATTTCTAGTTTATAGCTTTTACCTTGCCATGATACTTACATGTACAGTCCATTACTCTTGTATATTCTCTCTATTTACTGGTATATTTTCAATATCGTCTAACTAGAACTGTTATTGGAGATTTTGTGCTCGTTCCATCCTGACTGGATATGTTGACAAAATTTTACAGATTATGGCGAGGAAGAGTGTCCTACCTACTACGGTCCCCATGACGTAGTTGGTTTAGACTTGGAGACCCTATTTTAGCAGGGGTTAGCTCCAGTAGATGAGGCTTTAGAGTAGCTTAGCTAGATTAGTTTGGTACTAGACTTTGTCTCCAGATTATATTTTGGCTTGTTATTATTTTAGTATTTGTATTTGAGATTGATGACTCTGGACTTGTATTATTTCTGTGTTGGACTTTCAGGACGATATTTTCATATCTTGTTGTCTTTATCTTTCAGTGTCATCTTTTCTTCTTAGAATTTGTGATTGAGTATATTATATTGTCATTACTTGTCCTCCGTTCGGAGTTGACCATTCTCGACAGGTTTTGATATTTTAATTGTTGTTAGATAGTAGACCTAGACAACGTTCTATGTCATTTCTACGGCGTAGGCTGGGACGTTGTCTCACACTTATGCCCTTACTCCGGGTGCGGGTCGTGACAATACGAATGCTAAATTTGTGAAGTCTTGTGCGATCTCTAAAAAGTTAGAGATCAAGTTAGGCAAACAGATCATCCCAGTTACACGGCCTAAGATTAGTCCTTATACCAAGCAAACACCACAAATGACTAAACCAAAGAAAGCACCTAAGCAACATGCTTCTCAAAATCATGCTTTCACATACAGGTTTCTAATAAAGACACAAGAAATTTGTCAACACAGAAACCAAGAACACAATTTCGAAAATCATGTACAAATACTGTGGTACATACGGGCACATATTACAGTACTGTAGAACTAAAAAGCTTATTGACACAAATTTACTGGCTTGGAATTCTAAGACTAATCATAATAGACCCTTGAAGAAATGGTACCAAAGGATTCATCTACTCATTTTTAGGTGGACCCTCAACCCTCGCATGATAAAAGCAAGTGGATACTCGATAGCAGATGTTCGCGGCACATGACTGGTGATGCATTTTTATTCGCTATTCTATCGATGAAGAAAGAAGGATATGTTTCCTTCGACAACAATCTGAGAGGTGATATTATAGGTAATGGCACTGTTGTTATATCTTCCTATCTAGAAATAAAAGACGTTTGCCTAGTTACATAATTGAAACATAACATATTGAGCATAAGTCATTTGGCAGATAATGGTTATGGCATCAATTTTGTAAAAGAAAAATATTCTATATATGAGATGTCAATTGGGAATCTTGTATATGAAGGGATTAGAGAAGATAATATTTATGTTTTCTTTCTAGAACGTATTAACGATGCAGGTAAGTGCCTAGTAGCCAATCAGGATGAAAGCTGGCTATGGCACATAAGGCTAGGATATGCAAATATGGACATTATCTCAAGGCTATACACTAAAAAGCTGGTAAAAGGACTCCCAGAAATTACCTTCAAGAGAGAGATGGTATATTCAGACTACAAAAAGAACAAGGCAACTAGGTCATCCTTTAAATCCTTCAACGCTGTAAGCACTTCTAGACCTTTGTAGTTGATTCATATGGATTTGTTTGGTCCTAGTAGAGTCGCTAGTCTTGGCGGTAAACTCTGCACTTTTGTTATAGTTGATGATTTCTCTCGTTATACTTGGGTGTACTTTTTTTATCAAACAAAGTAATACTATTTTTGAATTTCAAGTATTTTGTAAAAAGGTACAAATCGAAAAAGGCTTAATGATTACTCGAATCTGAAGTGATCATGGTGGCGAATTCTAAAATACTGATTTTAAAAAGTTTTATAACGATAGTAGATATTACCACGAGTTTTCTTGTCCTAGAACTCCTTAATAGAATGGTGTTGTGGAACGAAAGAATAGTACTCTAAGCGATATGGCTAAAGGCATGTTGAATCACCATAATCTTTCTTAAGTTCTTTTGGGCAGAAGTAAGTACAGTCTGTCATATTTTGAATAGGGTGTTAATTCAACCTATATCGAAGAAAATTCCTTACGAATTATGGTTTGGAAGGATTCCAAACATTTTATATTTTAAAGTTTTTGGTTGTCGTTGTTTTATCCTGAACACCAAGGATAACTTGGTTAAGTTTGACTCGAAGGCAGACGAGAAAATATTTTTCGAGTATGCTACCAATAGTAAAGGATATAGAATTTTTAAGAAAAGATCTATGATTGTTGAAGAATCTATTAATGTTACTTTTGATGAGCTCACTAGTCAGAGATCTAATGATAGTGATGATGAAGATGTACAAACCAAAGCAACTGAAGGTACTGCTACCAATGAAAGTTATCTGGAGAGTCTGCCAAAGAAGATAAAATTCATACCAGACCATCCAGAGACACTGGTAATCGGTGATGTATCTAAAGGAATAGGTACGCGTTCTTCAACTAGAGATATAGCAGCAAATATAGCTTTCATTTCTCAAGTAGAACCCAGGTCAGTAGCTTATGCTTTTTCTGATGAGTTTTGGATTGATGCCATGCAAGTGGAACTTAATCAATTTGAGAGAAACTAAGTTTGGAAACTTGTTGCTAAACCTATTGGTCAATCAATAATTGGTACTAAATGGGTGTCCTGAAATAAATTAAATGAGGATGGACACGTTGTACACAACAAAGCACGTATAGTGGCACAAGATTATAATAAAAAAGAAGGGATTAGCGAGACATATGCTCTTGTTGCTAGACTAGAGTCTATTTGTATGTTTTGTGCATTTGCATGTTTTCATAATTTTAAACTTTTTCAAATGGACGTAAAAAGTGCATTTTGAACGATTTTTGAAGGAAGAAGTTTTTGTAAAGCAACCCCCTGGTTTTGAGGATTTTTAAAAACTTGATTACATTTTCAAGCTTAGAAAAGCGCTCTATGGTCTTAAACAAGCACCACTTGCTTAGTATGAACGCCTAAGTGCTTTCCTACTTGTAAATAGTTTTTCACAAGGAAGAGTTGATACAACCTTGTTTATCAAATCTTCAGTTGATAGTATTTTACTTATACAAATTTACGTAGATAAAATTATTTTCGGTTCTACTAACAAAAAATTTTGTCAAGATTTTCTAAGTGTATGCAGAGTGAGTTTAAAATGAGTATGATAGGAGAACTCAACTACTTTCTAGGACTCTAGCTCAAACAGCACTCGCAGGGAACCTTCATCAATCAAGCCAAGTACAAGAAGATTTACTAAACAAGTATGACTTCGACAACGCAAAACTTATCGGCACACCAATGGCAGCATCAACAAGACTTGATACCGATAAAAGTGGCAAACCAGTCGATCAGCGTAAGTATCGAGGTATGATCGGTAGTTTACTTTATTTAACTGCTAGTCGCCCTGATATCATGTTTGGCATTTATATTTGTGCACGATATCAAGCTAATCATAAGGAATCACACTTATGCGTCGTTAAGCATACCTTCCGATACCTTAAATAAACTTCTATAGTTGGCTTATGGTATCCCAAAACTACATCGTTTGACCGAATCGGTTACTCTGATGCTGATTTTGCTTGATGCAAAGTAAACCATAAAAGTACCAGTGGTACGTGTTATTTCCTAGAAAAAGCCTTAGTCTTTTGATTTAGTGAGAAGCAAAACTCTGTAAAATTATCAACAACTGAGGCCGAGTACATTGTCGTAGGACGTTGTTATGCTTAGATTTTATAGATAAAGCAAACCCTAGAAGGCTATAATCTGCACTACACTAAGATTCCCATTTATTATGATAACACGACCACTATTAACTTGACTAAGAACCTCTTATGTCATTTACGCACTAATACGTCACCACTTTTTACATGATCAACAACAACACGGAGATATCTGCGTAGAATTATTGACACATATCATCAACTAGCAAACATTTTCATAAAACCACTAGCTGAAGATCGTTTCAATTATCTGCATCGAGAGTTAGACATACTTGAATTTTCAGAGTCATAATGCGTCATGATTAATAAAAATACACAAAACTTGATATTCAGCAATTTATTAATTAAAATTATTTTGGGTACAAGCCGAAAGGGTCCTTCTGTCATACAGGCATAAATAGCCTGAAGCGAGACGGTGTACTAGTCTTCGGACTACCGCTAGATAGGATCTGGCCCCTACAGCTAACCCAAAGTGATGAATATTAATTAAATCAAAGAGTTAGAAGTTATTGAGTTATTTTTATCATTCATTACACATAAAATGACCTAAAATTTGAGTGGCCGAGCTCGGACCGAATTCGAACCAAACTCGGACCGAGTTCTGATCGAGTTTGGGCCAAACTCTGTGGGGACATTTTCTATAATAGCAGCGAACCAACAGCCCTCTTTCCCTATTCTACTTTCTTCTTTTTCCGAATACCGCCTCCAAACCCTAAAAACCTAACCCTAGTTTTTGGTAAACCCCTCTCCAAGCCTCTATAACCTAATTTCTTGGATCTAAGGGCTCTAGGAAGGCGTTCTCTACTACTTTTCCATATCCATTGAGGTATATCTCTATCTTTTCTTCTTTAATTTATTCATGGCTTCTAAAATTCCCAAGAGAAGAAAAATTAGAGACACGGCTTCATCCTCCACTTTGGAGTATAAACCAATCAATATGTTCTGTCCCGCTAGTCCTGATGACGATGAGGACTTTGACTCGTCCCTATTTTTTTTCTTCCGAGAGATCACTCTCTTAGTTTACCCATTTTAGGTATTGAGAAATTTGCCCAGGGAAGACCATCAATTTTACTGTTCTTTCGGAGTATGCCCCTACTTTTGAAAACCAAGGACTCGGAGAATTTTTAGAGACTTCCCATTCTATCTATGACAATGTTGTCCGTATGTTTTACTGCAACATGCAAGAAGCAGGTGGTAGTATTCATTCCTATGTCAGCAACAATGAATTTGAATTTAGTGCTGAAGACTTGAGGAAATATTTTCTTATGCTAGATAACAGTGAAGCTCTAGTCGATATTAAGAAAGCTCAATTTCCTGCTGACATGACTCTTGAATCTTTTAAGGTAGCGTTGTGTCATTCGAGTCCGATTCCTCGGTCACGGTTGTATGCAAGTCACCTCAACCAACATTTCTATGAACTCTATCGTATCATCTATTCATCTCTGCTACCTAATACGGGATCTACTGATGAGATCACGCTCTTAGAGCTTTCTGCAATGTATTATATATATTTTGGGGTTATATTTTCTTTCCCCAAAACTATGATAGCATCCATGATCAGCTGCCGGTGAGCAGGCCGAAACCTCTTTTACCCTATACAATTGGCAGTCATCTTCCTGAAGTTTGACATCGATCTCAATTTGTATCCTATCTCAGGAACGCCTTCTGAGCTCTTTAGGTCTAGGAAGTTTCCTCACCCTCCACCTCCACCTGGTGGTGCTCCACCTCCGCCTCCACCTGATCCAGTTGTAGCCCTAGCAGATGCTCCAGCCCCTGCAGCTCCAGGCCAGACCTTTGACGAGCTATATCAGAGGTTCGATTCTTTTGTCACTCTCCAGGGACAGTAGCATCAGACCTACCTGACTCACTTTGCTAATGCTAATTTCTGCCATATTTCTCAGGCCCAGGTCATGAGAAATGTTGTAGCTGACATCCGATGGACGTTGGCACATCATGTAATGCCCCGCTCCGTACGGCATATTATGCTGAGGCGTTGACTCAACGAGTCGTGTTGACCAAATAAAATGTATCGATGCGAATCGATACAAGAGTTACGTTGTTCCGAGCAATGCATCGAACTAAGTCGATGCGAAGAGTTGCTTTGTCCCAAAGAATGCATAGAGTTGAATCGATGCAAAACGCCGTATTGCCCCGAAGGATAAGTACGTTGAATCGGCTCGAAGATTCTAAGAAATCAAATCGACCAAGGCGCAAGTCCGAATTGATGCAAGTATTGATTTTAGTTGGTTTCATGTGCAGACTATACGTTTACACTAAAATATTAGAGGTCAACATTCTGCCTTATTCAGTAAGGGGTCCGCGAAACCAAATCGTCGCCTTACAACGGACTGAGACTTGGGCACGGTAAGCCAAATCGAACGTATAATTCAATGAAGCACGAAGTGCTCGAATGGCTAAGTCAGGAGAGTTGGCCGAGCAACGAAGTTATAAAATCGAGCCTGATTGGCTCGACAAAATGACAAGGCATATCAACTCAAGGTGGGAGGATTGACTCTTTATTTTACTCCTTCATGTCTAAGTCAGAGTATATCATTGTATGCTAAGTTAACCTATCGACGCCACGGGCGTGGTCCGATCGGAAGATAAATCGTAGTGTGTGTCGAACACTAGTTCGAACAATTAAAATAAAACGTGCATCAAATACACGAGTCGCTATACAACATTAGATATCGCAAAGGCGAGCGCCTCGGTGCACAAGCCGTAAGAACATGGGATAACTGTATTCGGCGAGTGCCTTACTGCACGAACCATTCCGTGCCTTCGCGCACGAGTTAGAAGGCTAGAACATTGAAAGACAATAGACGAGCGCCCTACGTGTAAGCCACGAACATTGAACACTAAGGCATAGAACATGTAAATACGGTCGAAACGTACCTACGTGCACGAGATCATAAAATATGGCTTCGTTGCGAAAGAATACAGTTGTGGCATGAACGTGGCGAAACTGTCGGATGACATGATGCCTCGAAAGGTGTTCGGGACCTTCGGGTCGTTCGGTTGACGAACATTGAGTTGAGACATGATGCCATTGAACATTAAAATGAAGTATGAAACGTAAGAACATAGAAAGTTAACAGAAGAAATACGAGATGACAAAGTCTGAGTCTCGGACTCAAGACTATGCTTGGTTGTTTGAATAATAGTTCGTTGCATGGTCGAATGAAATGGACTTGAGATAAATGTGATTATCTCCCATGCACGGCTGTTCCCTCGAACGGTTAAGTGTCGGGGCACCGGAACCGTTTGGCCTAGGAGGGAATGTATCTTTTATAGGCGCACATCCTTAAGACGATTAGCACTCGGTCATAGATGTGAAAAGCCATAAATGATGGTATGCAGCGGTAACGTTTCGGTTGTTTGGGATAGCAACCCAACCCATAAAACGCTGGGCTACCCAAATTCGAGAAAGAAAAGAAGGAGAGAAAAAAAATTAAGGAAAATAAAAGAGAAACTCCTTTAGTCCATTCCGGTGCGGATACGCCAAGACCTCCATATAGTTAAGGAACGATGGGTTGAAAGTGTAGGCATGTATGTGTTCCACACACATAGATCCTACATAGAGAGCACTTATAACATGACAGGAAAGGAATGGGGCGCATTCACCTTGCGTCGGTGCAAGGGCGAGTGAGTCGACTTGGTAAGCAGTTGCGCCACGAAACAAACACGAGATTGCTTGCCTGCTTGCCTATTTCAATTCGAATAACTTGCTTGCCATGCTAACATGCTTTACGATTTCGAATATGCCATGAAATCGACCCCAAGAAGAATATAGCAAGATCATAAGCTAAGTTGCATGATTTAACATAAATACTACAATGTCGGTTTAGAAGGAAGGTCTTTGCATCAGTACATGCGAGGACGAACGTACTGATTCTCCACTAGCTTTCATGCAGGGTGCAGGGATGGATTGCTCGCGGCGGGGCTTCGCTTGAACGCGTTACGGCTTTAAATGCCGAAGCGTATTGAAGCCTGCGATCGCATTGACGCTCAGACTTGCAACAGGATTGATGCGGCCGAGATATAGAAGGCATGATTTATGGAACGGTGAAATCCTTTATGGGCAAGAGAGAACTTGAGTGTTATAGCCAACCTGGCAAATTTAGTTGGGCTGTTGAAAACCTTTGTAATCTCAGTTCGAATATCAATAAAGAGAATTGTTTTGTATACTATGTTTTCCTTTCGTTGTTAATATCAATTCAAAGATAACCATTTGAGAACTTGTCATCTTGCCTTGTACGAGCGCAACTCCAGGCTCATGCGGCATCACGCCCCCTGCGAGGACGATGATTCGAGTGATTCCGGGTCGGGGTGTGACAAATTGGTATCAGAGCTCTAGTCTCAATTTTCTCTGGACGCTCGCTTCATTACAATTCTAAAAAGTTGCCCACCACCAATCGAATCACTCTTGACTCTACTCGATGCCGCACTGGATGTTCCATACAATAAGTCTAATACAAATTGTGTAATTTTGTCGCATGTGTTTTGGAAATTACATGATGTTTGCTAAGAAAAATCGTGAAACATTTCGTTGCAAAGAATGCAAGAAGCCGCGAGATGTTAGTTGCTACAAGTGCAACAATTTGTGAAATGCGATTTGAGATGTTGTTGCAATGTAACATGTTGAATGAGAAATAAAATGATACACGATGTGCAATGGGTTGTGAAT
Source organism: Iris pallida (assembly GCA_029216955.1). Classification (NCBI taxonomy): domain Eukaryota; kingdom Viridiplantae; phylum Streptophyta; class Magnoliopsida; order Asparagales; family Iridaceae; genus Iris; species Iris pallida. The sequence goes on along the minus strand of JANAVB010021000.1, from coordinate 6,885,643 downwards.
ATTGGTTGCACCAATGCGAAAACTTAAATAATGCGTTGCAATGAAAGTGATAAGTCAATATCGAATGTGTTGAACGGATTTGAGCATTGACTTTGAAAGTCAGGAATAAATTGTTGCACGAGGTGCAATAGATGTTGAAAATAAATAGTTGCACGCTGTACAACGCATGTCGAAAGTAAACTGTTGCACGTGGTACAACGCATATCAAAGAAATCGTTGTACGGAGTGCAAAGGAGATTGGAAACAAATCGTTGCACGAGATGCAACGGACGGAACTGAAATCATAAATCTATAGAACGAATTCGTTCGGTTGTACATCGAACTTGTGTTGGCAAATTAAATCGTGAGTCGGAAGAGATTGTTGGTTTATACTAAGTATAATACGAGGGAAATAACTTGATTTAATCAAAGTTACGGTTATGATCAAGCACGATCACTGCAGAAATCATGAGTCGGAAGAGATTGTTGGTTTATACTAAGTATAATACGAGGGAAATGACTTGATTTCTGAGTGGTATATGTCATACCACGTAGGCGATTAATGACTCGATTCCGAGTGGTACATGGTATACCACTTGTGCGATGAATTGTATCGACGCGTTATGAGAATTGCGGAAGGTTTGTCCGCAACGGACGGGAGAGTACCGAGACTCGATTGAAAATTTGTATAACGGTATATTAATGCAAGTGTTCTTCAAAAATCGGTTGGGACGATAAGGCGAGACTCGTATCAATTAATGATACGTTGGACGAAACTTATAAGTCGGTCGGACGACCGAGACTAGCGGAACGATTATGCCTTGAAGCAATAATCGGATTGACGGGAAAGGAAAACTCAAACTTAGAAATGAGTCGCACGACTTGCGATCTCGATAAAAATGTTGGACGAGGAGAATCGAATCGCACGACTGGCCATCTCGATAGAAATATTGGGCGAGGCAAACTATAATCGGATAGCACGATGTGCGACTTCGGCGAAGAGTTGGTTGATGTGAGTAAATGGTGCCTAAGAGATAGTTGGTTACGTTACGGCGAAACTCATTTGAGTACGACTGAAACACGCAAAAACTTGGAGGGCGTGATCGTATAACTCGAGGGTTCGATGTTGGATAATCGGTAACTTGGTTACGCGATCAAAGCATAACGAAATGCAACGAATCGAGAAATAATTCGAGACGTACGGGAAAGTTGTGGAGAACTTAGACGTACGCAATGCAAGTTGTCGACGTTGAAACAGAATCAAAGTTGACCTTACGCTATCGAAATCGATACGGTGTATCGAGATCGATACGTAAGAAAACGTAAGCACGATGTGAGAATACAAAATGGAGTGTGCCTCGCGCTATCAAAGTTTTATAAATAACAATACGAGAATGAACGAACTGGTTGATCATGAACTTTATAATTGATCAAGACGAGACTATAAGTCATCGACGATTGCTCGATGCACATAGCATCTCGTGTGTCGACTGCAAATAAGATAGACTCGAACTCAATGCGAGTAGACGCGTTGTGAATAGCAGAATCATCGACGGTAGTACATGACTTTACTCGGAGGAGAGTTGCACATCGGTTGTGCCGATAGAAACGATTTTATCCAAAATTGGATAGTCACATAGAAATCGTCGGAACGTGATTTGACTCCGAAATAAGATATAGCATGGTTCGTAGTAAACTGTCCTTTGGTGATGATCCACAATTATCGAGCGTAGCTTCAGGGTAGCTGACCCTAGAAGACTTGACCGCCAAATCAAATTAAATATTGCAGACCGTAAGATGACCCGTACGAAGTCGCATATGGAATTGCATCGAGAAAGAAAATGTGATGCATGTTGACGATAAGTCTAGGCAATCGAAAATTGTTGGAATAGCTTTGGATTGAGAATAATGTAGCTAGATTTTGAGTATTCGTTAGATGAGTGCTTGAATGGTTATGTTGGTCGACGATCGAACTAGAAATTCACCAACGAACTTGGTGATTCGGATAGGCGATTGCAATAATCATGTTATGCATGAGGAGGGAACGAGAAGGGAATGACTTACAAGTTATCTCGTTAGATTCGGATTCACAATTGCAATTGAGCTTGCGTTAATCGAACTTATATTCGATGTTGCGAGACGGACAAGTACAGAATTTGGTTAGGAATTTCCTACTCGATAGAAATCGAATGTAAGACGCGTCATAAAGACCTTCGTGTGAAGGCGAATCGTTGCCTGTAGCACCGTCGCCACGATATAAACTATTGTGTTGGATAGATTGTGGCCTTTAAGCAATGTCAATTTAAAGTTGCATCGGGAGAAGTTAAGCACGGTGTCTAGGTAAGTAACCTAGCGGGCGTAGTCCCAAATTTTGATAAGAAAATTGTGTCGAGATAAGTTGCATAGCCAGACTTTGAAAATAGTTGGGTGGCGACTTCAAATGTAAGGCGTTGCGAAGGATCGTCGCGATCGGATGCGCGACGGCTCGGTGCGACGCATAGAGTTGATAGTCCATATGAAACATACGAAATGAGAAATGCGATTTTGAATCACGTCGCGTGCAGTGACTTTGTTGAATGAATCACGTATGTATCGAATATATGTATGCGATAAAATTTTGAGAACGGTTGCTAAAGATAAGTCCGATCGAGAATACGAGATGGCAAGCATAGGATTGAAATTTACCTGTCAGCTTTGTTCCAATTTGCTCCCACTGGACTTGGTCAAAATACATATATCTTTGAGACGCCTTGAATATAGGTACGGATCCAAATCGATTTGTATACAAATTCAAATCGAGCTGCATGGAGGACTTTGAAATGTTAATGAAAAGCTTGCAAGATAGGAAGAAACTGAACAACATTGGTGGGACGAGATCGTGAAACGATCTATAAAACACTTAATCGGAGTGTTGTTTTTGGTTCGAGAACGAACCTTGTTTTGAATGGAATATTCTGTAATGCCCCGCTCCGCACGGCGCATTACGCTGAGGCATTGACTCAATGAGTCACATTGATCGAATGAAATGTATCGTTGTGAATCGATACGAGAGTTACGTTATCCCGAGCAATGTATCGAACTAAGTAGATACGAAGAGTTGCCTTGTCCCAAAGAATGCATCGAGTTGAATCAATGCAAAGCGCTGCATTGTCCCGAAGGATAAGTGCGTTGAATCGGCTCGAAGATTCTATGAAATCGAATCGACCAAGGTGCAAGTCCGAATCGATGCAAGTATTGATTTTAGTTGGTTTCATGTGCCGGCTATACGTTTACGCTAAAATATTAGAGGTCGGCATTCTGCCTTATTCAGTAAGGGGTCCGCGAAACCAAATTGTCGCCTCGCAATGGGCTGAGACTTAGGCACGGTAAGCCAAATCGGACGTATAATTCAATGAAGCACGAAGTGCACGAATGGCTAAGTCAGGAGAGTTGGCCATGCAACGAAGTTATGAAATCGAACCGCATCGGCTCCACGAAACGACAAGGCGTATCAACTCAAGGCGGAAGGATTGACTCTTCATTTTAATCCTTCATGTCTAAGTCAGAGTATATCATTGTATGCTAAGTTAACCTATCGACGCCACAGGCGTGGTTCGATCGGAAAATAAATTGTAGTGTGTGTCGAACACTAGTTAGAACAATTGAAATAAAATGTGCATCAAATGCACGAGTCGCTATGGAACATTGGATATCGCAAAGACGAGCGCCTCGGTGTGCAAGCCACAAGAACATGGGATAACTGTATTCGACGAGTGCCTTAGTGCATGAACCATTTCGTGCCTTCGCGCACGAGTTAGAAGGCTAGAACATTGAAAGACAATAGCCGAGCGCCCTAGCGTGCAAGCCACGAACATTGAACACTAAGGCATAGAACATGGAAATACGGTCGAAACGTGCCTACATGCACGAGATCATAAAAAATAGCTTCTTTGCGAAAGAATACAGTTGGGGCATGAACGTGACAAAACTGTCGGATATGACATGATGCCTCGAAAGGTGTTCGAGACCTTCGGGTCGTTCGGTTGACGAACATTGAGTTGAGACATGATGCCATTGAACATCGAAACGAAGTATAAAACGTAAGAACATAGAAAGTTAACAGAAGAAATACGAGATGATAAAGTCTGAGTCTCGGACTCAAGACTATGCTTGGTTATTTGAATAATAGTTTGTTGCACGGTCGAATGGAATGGACTTGAGATAAATGTGAATATCTCTCGTGTACGGGTGTTCCCTCGAACGGTTAAGTGTCGGGGCGCCGGAACCATTTGGCCTAGGAGGGAATGTATCTTTGATAGACGCACATCCTTAAGATGATTAGCACTCGGTTATGGATGTAAAAAAGTCGTAAATGATGGTATACAACGGTAACGTTTCAGTTGTTTGGGATAGCAACCCAACCCGTGAAACGTCGGACTACCCAAATTCGAGAAAGAAAAGAAGGAGAGAAAAGAAAGTAAGGAAAATAAAAGAGAAACTCCTTTAGTCCATTCCGGCGCAGATACGCCAAGACCTCCATATAGTTAAGGAACGATGGGTTGAAAGTGTAGGCACGTATGTGTCCCGTACACATAGATCCTGCATAGAGAGCACTTATAACATGACAGGGAAAGAATGGGGCGCACTCACCTTGCGTCGGTGCAAGGGAGAGTGCGTCGACTTGGTAAGAAGTCGCACCAAGAAACAAACACGAGATTGCTTGCTTGCGTACCTATTTCAATTCGAATAACATGCTTGCCAGCTAACATGCTTTACGCTTTCGAATATGCCATAAAATCGACCCTAAGAAGAATATAGCAAGATCATAAGCTAAGTTGCATGATTCAACATCAATACTATAATATCGATTTAGAAGGAAGGTCTTTACATCAGTACATGCGAGGACGAACGTACTGATCCCCCACCAGCTTTCATACAGGGTGCAGGGATGGATTGCTCGCGGCGGGGCTTCGCTTGAACGCGTTAAGGCTTGGTATGCCAAAGCGTATTGAAGCGTGCGATCGCATTGACGCTCAGACTTGCAGCAGGATTAATACGGTCGAGATATAGAAGGCATGATTTATGGAACGATAAAATCCTTTATGGGCAAAGGAGAACTTGAGTGTTATAGCCAACCTGACAAATTTAGTTGGACTAATGAAAGCCTTTGTCATCTCAGTTCGAATATCAATAAAGAAAATTGTTTTGTATACTCTGTTTTCCTTTCGTTGTTAATATCAATTCAAAGATAACCATTTGAGAACTTGTCATCTTGTCTTATACGAGCGCAACTCCAGGCTCGTGCGGCATCACGCCCCCTGCAAGGACGATAATTCGGGTGATTTCGGGTCGGGGTGTGACAAATTGGTATCAGAGATCTAGGCTCAATTTTCTCTGGACGCTTGCTTCATTACAATTCTAAAAAGTTGCCCACCACCAATCGAATCACTCTTGACTCTACTCGATGCCGCACTGGATGTTCCATACAATAAGTCTAATCCAAATTGTGTAATTTTGCCGTATGTGTTTTAGAAATTACATGATATTTGCTAAAAAAAATCGTAAAACGTTTCGTTGCAAAGAATGTAACAAGCCGCGAGATGTTAGTTGCTACAAGTGCAACAATTTATGAAATACGATTTGAGATGTTGTTGCAATGTAACATGTTGAATGAGAAATAAAATGATACACGATGTGCAATGGGCTGTGAATATTGGTTGCACCAATTCGGAAACTTAAATAATGCGTTGCAATGAGAGTGATAAGTCAATATCGAATGTGTTGAACGGATTTGAGCATTGACTTTGAAAGTCAGGAATAAATTGCTGCACGAGGTGCAACAGATGTTGAAAATAAATCGTTACACGATGTCCAACGCGTGTCAAAAGTAAACTGTTGCACATGGTGCAAGCATATCAAAGAAATCGTTGCACGGAGTGCAAAGGAGATTGGAAACAAATCGTTGCACGAGATACAACGGATGGAACTGAAATCATAAATTGATAGAACGAATTCGTTCGGTTGTACATCGAACTTGTGTTGGCAAATGAAAATATTGGCCGAGTTGTGTCGGATTTGATTTAATCAAAGTTACGGTTGTGATCAAGCACGATCACTGCAGAAATCGTAAGTCGGAAGAGATTGTTGGTTTATACTAAGTATAATACGAGGGAAACGACTTGATTTCCGAGTGGTATATGTCATACCACGTAGGCAATTAATGACTCGATTCTGAGTGGTATATGGTATACCACTTGTGCGATGAATTGTATCGACGCATTATGAGAATTGCGGAAGGTTTGTCCACAACGGACAGGAGAGTACCGAGACTCGATTGGAAATTTGTATGACGGTATGTTAATGCAAGTGTTCTTCGAAAATCGGTTGGGACGATAAGGCGAGACTCGTATCAATTAATGATATGTTGGACGGAAATTATAAGTCGGTCGGACGACCGAGACTAGCGGAACGATTATGCCTTGAAGCAATAATCGGATTGATGGAAAAGGAAAACTCGAACTTAGAAATGAGTCGCACGACTTGCGATCTCGATAGAAATATTGGACGAAGCGAATCGAATCGTACGACTTGCGATCTCGATAGAAATATTGGACGAGGCAAACTATAATCGGATCGCATGATGTGCGACTTCGGCGAAGAGTTGGTTGATGTGAGTAAATAGTGCCAAAGAGATAGTTGGTTACGTTACGGCGAAACTCATTTGAGCACGACTGAAACACGCAAAAACTTAGAGGGCGTGATCGTATAACTCGAGGGTTCGATGTTGGATAATCGGTAACTTGGTTACGCGATCAAAGCATAACAAAATGCAACGAATCGAGAAACAATTCGAGACGTAGGAAAAAGTTGTGGAGAACTTAGACGTACGTAATACAAGTTGTCGACGTTGAAATAGAATCAAAGTTGACCTTACGCTATCGAAATTGATACGGTGTATCGAGATCGATACGTAAGAAAACGTAAGCACGATGTGAGATTACAAAATGGAGTGTGCCTCGCGCTATCAAAGTTTTGTAAATAGCAATACGAGAATGAACGAACTGGTTGATCATGAACTTTATGATTGGTCAAGACGAGACTATAAGTCATCGATGATTGCTCGATGCATATAGCATCTCGTGTGTCGACTACAAATAAGATAGACTCGAACTCAATGCGAGTAGACGCGTTGTGAATAGCAGAATCATCGACGGTAGTATATGACTTTACTCGGAGGAGAGTTGCGCATCGGTTGTGCCGATAGAAACGATTTTGTCCAAAATTGGATAGTCACATAGAAATCGTCGGAACGTGATTTGGCTCCGAAATAAGATATAGCATGGTTCATAGTAAACTGTCCTTTGGTAATGATCCACAATTATCGAGCGTAGCTTCGGGGTAGCTGACCCTAGAAGACTTGACCGCCAAATCAAATTAAATGTTGCAGACCATAAGATGACCCGTACGATGTCGCATATGGAACTGCATCGAGAAAGAAAATGTGATGCATGTTGACGATAAGTCTAGGCAATCAAAAATTATTGGAATAGCTTTAGATTGAGAATAATGTAGCTAGATTTTGAGTATTCGTTGGATGAGTGCTTGAATGGTTATGTTGGTCGACGATCGAACTAGAAATTCATCAACGAACTTGGCGATTCGGATAGGCGATTGCAAGAATCATGTTATGCATGAGGAGGGAACGATAAGGGAATGACTTACAAGTTATGTCGTTAGATTCGGATTCACAATTGCAATTGAGCTTGCGTTAATCGAACTTATATTCGATGTTGCGAGACGGACAAGTACAGAATTTGGTTAGGAATTTCCTACTCGATAGGAATCGAATGTAAGATACGTCATAAAGACCTTTGTGTGAAGGTGAATCGTTGCCTCGAGCACCGTCGCCGCGATATAAACTATTGTGTCGGATAGATTGTGGCCTTTGAGCAATGTCAATTTAAAGTTGCATCGTGAGAAGTTAAGCACAGTGTATAGGTAAGTAACCTAGCGGGCGTAGTCCCGAATTTTGATAAGAAAATCGTATCGAGATAAGTTGCATAGCCAGACATCGAAAATAGTTGGGTGGCGACTTCAAACGCAAGGCGTTGCGAAGGATCGTCGCGATCGGATGCGCGACGGCCCGGCGCGACGCATAGAGTTGATAGTCCATACGAAGAGAAATACGATTTTGAATCGCGTCGCATGCAGTGACTTTGTTGAATGAATCACGTATGTATCGAATATATGTATGCGATAAAATTTCGAGAACGGTTGCTAAAGATAAGTCCGATCGAGAGTACGAGATGGCAAGCATAGGATTGAAATTTACCTGTCAGCTTTGTTCCAATTTGCTACCACTGGACTTGTTCGAAATACATATATCTTTGAGACGCCTTGAATATAGGTACGGATCCAAATCGAGTTGTATACAAATTTAAATCGAGCTGCAGGGAGGACTTTGAAATATTAATAAAAAGCTTGCAAGATAGGGAGAAACTGAACAACATTGGTGGGACGAGATCGTGAAACGATCTATAAAACACTTAATCGGAGTGTTGTTTTTGGTTCGAGAGCGAACCTTATTTTGAATAGAATATTCTGTAATGCCCCACTCCGTACGGCATATTATGCTGAGGCGTTGACTCAACGAGTCACGTTGATCGAATGAAATATATCGATGTGAATCAATACGAGAGTTACTTATCCCGAGCAATACATCGAACTAAGTCGATGCGAAGAGTTGCCTTGTCCCAAAGAATGCATCGAGTTGAATCGATGCAATGCGCTGCATTGCCCCGAAGGATAAGTGCGTTGAATCGGTTCGAAGATTCTATGAAATCGAATCGACCAAGGTGCAAGTACGAATCGATGCAAGTATTGATTTAGTTGGTTTCATGTACAGGATATACGTTTACGCTAAAATATTAGAGGTCGGCATTCTGCCTTATTCAGTAAGGGGTCCGCGAAACCAAATCGTCGCCTCGCAACGGGCTGAGACTTGGGCACGGTAAGCCAAATCGGACGTATAATTCAATGAAGCACGAAGTGTTCGAATGGCTAAGTCAGGAGAGTTGGCCACGCAACGAAGTTATAAAATCGAGCCGTATCGGCTCAACAAAACGACAAGGCGTATCAACTCAAGACGGGAGGATTGACTCTTCATTTTACTCCTTTATGTCTAAGTCAGAGTATATCATTGTATGCTAAGTTAACCTATCGACGCCACAAGCATGGTCCGATCGGAAGATAAATCGTAGTGTGTGTTGAACACTAGTTAGAACAATTGAAATAAAACGTACATCAAATGCACGAGCCGCTTTGGAACATTGGATATCCCAAAGGCGAGCGCCTCGGAGCGCAAGCCGCAAGAACATGGGATAACTGTATTCGGCGAGTGCCTTAGTGCACGAACCATTTCGTACCTTCGCGCACGAGTTAGAAGGCTAGAACATTGAAAGACAATAGTCGAGCGCCCTAGCGTGCAAGCCACGAACATTGAACACTAAGGCATAGAACATGGAAATACGGTCGAAACGTGCCTACATGCACAAGATTATAAAAAATGGCTTCGTTGCGAAAGAATACAGTTGTGGCATGAACGTGGCAAAACTGTCGGATATGACATGATGCCTCGAAAGGTGTTCGGGACCTTCGGGTCGTTCGGTTGACGAACATTGAGTTGAGACATGATGCCATTGAACATTGAAATGAAGTATGAAACGTAAGAACATAGAAAGTTAACAGAAGAAATACAAGATGATAAAGTCTGAGTATCGGACTCAAGACTATGCTTGGTTGTTTGAATAATAGTTCGTTACATGGTCGAATGGAATGGACTTGAGATAAATGTGATTATCTCTCATGCACGGGTGTTCCCTCGAACGGTTAAGTATCGGGGCGCCAAAACCGTTTAGCCTAGGAGGGAATGTATCTTTGATAGACGCACTTCCTTAAGACGATTAGCACTCGGTTATAGATGTGAAAAGTCACAAATGATGGTATACAACTGTAACATTTTGATTATTTGGGATAGCAATCCAACCCGTGAAACGTCGGACTACCCAAATTCGAGAAAGAAAAGAAGGAGAGAAAAGAAAGTTAGGAAAATAAAAGAGAAACTCCTTTAGTCCATTCCGGCGCGGATACGCCAAGACCTCCATATAGTTAAGGAACGATGGGTTGAAAGTGTAGGCACGTATGTGTCCCGCACACATAGATCCTGCATAAAGAGCACTTATAACATGACAGGGAAGGAATGGGGCGCATTCACCTTGCGTCGGTGCAAGGACGAGTGCGTCAACTTGGTAAAAAGTCACACCACGAAACAAACACGAGATTGCTTGCCTACTTACCTATTTTAATTCGAATAACATGCTTGCCATGCTAACATGCTTTACGCTTTCGAATATGCCATGAAATCGACCCTAAGGAGAATATAGCAAGATCATAAGCTAAGTTGCATGATTCAACATCAATACTATAATGTCGGTTTAGAAGGAAGGTCTTTGCATCAGTACATGCGAGGACGAACGTACTGATCCCTCACCAGCTTTCATGCAGATTGTAGGGATGGATTGCTCGTGACGAGGCTTCGCTTGAACGAGTTGAGGCTTGGAATGCCGAAGCGTATTGAAGCGTGCGATCGCATTGATGCTCGGACTTGCAACAGGTTTGATGCAGCCGAGATATAGAAGGCATAATGTATGGAATGGTAAAATCCTTTGTGGGCAAGAGAGAACTTGAGTGTTATAGCCAACCTAAAAAATTTAGTTGGGCTATTGAAAGCCTTAGTAATCTCAGTTCGAATATCAATAAAGAGAATTGTTTCATATACTTTGTTTTTCTTTCGTTGTTAATATCAATTCAAAGATAACCATTTGAAACTTTGTCATCTTGCCTTGCACGAGCGCAACTCCAGGCTCGTGCGGCATCATGCCCCCTGCGAGGACGATAATTCGGGTGATTCCGGGTCGGGGCGTGACACATCATCCCACTGCTCCAGCTCCTATCCTCCGTCATCTTGGTTTCGACGGACCGAGACTCAAGGATCATCTGACATTCCGCGTCTTCGATCCGACGACATCCTACGTTGATCCACAGCCTCCTGCTGATGCCCCGGTTGATGATGCCCATATTTGATTCAGTATTTTGGACTAGTATTTTATGGATTTGTTTGGTGGATGATGATCTTGTAGTGATACATTTTCTATCTTTTAGACTATTTTATTTGTAGCTCCGTCTTATGATTATGCACTTTGGACTTATTCAGTTGTAGTTGCTTTTTATTTCAGTTGTAGTTGCTATATTAGTTGGTTCATCTACTGTTATTTTCTTTATTACTGCTACTACTGCGGTTTTCGTTCATATACTTGAGATGATGGCTTGTTAGTTCATATTATTTTTTGGTATTACTTCTGTAATTTTCAAAGTTACATATATTATTTGTTATATTTTGGTATAGAATCAAAGTTTGTCAATTATCAGAATGGGGGAGATTGTTGGCCCATTGGTTATTGATCAAACTTGATTTTGATAATCAACGTCAACTTTGGTTGATACGCAAAATACTACTGCTAAGGGTTTACAGGTTTCAAGTTAGAAGAATCTGCATCCTAAATCTGCGTCCGACTACTATGAAGTACAAACATCGTATCATCATCAAGAACCAAATGCACTGAAATCAATATCAAGATTTTTTTATATTTTCTTCTGTATTTTTACTTTTATTGAGTCTAGGAAAAAATATAAGGTTGATTAGGATCGGTACTGGCTTAGGTTTTTCTCAGTCCACAAACAAAATAGCCTACCTATCCGCATATACAAAATCCAAAAGTCTACACTTCTAAAAAGCCCAAAACCCAGCAGATTTGGCCCAACAGTTCTGGCCTAACCCATGCAGAACTCCGGCAGAACTCGGGCAGAACTCGGCCCGAGTTCGGTCTAGTCAGTTTTGATTTTTGGTTTAAAATCCCTCCAAATCTGTATCCAACATTCGAATGCGAGATTTCTGCATCCGAACACTGTCCGAACTTTGCCCGAATTCGGTCTACAAAAACTCTATAAATATAGAAGAACTTTTCCATTTCCGAATCACTCAGTCACTTATTCACTTTCTCTTCTCTATCTCTTTAAGTATTTTCTACGAGCTAAAGCTTTCAAATCATGCCTATACCACTCTTAGCCAAAGCCAATACAGTTTTTGTTTAATATAAAGTTTTGGTGTTGAAGAGTTGTATCAGAGGTAGCATTCAAAAAATGTTCTAGTTTTCAAAATTGTCCTCCGGGGTCAGTCGTGCGCTCGTCGCCAAGCACGGTGTTGTAAGAGACTACAAGCTCTCAATTAGCTTGTGACATAGTGGATTAACATCGAGCAAGAGTACTCGAGACTGGACTAGTCCTCTCAGAGGGATACTAGTATACTTCGTTGTGTCGCTGAGTTTGATCTTCTTGAATCTTACTTTACCGTAATTTATTTACTGTCATTTACATGCCATAGTATATAATTATGCATACTTTTTTAATTGGTAATATTCTCCGCTGCACACGCACTCTATTCATCCCCTTTAGAGGTGCTCAACGGTCCTACAAAATATATATATATATATTATATATTTTTTTTTTTATATATATATATATTTTATATATATATATTATATATTTTATATATATATATATATATATATATATATATATATATATATATATATATATATATATATATATATATATATATATAGAGAGAGAGAGAGAGAGAGAGAGCAAATGATATTCTTCTACTTGGCTCCCTATCCTCCTTTTCCAAATTGTATTCGATCTCTCCGAGCAGACTACATTTTCTCTTACTCCGTCGCATACTCTTCGTGCTAACATCTCCAGTGCCATTGCATGTGACTACTAAAATAAAGCCACCATTGTTTCCTTCTTTAGAATCATCAAGCCCCCTCCGACTCTACCACAAACTCATCCACGAGCACACAACATCGATCTCTTGTGAATCTTGATGTCGAGATCCACAACCCATAAGTCAACGACTAGACCCTTCACGATTGCACCGATCCATCGAGCCCCTCATCCTCACCATTATCGTCGAGGAGACTCCGCCGTCCCGTCCCTCCTCTCTGCTATATGCTGCATACCAGTGCTGAGCTAGCCAAAAGCATCAAGCGACAGACCGGATAATAAAACATAATAACTTGCTTAGCAAAGTTGGCTTTTACTTATATCTCATATATAAAAGGGCATAGATTCAAGGCCTAGTGTTGTTTAAGAACTTTTCAGATTTTTTAAGTATATTTTTTTAGGAGGGGCACTATTTAAATTTTTATCTAGGGCACCCGAAAAACATTGGACCGTCCATGCCCTTGGAAGTCCCCTCGCTAACCTACTATGAAGTCCCCTGACCAGCCCACTGAGAAGTCTCCTGGCCAGCCTACTGAGAAGTCCCCTCGTCCATATTAGGCGGGACCTCGTCAGACGGGCTATCGGGGGCATGCGACAGGTGATACAGGCCCTAATCCTACGAGGGCATGTCTGGCATTGGCTAACAAAGCATATATGATAATTTGGCAGAATATGTAATGGAGGGTTTGTAGGAGCCAAATCTACTTGCACATAATCCAAAAATTCTTTTACTATCGTCCTCAACATATCACGATTCGAGTTTTGGTATGCTTATTGTATTACATGAAGCTGAAATAGTAAGAGTTTCCCAATTAATACATACAAAAATAAGTATTATTGGTTAAAAATAAAAAAAATAAAAATGTACCATCCTAAATATATGTTCATAAAATCCACATTTCACGTTTTGATTTCGTAGAATCGATAGTCATTCCACGGGCATGATATCGTGCGAGCATAAGTTGCACTCGCACAAGGCAGGGTGATAAGGTTATCCGAAACACAATAAAAATAGAGTACGTAGAGAAATTTGAACGCTTGCCTTGAAGGAATTATTGATAATGAACATCATTTACAAGACTCGATTGCAAATGGTGCCACACGTGCTTAGAAACTTGACTTAAACTGAAAACTGATGAGATAGTCATTCTGTACATTACATCTCCTGAATACAACCAAAATATTCAAAACACCGGCTATTGGGAAGAGTTGGTCATTTCCCGTCAGACTAATGCATGATCTTCAAAAGTGTTGAACAAGCCTTTGCACACACGAGCAAGACTTCTAAGAGCGTCATCTTTAGTTATGTAGCACGCCCTTCCTGATTCACAACTGTCATGCCCCAGTCCCAATATATGTAGGACTAGGAATACATAACATGCTAACTGTATGTATACAAAGACTACTCCAATGTATAGAATCCACGTGTACATACATAAGTTGTAATATGATTATATCTCAAAGTAGATAAACCGCAACCAAGGGTATACTAGACCTCATCTATAGAAAATAAAAGAAATAACATAACATGAATTATAAATGAAGTTGGATGGAGACAAATCCACTACCAAGCAACTAAACCATTTTAGAAAGAAAATAAGTAGCAACTGCATAATCCATCACGAAATGGATTATATGTGATCGAAAAGTAAAACATCCCTGACAGAAATGAAGAATCTGGTCCTTTGTCGTACTCCTGCGAAAAGTCCTGATCATCTACACATGTAGAGATCACCAGGTCCTAAAAGGGACGTAACAAGATACATATAACATGCAATAAAATACTGAATATAAACAACAACTAAAAAGAATAAGGGGTCTCCTAACCATTCTATGTGAAGTATGTACTTTTAAGAACAAACATTCAACGAATGGGTACTCTGGCTATAAATGGGATTGGCATAGTACCCTCTCTGGGCACTAGGATCCTAAAACGCATAACGTTCTGCGAACGTCAGTGGCTAACTGGAACTAGAGGGTAATCTCACCGTGTCTCCAGCAAAGCTTATGGGTTACAAAAGAAAGTACAATCATGGTCCATACGTTAAGAAACTGTCTTTCCCACCCCGTGCTCCTATTTATGTCGTATCCATGACATAATACCTATAATAACTGCTAAGTTTTCTATTATGCATTTTTATAAGCAGTTATAACCTATCACACGTCCTATACGTATTGGTGGCTTGTCAATACGCAAGTCCGAGATGTATATGCAACTCACAATTCGTGGAACACATGTGTCGTAACCAATGAAGACATAATAATGCTTTACTAGCATAGGGTGGTCAGCTAAAACTAGGTCAACATGCATAAAATAAAGACAAGTAATGAAAAATGACTAACTCAGTTGTTTACACCCAACAAATAAATAATATGAATGCAACATGCTGGAATAATCTAAATAAACAGTAAACACAGCAAGGTATACTTTCCTTGTGGTGGTGTGAGGATTTGACGACATCAAGCAAGCGAACTTGTCAAGCTGACAGAAGCAATAAAGTGAAACTTTTGCAAATGTCTTCGGATGCTGAAATAGGCATTACCAATGTTCTCGAAACAAACGAAAAAGCTAAAATAGACTACCCATAAGTCCACTTTTGGACACATAGACAGAACATTAATTTTAGTTCAAAATAATATCCGCCGTTGGACCCACTTTGTACCCAAAAACATGCCAAACCTAATAGTCTTTAAAGTCAATAAACTATATGTCTATAAGTCCAGTTTGACAACAGTATATCTAATTTTGGATTTCGGTGAGTCGTTCACAAAAACTTTCGTTAAATCGGATCGTAGGGCCTGTAAAACGACAATTCGGTCATTTGTCTCAGAATTAGACCAAACTTGGGCCACAAGACATGCACAACGATGCGAATCTGTGGCATAAGTTCTGCCACAATTTGATGTGCATGCATAGACTAATTATAAAATTTGAAAAAATGTCGATATAGTGATTTCCGATGGTTACGGTTCAAATTCGTCGTGCACATGCAACCAATTCGAATTCCATCAAATTCCATACTGCAGGAAGTCTGTACGCCCCATTTGATGAAATTGATTCGCGACTAAGTCATCCGATTTGTTGGAACGTACTCCGTATCAGAAAATTTTCAAGTTTTGAAACTATTTTTCTTCGATTTTGGAACTAATTTATCTTAATATTTAGTAGATAAAAGTTAAAGCTAAAAACAAAGTTTAAATGTTGTGTATGTTGTCTCAACTCTGTTCAAGTATATTTTAAAATTCCTCAATATTTGGTCTGTAAATCGACTTCTAAGTTACGGTTTAGGGACAGTTTTTGTGCCAAAAAATTGACCTTTTTTCTCGTTTTTGGAACTCGATTCACGCTGTATACATCGCAAATTAGTTAATTCTACTTGAAGGTATTTGAAGTGGGTTAGGGTGTCTATGCACTGTAGGGCCTAAAAATCAAGTTAAGCCATGTATTTATTATTTAGCAATCAAATTGTGCCCCAAAAATCAAGTTGCGCCACTGATATGATGCTCAGAGATCAAATTGTGCCGCTGATCAGGTTGCGCCATATACTAGACTGCGCCCAGTCATATTATGCCAAAGTCTACGTGACGTCTGACATTTAATGGCCATCATTACCTAACAGCACTGACAACTGACAGCACAGTAAACGGAGAAAATCTCTTCGAATCCCTCGAATTGTGTCGTTCGAGGAGATTGGATTGACAGCTGTCCTGCACATATTATGAGTTGCGTCTAGGCACAATCTAAACAAATTTCTTAGTTGCACCTAGGTGCAATCTGAACAGACTTCTTTTTAAAATCTGCCACGTGCTTATGCATTCAGTTGTGCCTAGGCGCAACCCAATCAAGCACAGTTTGACTTATTGACCGAAGCTCGTGCAACCTGATAAAGTTGAGACAACTTATATTCTAAAATAGGATGACGTGGCACACATGCCATTAATCTCTCAAGACGTGTCTACTATTCTGTACACGACCAAGCGTATCTCAATCACATGATGCCACGCATCTAAATACAGTTAGTACACGATTGATTAACTGAATGAAAGTTGGCGCAACATAAGGTTGGCGCAACCCAATGTGGCACAATCCTGTCTCGCACACATCAGAATAACTGATAAAACTGTTATTTCCAGAACTCTATAAATAGAGTTTCTAATCATTGTTAAAGCATCACAGAGATCAAGAACTCTTGCAAAATTGCTACTACATTCTCCAGAGGCCCTAGTCTTCAAGTTCATATAGTCCAAGGGATGAAGTGATCGTCTTCTGATCAGATTCCTACAGTTGTACTTCCCCAGAATTCAAATTATACTCTTGTACTCTTTTCAAAAGTTTGTAATAGAATAACTTTTTGTTTTTGTAAACAAAATAGCGACTCTGCTAGGGACGACTTCCTCCGACGACGAGAAGGTGACAACTCAATGTGATATTGCGTCGATCGGCAAGTCGCAGAAAACTCTGGTTGTTCAAGTCAACCAGACAGCCTACGAGGATATGATCAACACCAAGAGCACTAAGCACACTGTGGCTATTGCTAAAAATAGAACTGTGTGGACTCCTAAGACTTCTACAGTTGTTGTTGTCCAGGCGCAACCTGAGCACTCAGTGGCTAAGGCACAACCTGCCTCTGTGGTCCAGGCACAACCAGCTTATGTTGCCCGCACGCAACTTGAGCGCTCAGTGGCCAAGGCACAATCCGCCTCAGTGGCCCAGGTGCAACCTGCTTCTGTTGTCCATACGCAACCCATCCATTCTGCTACCAAGGCACAGTTCATTTGTTCTGCTGCCAGAGCGCAACCTACTCATCTTACTGCCAAGGCACAATCCACTTACCTTTCTGGCAAGGCGCAGTCCACTCGGCTTGCTGCCAAGGCGCAGTCTATTCACCCTGTTGCCCGAATGTAACCTACTCATCTTGTTGCCAAGGCGCAACCAGTAGCCCATTCTGCTTTGGCGTAACCTATGCTTCATGCTGCCCAGGCACAGTTTGCACACCATGCTGTTCTGGCGCAACCCAAGGGAACTAGTCTTTTGGCTATTCCCTCTTTTTCTCCAGTTATGAACTTGGAGAAGCAATATTCTAGTGCTAGTACTAGACAGAACAAAGGGAAGGGTCTTTTGACACTTCCTCAACTCGCGCAACCTGCACCTAAGATGATTCAACAACAAAATAGAGGGAAACGCTTCTTAGCTAACCCTCTACAAAATAAAAAAAAGTACCCTTTAGTTTTTTCTCAAACTTTCCTAGTCTCTGACTCAGAGGAAGATATATCAGATTCTGTTCCTTTAAACAGAGGTCTTCAGATCTCTGCTATGGGAAAGAATACTGATCAAAGAGGCATCTTGCCTACCCCTATAGGATCTGGTCAAGATCTTCCAACTTTGTAAATTTTAAGATCTAAGCAAGGAAAATTGATGGTATCACAAACAGAGATACCTGGAGCAGAATTTTCTGATTTACGCGCTTATCTTAATAGGCGTCAATCAATATCAACTTTGGTGAAACGTAAGAATCCTATGGCAAAGGCCAATCTGTACCAGAAACCAAAGTTTGAAAAGAAAGACCCAACCACTTATGCTAATGAGTTAAATACCTCTTTGTACACTCAGGGAACTAAATATCTGAATAACAGGAGCCATGTTCCTAACATCATTAAGGAATAGATCCTACGACTTCTTCTTGTCCTATAGTGGTAACTGATCTCCGGGAACGTCTTACACAAAGACAGGAGATTGCAGGGATGTCTCCTTCACCTCTAAATCACTCTTCAGATCGCCACTGCCTTCATGAAGTGGTCATCAAATGTTGTTGCCAATTAGCAAAACTATCTGTCTTCGATCGTCTGAATTATGTTTCGACTCCTGAACCTATAATAATAGATGAAGATGAGCTGTTATATGCTTCTGTCAACATGACTTCTCAAGGCACCGGGGGTGGGAAACGTCCAAGACGTAATGCGTCCCGTAATCCCAGTTAGCAATACCTAGATCGAATTCATGCATCCAGTGAAGGGGTCTTTCAATACACCAGATCAAGAAATTAAAATTTGAACCAAGGTGTTTTTAATCAAGAAGATCTCCCCATCACTCATCTAGGAGAGGACACTTTTTCTGAGTTTGATGAAGATAGCAAATGTTCTGAACAAACTATCTTGTCAATAGCAGCAAGAGAAGTGATGGCATATACCGTTACAGAAGATCAAGATGCCTCTACTTCGGCTAGTCAAGAACAACGAATTGTTGTACTAGAAGATAAGCTGAAGACCATGGCTGAAATGGTCGCAAGTATGCACACTATAATCGTGGCTCAACATACAGTGCCACAGGTTATAAACCATGCTACAAATCCAGAGCTTATAGCTTCTTCTATACCTGTCAATGTCAATCTGGGGGTACCACCTCCTCAGGTTGCTTCTGTACCAATTCAAGCTGATCCCAGTCAGTCTGGTGCT
This sequence comes from Iris pallida, assembly GCA_029216955.1. Lineage (NCBI taxonomy): Eukaryota > Viridiplantae > Streptophyta > Magnoliopsida > Asparagales > Iridaceae > Iris > Iris pallida. Next base: position 6,866,329 of record JANAVB010021000.1, on the reverse strand, counting down.
GGGGGTGGTAATTACCACACTGTTCCTTCTCCCAATAAATCTAACCAGCCCACCAATTCCCAAACAACAGGAGATGCTAATGAGGCTGTGAAACTCTTACACACTCAGCTTGAGGCCTTCAAGCAGAAGGATGGCCTACAAAGACTTGGCATAAAGCAACCGTATCCTACAGAATGGAAGGAGGTTCCATTCCCTCCTAAATACAAGCTTCCAACCATTATGCTGTTTGATGGCAGCACTTCTCCAAGTCAGTACATCAATCACTTTGAAGTGATTACTGACCAATTACAGCCAAATAATGCTCTCCTTACCAGAGTGTTCGTCGGTTGTTTAGCCGGCGCAGCATACGATTGGTATCGTAGTTTGTCAGATGGCTGCATAACTTTTTTTGCTGGTTTCAAGCAAATATTCTTGGAACGGTTTTATGAGGGAGTCAACGACATGAACATGTCTGCCCTCATTAAGATCAAACAATGACACAATGAATCCACAGAGAGATTTATTGAAAGATTCTGCCGGAAGGCACTTAAAATGCCTTTAGGAACTCCATATGCTGTAACAATAGACACCTGTAAATCAAACTTGTTGCCTATTATCAGTATATGGACGAGATCTACACAATTCCAGGATTGGCCTTCTTTCATTGTGAATGCCAAGGCGACAGAAGTCAATACCGAAAAGTTTAAATAGTTAGGAGTTTAAATGACTCATCCTAACCAAGATGAACATTCTACATCCGGGGGTAATAATCGCCAGAATAACCATAAGGGTAAAAAAATATTGGCCATCAATCTTAAGGGCAAGGAGTCATTGGCTGTTAATGTTGCTCAGACAACGTCTACTCTATCAGCACCACTACAGAAAATACCTCGTCCAAAAGAAGAGTATTCTTTCAACGAAGATGATACTTTGAGTATCTTTGATTGCTTGATCAAAAGCAATAAGCTTCAATTGCCAGAAGCAAAACGGCCAGAAGAAGTGGGTAAAACTGATCACCCTAAATATTGTGTTTATCACAGATTTATAGGGCATCAAACCAGAGCATGCTACATGCTTAAAGGCAAAATCCAGGAGTTGGTCAACTCTGGGGCAATTACTCTGCAGCAGGATGATCAGACAGTGACTGCTAATGTTGTTTATCTACAATTTGGTAACTTTCTACCCCAACTTGTGCACGATGGTATTGTCCCCATTCCAAGGACTACTCTCGAGATCGTGAATCTTCCACCTCCTCAAAATGAAGGTCTTGTTCCACTATCAACTAACAGAGGAGAGATTATGTAGATTCACCCAGATCTAGTAGCATATTTTGAAACGCCTTCCTCTTCTAAGCAAAAGAAGCACTCCAAAACTAAATCTAAGAACTGCAACATAGTATCTTTTGAACCAGTAGCAGAAGAAGAAATTCTAATTGGCACTAGATCTGGGAAAACCTACCTTCGGAAATACCCCAAAACTCAAGAGAATTCTGCCCCATCTCCTGATGTTCCTCATATATCATCTTCTTCTGCTTAAAATATACCATCTACATCCTCGCCGGTAGTGGAATCAACTCCTCCTAAATCGACATCAGCAGACAAGGAAAAATAACCTATCCGTTTTGACAAAGTACTGGAGAAGTCTTCATCTTTTGGACTTGAAAAGCCATATAATTTTGACATATTGGCTCAATTAGCCAATACTCCAGCCAGATTGTCAATATTCGAACTCTTACGTCTCTCAAAAGAAACTCGAGAGACGTTAAGTGAAGCTTTGATGCAGACTGATGCTTGTTTTACTCTTCTCAAAAAGCCTAAAAAGAAGCCAGTCAGCTGTGCACATTATCATAGTGTATTTGAACTAATGCCCAATATTACTTTTATATAAGATGACATGTTGTTAGAAGACAATCGTCATGATCGCCCTCTCTATTTTACGGGGTATGTGGACACCATGAAAGTCGATCGTATTCTGATTGATCCAGGGTCTGCTCTTAGTATCATGCCAAAGTCTTTGCTAGATGCTTTGAACATCCCAGTGCATAACTTGTCTACAACCATCACTACCATCTTCGGGTTCAATCAAGGAAGAAGTGAACCTTTGGGGAAGATACGCCTGAAACTTCAAATTGGCAATCTTCGTACAAAGGTGACTTTCTATGTAATTGATAATCATGGGTCATACAATGCTTTGTTAGGAAGACCATTCCTCCATGAACACAAAATTGTACCTTCTACTCTCTACCAAAGTTTTAAATACGTGGATGGTAATGGAGAAGTCCAAAAAGAGGTTGCAGATCTGAATCCTTTCAAAGGAGTTGAAGCATACTGCAACGATTCTCGCATGTATAAGGAAGAATTCATGAAGGTAGTACTGGCAATGGACACGGATGAAGAATAAAAGTGTATACCAAATGATACTCTGGTGATCCCTGTCAAAGGGCGTACTTCTTGTCCTCAGTCGTCCAAACTACTGACTATCTATCTTCCTTCCCATGAGAAGCAGCTTCCTGGTGATAGTCAGGAACAAAGGGAGCTCACCTCTTCTGAGCCGCTTGTAATCGACCTTCGTCGTAAGAAGCCCCCTCCTCCTTCTCGTTCTTTTTCTCCCCCTCTTGTCGTCAATCTGACTAAGCCTGTTAAGGCTAAAGTTTCTGTTGTAAATGATGGTGTAAAAATCAATAAAGTATCTTCTTTGTAGTATACTGATGTCTCTTACTATGCTCAATGTTATTTGGATATGCTAGATAGCTTTAAACCACTTACAATAGGAGTCATATCATCTCTGCGAAATGTGGTATCATTGGATTCAATACAAGAGTCATATTTCTTAGTACCGTCTCGAAAGAAAGATGAAAGGCCTATATTCTTCAATAAAAGAGAGGAACAAAAAGTCATGCTCTATAATGATAACAGAGATGATACAGAAAGGCTACAATTATGTCGCTATAGTCCACAATCCAAAGCAATCATCTGTAAAATGGGCTATAATTTTATAACAGGCCTCAACAACGGTAAAGGAAGACGAACTCCTATTTGTATTTCTGTTCCAAAAAGAAAATCACAACAATACCACAGTAAAACAAAGCGGGGATTAGGTTATGCTTCACCACTTCCAACTCCAGAATCTTTCGAATCTGATGAAGAAGAACGATCTAACTCTTCTGATTCCATCTCATAGGATTCTGATACCAGCATTGGTCATGTTCATCGAATAACAGTATCTTCTAACATGGTGTCTGCTGAATTCTCAGAAGATGATGAAGATGATATTGAAGAAGCTCCTGAAGTGGACCCTTGGGCACAAATGATGGACAATCAGTGGAAACTTTGTTTTGAATAACGAGAACCATCTACTGAGGATCAACTAGTCCAAGTTGATATTGGAGAGAAGGGAGTATCACGGCCAATCTTCATTAGCAAAAATCTCTCAGAGGATGATAAACAAGAATTAATTCACCTTATTCGTGAATATATTGATGTCTTCGTCTGGAGTTATAAAGATATGCCAGGATTAGATCCTCAAGTTGCAACTCACAAATTTAATATCTTGCCGAATGCCAAGCCTGTCAAACAACAACAACGACGATTCAAGCCTGAAATGATGGATGCAATTGATGATGAAGTCAAAAAGCTTATAGCTTGCAGTTTTATCAGAGAAGAACAGCATCCTGACTGGGTAGCCAATGTTGTACCAATTTTGAAGAAGACCGAAAAGGTCCGAGTTTGCATTGACTTTCGGGATCTCAATGATGCTTGTCCTAAAGACGAATTCCTTCTCCCAATACTGATGTCATGATTGACAATACATGTGGATTCGAACGAATTTCTTTCATAGATGGGTTTTCTGGATATAATCAAATCCGGATGAATCCTAAAGATAAAAAAATATACTTCATTTCATACTCCTCATGGAGTGTACTGCTATACAGTCATGCCATTTGGTCTTAAGAACACAGGTGCAACTTACCAGCGAGCTATGAGTACTATCTTTTAAGATCATTTGCGAAAGAATGTCGAATGCTATGTTGATGATATTGCTGTCAAAAGTCGTCTAAAGGAAGATCACATTCAAGATTTAAGAACTATTTTTAATCTAATGTGCCAGCATCAACTCAAGATGAACCCCACTAAGTCTTTCTTAGGTGTCTCTAGTGGCAAATTTTTCGGCTTCGTTATTACCTCTAAGGGTATACACGTTGATCCCGAGAAAATCAAAGCCATTCAAGAGATGTGTCCTCCACGCAACCTAAAAGAGCTACGAGGATTCCAAGGTCGACTTGCGTACATCAGGCAGTTCATTTCGAATTTATCTGGACGTTGTAGACCATTTACTCAATTAATGAAGAAAGGTGTATCTTTCGTTTGGACAAAAGAGTGTCAACGAGCATTTGATGACATAAAGCGGTATTTAATGAGTCCATCGGTTCTTATACCATCGATCTCAGGAATACTTTTCTTAATGTATGTCTGGGCAATGGATCATTCATTGGAAGCTTTGTTAGCTCATAAGAACAAGGAAGGTCATGAACAAGCCATCTACTACCTTAGTCGAACGATGATTGGAGCTGAACATCATTATAGTCCGGTGGAGAAGGAATATTTAGTCTTAATGTTTGTTGTTCAGAAGACAAGACATTACATCATAGGCCAAACTATTCATGTCATATCCCGAGTCAATCCTCTTCGAGTCTTAATGAAGAAGCCAAGTACACTCAATTCTAGGCTTGCTACATGGGCCATATTATTAGCACAATATGATATGGTTTATGTTCCTCAAAAGTCTGTAAAAGGTCAAGCACTTGCTAACTTCTTAGCAGCTCATCCTGTCCCTGAAACATCTAAACTATATGACGAGATTCCAGACGAAATATTGGAATCAAATATGATCTCAGAAGAATTTCCTACTTGGCGGTTGTTCTTTGATGGAGCTTCTAGAATTGGACCTGGAGGTACTCTTGTTGCTGGAGTAGAAATTGTTCTCGTTTTACCAGAAGGATTAGCTATTCAAAGGGCTTATTCTTTAGACGAATCATGCTCTAATAATGTAGCAGAATATAATACCTTGCTCATTGGACTCCAATTAGCCAAACGATTGGATAATGAATATCTCGAAGTATATGGTGATTCTAAGCTGATTGTTAATCAGGTTAGAGGCATATATGAAGTTCGACATCAAGATTTGGTACCATACCACGAAGCAGAAACCAGGATAGCTTCTTCGTTCAAAGGGTTCTTCATCGAACATGTACGTCGCGTATGCAATGCAGAAGTTGATGCCTTAGCTAACCTAGCTGCGGTATTGGCAGTGCCAGTCAAAAGACAACAAATTGTTGTTATCTCTAATAGAGAACTATTTTGTGTTGAAAACAACCACTACATTGAATTCAGCAATCTAACTGAAGTCAATGTCATTAGTGAGGACTGGAGAGCACCTTTCATTGATTTTGCAGTACATGACATATTGCCAGAAGATCCTAAGGAAGCTGTAAGTTCGTCGTCGATCGCTTCGATTCTATTATAATCATACTACTAAAACTCTTTATCGAAGAACTTTTGATGGGTTACTTTTGAGATGTCTCGCTGGTGATGAAGAAAAACAGATATTACGCGAAGCTCATGATAGAATTTGTGGAGCACATCAGCCTGGTCCTAAACTAGAGGATCGTATTCGACGTATGGGCTACTATTGGCCCTCTATGGTATCAGATGCTATTGACTATGCAAGGAAATGTCGTGCATGTCAAATTCATGCAGATTTTATTCATCAACCATTAGAATTTCTTCATTCGACTGCTGCTTTATGGCCCTTCGAAGCCTGGGGGCATGGATATAATTAGCCCTATCAATCCTCCTTTATCTAAAGGACATCGATTCATCTTGGCTATAATCGATTATTTCTCCAAGTGGGCAGAAGCTATACCTTTGGTTGAAGTAAAGACTAGTAGTATCATCAACTTCATCAAACATCATGTGATATACAGATTTGATGTCCCTCGCCGAATCATCCATGATAATGGGCCACAATTCGTCAGCCAAAAGTTTAATAGGTTCTGTGATGACAACAGAATCAATAATATTGCCTCTACGGCCTATAATCATGCGGCTAACGGGTTAGCTGAAGCATTCAACAAGACCATTATCAAACTCCATAAAAAGTTTGTCTCTATTAACAAACGTAATTGGATTGATAAACTTGGAGAATGTCTATGGGCATATCATACTACAGTCCGTAATCCTACAGGTTGCACACCTTTTTCGCTAGTATATGGATGTGAAGCTGTCTTACCACTAAAAATTCAAATTCCTTCATTGAGAATCGTCATCGCTAATGAACTTACTACAGAGAATAATAATCGTCTTCGACTTCAAGAATTAGTAGCGCTCGATGAGAAAAGGTTACTGGCTCAACAACACATTGAACTTTATCAAGCTCAGATTTTAAAGGCTTTCAATCGCAAAGTCAGAGTACGAACATTTCAGGAAGGCGAGCTAATTCTTATAGTCAGGCGTCCTATGACTATGACTCATATGAGCAAAGGCAAGTTCGAGGCAAAATGGGAAGGTCCATATGTGGTAAATAAGGTTTTCTCAAATGGAGCCTATCAATTAACAGATATGGATGGCAGAGTTGCTATGATGCCTATCAAAGGCAAATTTCTCAAAAAATATTATGTATAAAAGCAAAATGTATTTTATTTCATTTTAATCAAAAGCAGAATGGAGTTACATAATATTAAGGACGAGGGGGAGGCCCCGATCCTTCATGATTAAATACATAGTTTGCCAACAGTTCAAACATCTCATTATCTAAACTCACAAAAAACTTACAAACAGCCATCCTCAATGCCTCTTCTTCAGCAGTCTTCCCAGGCTCCACTAGCTTGGTAATCAAGCCCTGTCATGGTGCAGGAGCAGTTGAGCCTTCACCCCTTTCTTTCTGAGGAGGCACTGGAGGCTCAGCAAGGGGCGTCTCGATCTTTCCTTCAATCTTCGAAGTGAGCAAATCTTTGGAAGATATTTTATACAGAAAGAAAATAAATAGATAATATCTACGAAAGTTTTGTTCTATTTATAGACAGAATAACTAGATAGTCAAACTCGAGAACTGATGCAATTTTTTAAAAAAAAAGCCCAACTGTTCGTCCATTTATAACTGTTCGTTCATTCATAACTGATCATTCATTGTCCTTTCTTTGAAAACCGACGTAATTGTTCGTTCATTTATTCTCTTCCTCGAGAGTCGAAATGACTGTTCATTCATTCAGCATTTTTTCTTCGAAAATCGAAGTGACTATTCACTCTTCATGACGAGAATTCACATCCTTCACACCCATAAAATCTAATTATTTACATCAGCAACTTGTCACATCCACATTTCTTCTGGATTCTATTTTCCATATCATCACATCAAAATCAAATTATAAAGGAGAGAAAATGATTCTTTATTCCTTCTTTAGAAACATAGATACATCATAATGGAAATCTATTACATCTCGAATTTTCATTCTAAATATAACAAATAAAGGTCTATTACATCTTTGGATCTTCTTATTGGTGCCAGTTCCTTGTCATCTCATCCTAAAGCAGCGAGCGAGACAACGGAATCAACTCTGGTCTACGAGAGGAGAACCACAGAGTACAGCAGCCCAAAGAAAAGCTGCTGTCAATACAACTGGTGGAGAAAAGACGACCCGTCATGGGAATTAGGAATGAGATCACCCTTATGATACGATTCCTAATTCTGTCTCTCCACCATCCAACTCTCATGTATAAAGGCTCTTCCTACCATCTGAGGAAGACCCTTTTGGAACACAGAGAGTCCTGAGCTGTCTGATTTGAGTGTCAGAATCACATGAGCTGTCTGATGTGGGTGTCAGAAAAAATGCTCTTTATAGCATCCAGGTCGTCGATACCAGTTTTAAAGAAGCTTGCCAACCAAACTTCTGCAAATATTAACAAAGAAAGAAAAGTTAGTCAAATCTATCAAAACTGTGCACTGATCAACAGGCGCATATCAACAATGTACGCCTATTCTCAGAAAGTACAGGCACATATCAACAGTGTGCGCCGATCAACAGGCGCATATCAACAGTGTACGCCAATCAACAGGAGCATATCAGTAATATGCACCGATCAATAGGCGTATATCAACAGTGTGTGCTGATTAACATGCGCATATCAAAACTGTGCGCCAATCAATAGGCACATATCAGCAATGTACGCCTATTCTCAGAAGCACAGGTGCATATCAACAGCGTGTGCCGATCAACAGGCGTATATCAACAGTGTGCGTTGATCAAACAGGCACATATTAATATTGCATGCTTCTGATCAAAGTCAGACACTGGTTGTAGTGCGTGCTTCTTCTCAGAATTTCAAACGCGCATCTACAACCTGCGCTTCATTTTTTACAAATTAACACCTATCTTCACAAAAAAATAGCGCAAAGTAAAATGCTCATGTGTGAAAACCATTGGTTCTTTGCTGGAGCTTACCAACTTCTGAAGGTGCGGCATGCAAAAGAATAGCATCAGGTTGAAGTGGCGCAAGTGAACTTGTGGATGTTGAATTTTTGCTAGACAGTGGGACCTTGTGAGAAGTCATCTTCTAATAAAATAAGAGAGCATGAATGTCTCTTTCCTTTCATTTTGGCTATCCTTTTAAAGCGTTGAAGATGTGAACAATACGTTGTTCTAGGAGTTTATTTCGGGAAAGAACTAAACAAGAGGCGCTCTTAACCACATGATGGCTGTCATGTGTCTCTCAAAGAAATAGTAAACATTGAATTCGTCAAAAGAGCATATCTATATGCGCCACTTGGAATCGCAGCCACACAATAATGATGTCAGAAATTATAAATTTTATTTCATAAAGAGGGGTAAAACCCCTACAGACAAGTAGGAGAAGACACATAAAAAAAAATAAAAGTTGGCATGCTTAAAATTATTTTTTTTTCTTGTCTTCATTGGTCTGACGAAGGATGGCGTCCAATTCTTGCATGTTGCGAATCCCCGAGCGACGCATCAGATTAAGGAATCCCTCCTAATCGCCGCGCTCTTCAGAGGAAAGTGATGGCCTGCCACTCGAGTGATTGAAGACTGATGGATTTAATCCAAAACAGTCTAAGAAGTTCACTGCCCTCAGTGACGGGTCAGCATCCAACAAAAAATTTGTAGGCGTGACATCAGGTTCCGCTTTAGAGGACTTGATTTCAATGTCAGCATTGGTCTCCACCTCCTTTTTCTTAGGCGCCATCGAAGTACAGAAGTGTAAAATAAGTATAAGGACCAACACCTATATATACAACTAAACTGACTCTTCATATTCCTCATGGGAAACCAAAAATTATCAATAAAACTCGGGAAGACGAAGAGGAGATCGAGTGTTTCCGAGAAAGAAATTTACTTATGACGGCTGGGCATTGACTGGCGCAATCTAAGTCAAAAGTTTCATTATTCAAAGTATTTCAAAACTTTGAAATCTTCTTAAAGTTTCAAAAACTTTGAAGGGGGTCTTGTAGGGCCTAAAAATCAAGTTGTGCCATGTATTTATTATTTAGCAATCAAATTGTGCCCCAAAAATCAAGTTGCGCCACTGATATGAAGCTCAGAGATCAAATTGCGCCGCTGATCAGGTTGCGCCAAATACTAGACTGCGTCCAGTCATATTGTGCCAAAGTCTACGTGGCGTCTGACATTTAATGGCCATCATTACCTGACAGCACTGACAACTGACAGCACAGTAAACGGAGAAAATCTCTTCGAATCCCTCGAATTGTGCCGCTTGAGGAGATTGGATTGACAGTTGTCATGCACATCTTGTGAGTTGTTCCTAGGCGCAATCTAAGCAAATTCCTTAGTTGCCCCTAGGCGCAATCTGAACAGACTTCTTTTCAAAAGCTGCCACGTGCCTATGCATTCAGTTGTGCCTAGGCGCAACCGAATCAGACGCAGTTTGACTTGTTGATCGAAGCTCGCGCAACCTGATGAAGTTGAGATAACTTGCATTCTAAAACAGGATGACGTGGCGCACGTGCCATTAATCTCTCAAGACGTGTCTACTATTCTGTACACGACCACGCGCATCTCAAACACATGATGCCATGCGTCTAAATACAGCTAGTACATGATTGATTAACTGAATGAAAGTTGGCACAACATAAGGTTGGCATAACCCAATGTGGCACAATCCAGTCTCGCGCACATCAGAATAACTGATAAAAGAGTTATTTCCAGAACTCTATAAATAGAGTTTCCAATCATTGTTAAAGCATCACAGAGATCAAGAACTCTTGTAAAATTGCTACTACATTCTCCAGAGGCTCTAGTCTTCAAGTTCACATAGTCCAAGGAATAACGTGATCATCTTCTGATCAGATTCCTACAGTTGTACTTCCCCAGAATTCAAATTGTACTCTTGTACTCTTTTTAAAAGTTTGTAATAGAACAACTTTTTGTTTTTGCAAACATGCACCTGTGTGATTGGTTCGAGAAAGGATGAACCGTGGAGATGGAAATCTTATCGCAAAGTTGCCTATGTCGCTGTTATTATTGTTGTTGTTGTTGCAGTGTTGCCACTGTTGTTTTGCCATACGACGACCGGCCTGTGGCTCAGGTGGCCAGGGGGTGCGCAATGGTGTGGCGGTGGCATAGGGTCGGGCTAGGGTATAGGGATTTATTTTTCTTTCTATTTTTTTATATAAGGGGAGGGGGTCAAATTTTGGTTTCCTCTCGGTTTACTGTTCCCGTAAGGGAACAATAATATTTTTTTTATTTATTTACAAACTAAAATCTAAAAAAATTATTTTAAATATATACTCAATGAAAAATATTTATATACCCAAGTATTATTATTATTATTATTATTATTCCTTAGAAAATTAATTCCAATAAAAAAACAAAAATTTCTAATATTCTATAAAAATCTTAAAAAAAATCTAAAAAGATCTAATACACACACACACACACACACACACACACACACACACACACACACACACACACACACACACACACATTTTTAAACAAAATCCCCATATATATTCATATCAAGGTGCAAAATGTCGAAGCCTTTACAAGTAAGCGCAAAAGGAATACAGAAAAAATAACAGAAACAAAAGAGGTGACCCGTGTTCCCTGGTTTGGAGAGCACCGACCACCAGAAGCGCTGGGGAGCGTGATTGCAGAGCCTGCTGACTTTGCGAGATTGATGGAGAACCTCCCGGATAAGTTAGTTGGATAAATATTGGAACCCTTCATATCTGAATTTGTTACAGTTTTTCCACATGACCTACGTACTAATAGCTGTAACGATTTGGTGGCCGTGACATGCGCGACTCCAGGAGGCCAGGAGATCGTTGAAGCTTCCACCGTCTAGGCCTTAATTGCAGCAAAGAGATAGGGCATTCCATACCCTCGATGGCAAATCTCCTGAATACAAAATGTGGTCGACCGTTTCTGACTCTCATTCCATGCAGCAATGACATGTTGATGCCAAACTAAATCCTATGGTAATGAGTGCATCGTCGATAGAAAGTTTTTTGCAAAATGCCCTCCATATTAGAAATAACCATTTCTTGGGTATGCAGGTTTGCCAGAAGGATCCGATGAGAGAAGAAGGAGCCCCGATGCCCCTGGAAACCCTTCTGGTCGATGTAACCGAGAAGGTTCCGTTGGTTGACATCGACCACTTCAGAACATCGGGTTCCTGGCCAACTGATGTCTGGCGGCGGAGGGGCAGCAACAGTCTCTTCTCCATACCATTCTCGAACCCTCTCCCAATTCCAGTTGCCTGAGGAGTTCCAAATATCCCTGATGGCACAGGAGGATGGGGTCGTCGGTAACTTGGGGAGGAGGACATCTCCGGTCCAACGTTCGTTGAATAGGGAAGAATCTTTCGAGCCCAGCTTAAGACGGATCAGAGGTTCGGCTAGGTTCCGGCCCTTAAGGATGTGCCGCCAAGATGCGGAGGATCTGTAGTTGAAATCCACCACGGATGGATGAATATGTTTGAAATATCTGGCCTTCATGAACCGTACCCAGAGGTTCTGGCTCACCCGAAGCTTCCACCATAGCTTCATCGAGAAGGCTTCAACGACATGCATCAGCCTGTGAAATCCAAGGCCACCCTCGTCCGTAGGTTTTGCCAGGGAGTCCCAACTCGCCCAATGATGCTTGTCTTTACCATCACAATGACCCCAGAAGAAGTTAGTGAACATGTTTTGATGGAAGTAAAAACTTTCTTGGGAGGGGAGCACGCGGCCAGCATGTATATAGGGATAGAAGAGAGCACATGATGGATAAGGATCATCTTGCCAAGAGTTTAAATACAGATGTGGGGCCTTCAGATTCAGTCGGACTTGATGGAGAGGATCAAGTCAACTCAGTTCGAAGATATTGCTCTATGGTGTATCCGAGAGCAGGTTCGAGCAGGATTGGTGGATGATGAGTTTATTCTTGCGGAGGATGGCGCATTGAGGCACGGTTCCAGACTGTGTGTGCCCAGCGGAGAGCTTATGGAGAAGGTCATGTAGGAGGCCTACCGATCTCAGTACTCTATACATCCAGGTGCCAACAAGATGTATAGGGATCTGAGGGAGCATGTTTGGTGGTATGGGATGAAGCGGGAAGTAGCTCACTTCGTAGCCAGAGGCTTGGTCTGTCAGCAGGTCAAGGCAGAGGCCAGGAGGTTTGTTACAGCCATTGCCCATTCCAGAGTGGAAGTGGGAGCACATCATGATGGACTTTGTTTCTGTATTGTCGCGTACACCAGGAGAAAAGATGCAATTTGGGTCATCGTAGACAGATTGACCAAATCGGCCCACTTTTTTCCATTTAAAATGGGTACGTCTACTGAGAGGCTAGCAGAGATGTATATGCGACAGATTGTTAGGATTCATAGAGTTCCGGTGAGCATTGTCTCTGATCGGGATAGTCGCTTTACTTTCTATTTCTGGTGGAGTCTGCAGACTAGTTTGGGTACTCAGCTCAAGTTTAGTACTGTATACCACCCTCAGACGGACGGACAGTCAGAGAGGACTATTCAGACACTCGAGGACATGCTGCGGACTTGTGTCTTGGATTTTGAAGGATCCTGGAAGGATCACCTGTACTTAGTAGATTTTGCATACAATAACAGTTTTCAGGCCAGCATTGAGATATCACCATTCGAGGTACTGTACGGGCACAGATGTTGTACACCCTTGTCTTGGAATGATGTTGAAGAGTGAGCTTTATTGGGACCTGATATGGTTGTGGATGCAGCCGAGAAGGTGAAGCTCATCAGAGATCGGCTTCGCATGGTGCAGGACAGACATCGGCACTGGGCCGATAGCCACCATAGACCTTTGGAGTTTGAGGTACAGCTTAAGGATAAGATTAGAATTAGAAGTTGTTTTGTTTGTGATTTTGTTTGATCATGTTTGAATATATTAGTAATTCAGACCTTATTTGTGATTAGGTTGGAGATTGGTTTTTTTGAATATATCTCTGACACGTGGTACGATACATTTTGGTGGAGGTGGGAAGCTTAGCCCGCGCTTCATCGGACCTTTCATGATCAGCGGGAGAGTCAGTAACGTAGATTACAGGGTAGACTTCCACCTGCAGAAGTCCACAACATATTCCACGTATCACAGTTGAGATGGTATGTGGCACATCCTAGCCATATACTCTATCACTCAGAGATTGAGGTGGGACCTACTCTTAGTTATCCAGAGCAGCCTGTGGAGATTCTGGATTGACGATAGAAGGTACTGAGGAACCAGGTGATACCTTTGCTTCACGTCACTTGGAGGCATCATTCTCCAAGAGAGTCTGCTTGGGAGCGGGAGGATGAGATGTGCGAGCGATACCCATATCTTTTTGGACCTTGAGGTATGATTGTCTATCCTTCTCATCAGTTCAGTTTCGTCTTTCAATTTTGAGGACAAAATTCTTTTAAGGAGGGTAGATTTGTCACTACCATATTTTAGTTTAAGGGTATTTTGGTCATTTTAATTTTTATGAATTATTTATTATTTATTGCATTGGTGTTGTAATTTTTGACTTTTGCTAGTTGTGACTTTAGAGACTAGCCTAGAGTTTGACTTTGACTTTGGTGACTTAGTTAGCATGGTATGGGACCCTAATCTAACTTAAGTTGGTCTTAGTTGACTTGAGTGTGGCTAGGTTTCATGAGAGGATTGGGAAAGTTTTGCATTTGGACTTATGGCTAAGGAGTTGAGCTAGCTAGCTAACAATCTTGGCCCAAAGCCCACCATGAGAAACCCTAACCCTAGCTCTTCATTTGGCCAGCCACCACAGCCACTTATGACCTAATTTTCCCCTATAAAGTCTCTATTCATGACCACTTGCCTCTTTTAGAAGAGTCCCTTTAGGAAACCCTAATTTCTTCCCCCTTTCATCATTCCTCACTATTTTTCCACCAAATTGATCCCAATCTTTTACAATTGGTTCTAAATCTGGAATAGTGGTCGAAGGAGGCTAGCTTGCAAGGAGGAAAGCTCATTTGGATATTGCTTGAGGAAGGAGACTTCACAATTAGGGGCTTTTTCATTGAGATTGACTCTCAATAGGTAATCCCTTCAAATCACCTCTAAATCCTAATTTCTTTCCATAGATGAATCCATCTATGTGTCTCCTAGCTGTAGAGTGAGTTTGATGAGAATTTATATTGATTTGGTGTCCGTATCGGACATGTATCAGTGTGTGTGCATAGGTGTTCGATGGAATGCCACAATGAATTTTATTTTGTTATTTTCAAATTGTATTTGAACAATTTTATAGATGTTCATGTGTACTTTGATTTTCGTGAGGACTGAGCATGAATCGTGTCAGTTTTCGTATCCAAAATCGGACATGAACCTGTGCCCGAGACAGTGTCTCAGTACCCTGCTGCTCGAGTGTCCTGTAGGACACGACACGGTACGGTTTGACACGAAACTTGGTGAGCATATGGGGGCAATGTCTGCGAGCATGAACCCAAAGTTTCATCAAGTTTTGTGCTCTGGTTTGGAAGAAATCGTACGAGCATGGATTTTACACACACTGTGCACGGGCAGAATTCTTGCACTGATACGGGTTTCGGGTCGCCCCTGGACACGTCGTGGTGATGTGTCAGGGTATCGAACGTGTAGCCCTACACCTGGGCTAGGTGTGGACACAAGCACGACACCTCTCATGTCTTGTGTCAAGCCCAGTTGAGCTCGAACACGCTGCATGAGCACAGTCTGTACACTATTTTCTGATACTTTAGTATTTTCTATTTTGGACACCTTCTTGTCCACTTGTTTTGACACGAATACTTCCTTCTGACACGTATAAATGTGACACCCCCTGTGCTCTTCTATTTTGGTTTGATTTTGGGATTTTGGTTTGATTTTTGGATTCGAATTTGGGTTTTTCCCCATATTCTGATACATGATGTTCTGTGTATATTTTAGGGTTTTAAAATGAAATTAAATGTTAAATATTGATAATTGTGAATGTTAAATATGTATAACATAGCTGTGTACTGTGTAGCATGACTGGGTTCATATTTATGTATGTTGGATTGATATTTTAGGTTTTGGTGTAATATGATACACTGTTTTCTAATGCATTAATATTTTAGTCTGAGTTTAAGTTGGGTAATTTGATATAATACATATTGATGATGTTATATAACATGAGATTTTGCTCTATTATATAACGAGGATGATAATGTTGATATGTATGTGTTACTCCCTTTGTTTACTGATGTATACATACATGAAGCCAGAGTTTAGTTGGTTTTATTTCAATAGTTACATTATGTAAACCTGAGATTAAGTCATGATACAATGTCATGTGCATGTTATATGTTATGTAAATCCTGAGTATAACCCATTTCATATGTAACATGAGAATGTTAAATCAAATGCCATGTTAACATTACACCCTCACTATATACTGTTACACTCTCATTGCCACATACACACATTGTAAATTTGAGATTTCACTCTCGACCTTGGCACCTTCACACATATATGTTCACACACACCTTGCCATGTACACCCACAGTACACCCACATGCTGTCCCTGTACATAAGACTGAATACTCTAATTGACACACACTTTATATTGTTGACTTGAACACAATTGAACAACACACAACACTATGCAATTATATACACTCACACCACATTGTATGCTATGTATGCTTTGAACACATAACCTACTGTCCACTATAATATTTGACACACACACTCACCCCCTATTTATATATACCATGTTATGTGCCTTACTTGTGTACTAGGCACTAGCCAATATGAATGCATATATATATATTGTATATGTATATATTTTGTATTTGTGTGTGTGATAACTTGTTTTGGTTTTTTGATTGTGTTTGAGTGCTAGCCTAGGCTTGGTTAGACTTAGTGAGACTTGTTGGACTAGGCTTGGACCTAGTATGGCTTAGTTGACCTAAATTGACTAGTGTAGTTGACTAGAGTTGACCAAGAGTTGACTTTAGTCTAGAATGACCTAGAATTCATATAGAATGCATTATAATCTTCAGTATTACCTTTCTGGACATGTTGTGACCTGTGTTGCTCTAAATAGGACTCATCTACTCTGTCTTAACATCTATACTCATCGGATACTCACGATATCAGGCGAGTACATTCTCTAACCGTTTCATACTTGTTAGGATTAATATTTATGCTCTAGATTACTTTACTTGATGCTGTTACGTTGTTAACACAGATTGGTACTATATAGATCCTTTCATGAGATATTATCCCCCTCGAAAGCATCGGGATACGTCATGTCATGTGCTTTTCATGTACATCATGTATTCATGTGCTTTCATCATTCATATGCACTCTATGTACTCTTATGTTCACAGAGCCCCCATGTATACTTCATATGCACCCATTTATGGGCCCCCATGTAAAATCATGTACAATAACATAACTTGTCTGGATCTTTGTGTATTGGTTGGGGTACGGGGAGTATGAATGGTCATGTGAACAATTCCAAAGTAGTGCAATCATATACAAACTCTTTAGTGTAATCATGTGCAAATTCAAGCCGTTCACATGTCTATCTTGTACTCTACATCACTAGCCAATGATAGTTCTTTACTTATAGTAGATATTTTATTACATTCATCTCTTTTACTTTATGTATATTCTTCAACGTTTCATGTATCTTACTCTATAGCAAGCTTACATTTCCTGTCATGATATGAACTGCATGAGATGTACTGTGCTCGTTCATGTCCTGACTGGACCTGTTGAAAATGTTACAGATGACCCAGATGAGGAGTTTTTCCCGACCTACTATGGAGCAGGCCTAGTAGACACCTGTGAGATGGACTCCCAGGAGGACCCAGTCCTTGCAGAGGACATTACCCCAGTAGTCTAGACTAGATAGCTAGACTAGTTATCTTACTTTATTGTCTTATCTTATTTTGGATACATTATGTATTTATTTGGGATATTGTTATTCTGGATGTTATGGAGATGTTATCTTAGACTTCTTCTCCTGTTGTATTTTATTTGGTGACTTTCATATCTATCTATCTATCTATCTTATCGTACTTTTACCTTAACTGTGATTAGTTGTACATTTCTGTATTATCCTCCGTTCGGAGAGTATATATTGTACAGGTACCATATAATTGTTAGATGTATGTGACCTAGGACAGCGTTCTACCGTCGACACTGCGGCGTAGGCTGGACGTACCCACTTCTCGTACCCCTATACTGGGTGTGGGCCGTGACAAAGACATTTAATAAATACTTTCTCTCAACGTCCCAACTTCAAGATGTAAAACAAATAAGTAAAATTTAGGAATCATCAATATATATAACTATATATCTTAAATAGGCATACACGAATTGATTTGAATATTATAAATCAATTAAACTCATGTATCCATAATGTCAACCAAAAAGCCAGAAAGGTATAATAAAGAAAGGGCTTTGAGGAATGAGCTAATTGACTTAAGAAGAAATACACAAATTTGGTCAAAAGAATCAATAGCTGAAGTATGAGGTAAGCACAAGTTTGAAAGTAACAAGTATAATTAAATATTATTCAAATCAATGTAAAAACTTAATTTTAACTCATATTCCCTATAAAGATAATTGTACAAAAATATATATCAATATTAGATATACACGAACAACATATAGATAAAACAATGGGTTAATTAGTTGTACCCTCCTATGGTTTGTACATATTTTGGTAACTGTCCCCGTTGTTTCAAAAATAAAGAACACCCCCCTGGCTGCTTAATTTTTCACTCATTTTCTTCTATGCACCAGGGGGGTACAACTAATTAATTTTATAAATCAGGGGGGTGTTCTTTATTTTTAAAACAACAGGGACAGTTACCAAAATACGTACAAATCATAGGGGGGTACAACTAATTAACCCTAAAACAATTAATGTATATAGAAATGGATCCTTAATGAATAATTGAATAGCTATCACAAATTCAAAATATGCATAAATATGCTTTATTAGGCAAAGACATGAATGATTCACAAGAAGTTAATCAAGGTAAAACATGAGAATCAATAGTGAATATATTATGCAATCACAAGGTTAAAATAGAAGTATAAGTATCAAGTAATAAGAAGCTTGTGCTAAACACATATATTCAAAAATACTGATTAAATTAAATATGACAAATTAAAGACAAATCGACAAGAACTAACTATCTCAAAAACTTTATAGATGGAGAGTTAAAATCATATTAACTCAAATCAAAACCCGAGCTCCTATGGACTAGAGTGATATACGTGCTTTATAAATAAAGACTTAGAATGAGGAGCATGCATAAATAAATGTGTCACACTAATAGAAAATGGATGATAGATTAGATAGTGTGAACTAATAATTTGAGCTAAACAACTAATCATGCTAGATAATAAAAAATTAACTAAGTATGCTCGTATCATATCTCACATTGATTTAAATATTAAGCGATTAAATGATATTGATGAGAGAGCTAGTAGCAAGACATCAATGAAAACATGCCAGATTATATAAATAAACTATTCAGAAAGAAACGTTTAGCATGTTAGCAAAGTGGCTCTAGTGGCCATACTTTATCTTGATGCAATTGCTTGGAAGATAACTTTTGTAGCTTTGCAACCACCAACACGCTCATCGGTGCTATGTCCCGATAAAGAAGCTCCACCTACAATATTAGGTAAAGACTTTAGTATCCAAATAAATTTGCATCCACATATGCTAGCTTTGGGAACTGAAGTAGCATTTACTACAGTATTGTTCATAAAAGTCCTATGAATAAGGCATGTAAAACTCATATGTCCAACGCAAGAGCAATAGAAGTACCTAATGCTAGTGTGTGCACATGTATTGGAATGAGCATGGTTGTAATCATGTGACAAACTAGAATGATGAATATCTCTAGAGTGAGCATGAGAGGATTTGGTTTTAAGAATATCATGTTCTAACAACAAATCATCATGCATACAAGTTAAAGAATCAAATTGTAATGCCTGTGGTTCGTAATGCGTATCTTGGTATACGTATACGTAATTTGACCCGTATTGCATGTCTCCCTGCTTGATTTATTCTAGCATTTCATTGATTGGTTTATTCTTGGGTTGGTTCGGCTTGGCTTGGTTTGCTTGGTTCATCATGAACCAAAGGTGAACCCTCCTACCTACCACCACCCTCCTTATTTATAACCCCTTTCTTTTTTCTCTCATCATTATTTCCTTTCTTCTTCATTTACTCTCCACCATTACTTCTTCAACCACCAGGAAGGAGAGAGAGAGCTTAGGCAAGTGCAAACTTGCTTCATGATGGATCTCAAGTTTTATTGTTCCATTCTCTTCCTTACTTGATTCTAAGCCTCTTTAGAACTTGACATTTTTAGATTTGATGGATGGATTCTTGTAGATCTAAGTTTGTAACTTTTTGGTTTTTCTTAGTTTTGATCTCTAAAACTTGGTTATTTTTGAAAACTAATGGTTCTATGTTGTAGAGAATTCAATTTCATGCGGTTTTGGCTTTTATTTCGCTTGATTTCGACTTCGAATGAGTAAGTTATGGCCATTATAAGTTTTCGGAACTTTCATAGCTGAACTTGCTTTTTGGGGACGATGACCCCCATGCGCCCGGAAGGCCATGCGCCGGGAGGCCATGCGCTGTGAAGTCCTGGCAACACATCCCTTAACTCCGAGCGTGTCATGCGCGTAGGTTTTCTACATGCATGTACTGAAGACGCAACGTGAGTTAATCCCACGCACCGATTGGTGCAGGAATCCCACATGCCGATGGTGCAGGAATCCCACGCGCCGATGGTGCCAGAATCCTACGTGCCGATTGGTGCAGGAATCCCACGCGCCGATTGGTACAGGAATCCCACGTGCCGATTGGTGCAGGAATCCGACGCACCGATGGTGCAGGAATCCCACGCGCCGATTGGTGCAGGAATCCCATGCGCCGATTGGTGCAGGAATCCCACGTGTCGATGGTGCAGGAATCATACGTGCCGATCGTGCAGGAATCCCATGCGCCGGAATTGCTCTATTTTACTGTTTTGCCTGTTTAAGTTGTTTTGTAGCTGGAATCTTGAAAAAAACTCAAAACATGAAAGTTGTAGATCTTTTCCTTAGCTTCAAGAATATGTCACTAGTTATTTTATACAAGTTTCTCTCATTCATGACAAGGTAAGAATAGAACACGATAGTGGCCCGCTGTGGCGCACTCTTGACAAGTAAACTGACATGATATGTCTCGACATGCTGTTATGACAGCTAGCCTGACATGACAAGTATGAAAGACCTGGATACCGTAGACGATTGTGTTTGTACAAATAAACTGGTACTGTCTTGCATCATGTCTAGGATGGGAATTCCAGAGTACCATGGTCAGGGGTACCTACTGAAATTGACTAAGACTAATTAACTAGAATGATTCAGTAGTCATGAAGAGATCTTTCCAGCTACAGGCAATCCCGTTATCTGGGCGCATTAAGTGGACTTGTAGCCTACCGACAAGTAGGGCACATTTTCAGCACACTGTCACGTGTTGCATCCGTCATAAATGGACATTCGACCTGGATAACAGGATGGTCTGCAGGGCTTGTGGCTGTTGGGATAATTTCATTGCATCTTGCTAGTAACTAGGCCTGTGATAACCCTAGTTAGTTAAAGTATCAAGCCGTACTTATTGCTTGGCCGTAATTGATTGGATGGAGTCCAGCCCAGTCTAGTTTGTCATGATCCTGTACAAGATTGTATCATGACATGATTTCTTGTATCGATAAATGATGGGATACCAAGTTCTGTTCAGATGAAGGGTTATAACCCCGGTCCTTGTTTGGTTTAAGGGTTGTAACTTGGCTATCTGAATAGTACCGTGGTTATCTTATCATATATCGTCCTGCATATTGTGCTTGCCTTAACAATAAAGATCAAGGGTCCAGTTCTGTTCAGGCGAAGGGTTACAACCCCGGTCCTTATTTGGTTTAAGGGTTGTAACCTGGCTTCCGGAGCAGTTCTGTGTCCTCTCTTCGTTTATTGTCTTATTGCAACCCCATGCCATGTTCATCATGTTTGTCACCCTCATTTCCCATATTTTCCGTATTTTTCCGTATTTCGTATTTTACTCGTATCTGGATTTTTGGCATGTATTTTTATTTTTTCTCAGCCTGTGGAATTTCGGTATTTCTCGTATTTGGGTTTTGACTTGGCTCGGTTTTATTGGGTTAGTTCGGTTTGGTTTATGTATGGAGCACCTTAGCTTATGCTACCCCTCATCCCCACCGCAACTCCCCCTCTTTATATCCCCACCTACCACTCTCTCTCTCTCTTCATTACCACCACCATTAATTTCCTTCTTCTTCTTCTTCTCCTTCCTCTACACAACTCTCCCAACCCTAGGCAAGTGCATCTTGCCACTACATGAGAACCCTCTTTTCCTTGTCCATTTGATAGATTAGGACATGGTGATCAACATTAGAACTTGGGTTTTTGTGATTTGGAGCCTCCATTGTTGTAGATCTAAGTTATATCTATTTTCGGATTTTGTATGGTTGAGCTACTTAAGTTGGATTTTATGGGTTTTTGATATTTCCTTGTGGAAGAGCATTCAATTCTACCCTGGTTAGAACTTTGGAAATCTGGATTTGGAGTTCGGATAGCCAAGTTATGAGGTTTTGAAGTTTTGGAGCCATTGGAGCTTCTTCTCAGCCATGGAGAAGAAGATCCAGACCCTGCGTACGTGTTTTTACGCGTACGCAGCTCTCAGCGTGCGTGACTTTTCACACAGCTGCTTTCCTGTAGCGTACGTGACTTTTCACGCAGCTGCTTCCCTGTAGCGTGCGTGACTTTTCACACAGCTGCTTTCCTGTAGCGTGCGTGACTTTTCACGCAGCTGCTTCCTTGACCGTACGTGACTTTTCACGCAGCTACTTCCCTGTAGCGTGCGTGACTTTTCACGCAGTTGCTTCCTTGAGCGTGCGTGATTTTCACGCAGCTGCTCCTCTTGAGCGTGCATGACTTTTCACGCAGCTGCTCCCTGTAGCGTGCGTGACTTTCACCTACGCTGCTCTCTCAGCGTGCGTGACTTTTTCGTACGCTGCCCCCCTGACCCCTTGCGTAATCCATTGGCTCTTGGAGTTTTGGTCTTATTTCTTTAATACTTGGCTCTTCTATAGCCCTGTATATTGATATTTTATTAGATATTTTACGCCTTTTGTCCAGAACTTGATAATCACAAATTTACTGGATATGTTTGAAATTGATAATTGAGCATGACCTGATAAGTGGCCCGTCATGGCGCACTCCTGACTAGTACACTTGATATGATAACCTGACCTGATACAACTTGAATAGCTGTTGCGACGGCTACCTGACATGACATGACCTGTATAATTAATCCTGACACCGTGGGCGATTGTGCTTGTACAAATAATCCACTTGTCCTGTCTTACATCATGTCTAGGAGGGGACTCCTAAGTACCACGGTCAGGAGTACCAACTGAATTGGACTAAGGTTAATAATTAGTATAATTCACTAGTCATGAAGAGATGTTTCCCAGTTACAGGCAATCCCGTTATCCCGGCCGCAAATGTTTGGACTTGTAGCCTGCCGACGAGTAGGACACATTTCCAGCCCACTGTTATATAGGGCACCCACCATTGTCACTTAAATGATTGAACTCTATTGTCACTATAATGTATTGTACTCTCTAGATTGTCACTATAATGATTGCCTGGATAACCTGGATAGCTGCAGGGCCTGTGACTACTTGGAGCATCTCATTGCATCTTGCTAGTAACTAGGATTGTGATAACCCTAGTTAGTTAATGTAGAAAGTCGTAGGCAATGATTGGCCTTGATTGCTTGGATGGAGTCTAGTCCAGTATAGTATTGTCTAGAATTGATTGATTGTAAGATTGTACCAGAATGATTGAATGATTGTCACTCCAGATTGTTACTTGACCCGATTTCTTATACTTATCTTGCCGATAAATGGTGAGAGAAACCAAGTTCCATTCAGACGAAGGGTTACAACCCCGGTCCTTGTTTGGTTTACGGGTTGTAACCTAGCTATCTGAATAGTCCCATGGTTATCTCATCGTATATCATCCTGACATGCTTTTCCATATGTCCTGTCTTTTAGTGATTCTATGCAAGATTGTCTTTTACAATTACCCATCATGCTTTTCTTAAATTACTGTCTCTTATTATGTAATTTTATTATTGTGCTAATTTGCTGGCTTTGGTTCTTATTTTGTGGCCTCCTTTGTGGTACTTGCTCTTCCTGGGGTCTGACCCAGCTGGTTTTGTATGGCCAGATATCGGAGCAGCAGCAAAGGATCTACCTGTCTTCCAGCCCGATGGTGGTCACCAGGCGTAACCAGGGCATCGAGTGGGTTTCTTTTGTTCTTCCACTGTAATATTGTAAATTATTCTTTTGAGGCGTTTAGCCGACGAGCAAGTGTTAGCTCGATTGTACTTATTTACTGTCTGTCTACAGGCTGTAACATGATTGACAAGCCCCGGGGGTTGATCATGTATGACTGAACTCTTACTAGTCCTCACATTTTGTAACGACTAGCTTCATGATCATCTGGATATGTAATGTTTGGGACGCCTTACAATTGTATATTTGGTGATCTGATATCTTGTGATTATTATTAGTTGGTTGAGATTGAGACAATAGGCTATTTTATGACCTTAAGAGACTGATGGATTGTAGTGAAACCCTCACATATCTAGACAGCCGTGACCGTATAGCGGTGTGGATTCCATTCCGTTATACATAGCTGGCTATGTCTGCCTCCGCTCTCCAGTATTCTGGTTCCGGGGCGTGACATGGTTTAAGTGGTGGCCCATGCAGGTCTTGTAAATCAAGATATATGGGGGTTTACCAGATAGATGTCTCAATCTGTACTCGCCCTTGATCTCTGCTTGTATCCTCTTGATTCCTGAAAATTCTTGTCCTGATCACATGCTTGTAATCGTTGATCTGTCCTGGTCCTTCCTTATTGTTTCCCTGTGTCGTCTTCCTCAGCGGCACTGCACCTGACCCTGCCGATCAGCAAGGAGGAGCACCTCCCGTGGACCAGCAGCAACCAGAAGATCAGGCCCAGCACTCAGGAGCAGCCTCCCGAGTCGTACCTACTGGAGGAGAGTCGCCAGTTCAGCCAGTCCAACCTGCAGATCCTGATGATGGCAATTTGGTAGGTCTCATCAGATCATTGTTAGCTTTCCAAGATCGTAGAGGCGATGCATTGCACCAGGCAGTGGAAGATGCTCTGAATAGAAGTGGACCCCGAGGGAACAGTACGGTCAACAGTTTTAAGCACCTGAACCCTCCATTCTTCGATGGCAGCGAGGATGCCATTGCTGCCGATGCTTGGCTACAAGATATAGAGGTGATTCTCGAAGCCGCGAAGACTCCAGAAGAAGAGAAGGTGGCTGTGGTGCGCCTACAGTTATTGGATCTAGCCCGCAGTTGGTGGGCCGCACAAGCAGTGGGATTGACAACACCTGTCCCCTGGGCAGTGTTCAGCGAAAAGTTCCAGACCAAGTATTATGATGCAGTGGCTCGGTATGACTTGTAGACCAGGTTCAGTAATCTTAAGCAGATGGGGAGGACGGTCGACGGATATACGGCCGAGTTTTCCAGACTCAGTCGGTTTGCCCCCACCTTGGTGGCAACCGAGTTTGACAGAGCGCAGAGGTTCCAGCAGGGACTTCACCTAGAGATTATATTGGCAGTAGAATAGTTCGAGCATCAGACCTATGATGCGGTATTGCGAGTAGCAAGGAGGCACGAGTATACCTCCCAGAGAATAGTGGACAGGACTGGAGGTCGGAAGCGGTCCCATAGTCAGATGAATCAGTCTTCAGTACCAGCCCCGGCAGCTAGGGCTTTGACTATTGGAACTCCGAGGCAAGCAACCTCAGTTACGTCGGTCCAGTACTCGACCCCGACGTACCCTCAACAGAAACAGAAGCAAGCACAGTTTTCCGTCGTAGGCTGTTCTTATTGTGGGAAGCCTGGACACGTGGTAGCGGAGTGTCGCAAGGCGTTAGGATTATGTTTATTGTGTGGAGCACCGGATCATAGGGTGGGGTCCTGCCCTTTCAGAGTTGATTCAGCATCGACAGTATCTAGTCCCTCGGTTAGGGGACCAGGACCAGCACCAGCACCAGCACCAGCACCAGTACCAGCTCCAGTTCACCAGCAACAGCAGTTCCCGTTCCCGAGGCCATTGCCGATTCAGGCCCAGACTTTCCAGCAACAGAACCCGCGGCAGTTTGCCCTAGCCCAGGCTCAGGTTTAGAATCGACCGAGAGGTATATGTGTCCTCTCATCTTGCTTTTCTACCGTCATTATGCGGGGTGCATGACGTATTTCATGTATCCTAATTACAACGGTACATCCCGGACCCGAGCCGTATCCTGGGTTATTCGAAACTGGTTATTGGTACCAACCTTTTCGTATGAGGATAGGCCCGTGTCCCTGTTTGACCAAGGGGAGAGACCTCAAGCGCAAGACTATCAGTTTAGTTCATGTTGCTTGCGTTCATCGCTCCTTGGGAGAGTCAAACGTGGGAGTGTGAGGATGATATCCGATCACGTTATCCCTACTGTTTGACTCGTGAGGTGTAATGTCTTGCTTATGCCTTACATTTTTTCCTTCCTTGCTTGCATTGTATGATTGTATGATTGAATTGCTTAGTGTAGCTTGCCTGTGCTTAGTATAGCTTGTCGTGACAATCTCTAGCTCCTTGATTAAATTCCGAGGACGGAATTCTTTTAAGGTGGGTAGAGTTATCACCCTCATTTCCCGTATTTCCCGTATTTTTTCGTATTTCGTATTTTACTCGTATCTGGATTTTTGGCATGTATTTTTATTTTTTCTCAGCCTGTGGAATTTCGGTATTTCTTGTATTTGGGTTTTGGCTTGGCTCGATTTTATTGGGTTGGTTCGGTTTGGTTTATGTATTGGAGCACCTTAGCTTATGCTACCCCTCATCCCCACCGCAACTTCCCCTCTTTATATCCCCACCTACCACTCTCTCTCTCTTTATTACCACCACCATTAATTTCCTTCTTCTTCTTCTTCTCCTTCCTCTACACAACTCTCCCAATCCTAGGCAAGTGCATCTTGCCACTACATGAGAACCCTCTTTTCCTTGTCCATTTGATAGATTAGGACATGGTGATCAACATTAGAACTTGGGTTTTTGTGATTTGGAGCCTTCATTGTTGTAGATCTAAGTTATATCTATTTTCGAATTTTGCATGGTTGAGCTACCTAAGTTGGATTTTATGGGTTTTTGATGTTTTCTTGTGGAAGAGCATTCAATTCCACCCTGGTTAGAACTTTGGAAATCTAGATTTGGAGTTCGGATAGCCAAGTTATGAGGTTTTAAAGTTTTGGAGCCATTGGAGCTTCTTCTCAGCCATGGAGAAGACGACCCAGACCCTACGTGCGTGTTTTTACGCGTACGCAGCTCTCAGCGTGCATGACTTTTCACACAGCTGCTTTCCTGTAGCGTACGTGACTTTTCACGCAGCTGCTTCCCTGTAGCATGCGTGACTTTTCACACAGCTGCTTCCCTGTAGCGTGCGTGACTTTTCACGCAGCTGCTTCCTTGAGCGTGCGTGACTTTTCACGCAGCTGCTTCCCTGTAGCGTGCGTGACTTTTCACACAGCTGCTTCCTTGAGCGTGCGTGATTTTCACGCAGCTGCTCCTCTTGAGCGTGCGTGACTTTTCACGCAGCTGCTCCCTGTAGCGTGCGTGACTTTCACCTACGCTGCTCTCTCAGCGTGCGTGACTTTTTCGTACGCTGCCCCCCTGACCCCTTGCTTAACCCATTGGCTCTTGGAGTTTTGGTCTTATTTCTTTAATGCTTGGCTCTTCTATAGCCCTATATATTGATATTTTATTAGATATTTTACGTCCATTTTATATCCTTACGCCTTTTGTCCTGAACTTAATAATCACGAATTTACTGGATATGTTTGGAATTGATAATTGAGCATGACCTGACAAGTAGCCCGTCATGGCGCACTCCTGACTAGTACACTTGATATGATAACCTGACCTGATACATCTTGAATAGCTGTTGCGACGGCTACCTGACATGACATGACCTGTATAATTAATCCTGACATCGTAGGCGATTGTGCTTGTACAAATAATCCACTTGTCCTGTCTTGCATCATGTCTAGGAGGGGACTCCTGAGTACCACGGTCAGGAGTACCTACTGAATTGGACTAAGGTTAATAATTAGTATAATTCACTAGTCATGAAGAGATGTTCCCCAGTTACAGGCAATCCCGTTATCCCGGCCGCAAATGTTTGGACTTGTAGCCTGCCGACGAGTAGGGCACATTTCCAGCCCACTGTTATGTGGGGCACCCACCATTGTCACTTAAATGATTGAACTCTATTGTCACTATAATGTATTGTACTCTCTAGATTGTCACTATAATGATTGCCTGGATAACCTGGATAGCTGCAGGGCCTGTAACTACTTGGAGCATCTCATTGCATCTTGCTAGTAACTAGGATTGTGATAACCCTAGTTAGTTAATGTAGAAAGCCGTAGGCAATGATTGGCCGTGATTGCTTGGATGGAGTCTAGTCCAGTATAGTATTGTCTAGAATTGATTGATTGTAAGATTGTACCAGAATGATTGAATGATTGTCACTCCAGATTGTTACTTGACCCGATTTCTTATACTTATCTTGCCGATAAATGGTGAGAGAAACCAAGTTCCGTTCAGACAAAGGGTTACAACCCCGGTCCTTGTTTGGTTTACGGGTTGTAACCTAGCTATCTGAATAGTCCCATGGTTATCTCATCGTATATCATCCTGACATGCTTTTCCATATGTCCTGTCTTTTAGTGATTCTATGCAAGATTGTCTTTTACAATTACCCATCATGCTTTTCTTAAATTACTGTCTCTTATTATGTAATTTTATTATTGTGCTAATTTGCTGGCTTTGGTTCTTATTTTGTGGCCTCCTTTGTGGCACTTGCTCTTCCTGGGGTCTGACCCAGCTGGTTTTGTATGGCCAGATACCGGAGCAGCAACAAAGGATCTACCTGTCTTCCAGCCCGATGGTGGTCACCAGGCGTAACCAGGGCATCGAGTGGGTTTTTTTGTTCTCCCACTGTAATATTGTAAATTATTCTTTTGAGGCGTTTAGCCGACGAGCAAGTGTTAGCTCGATTGTACTTATTTACTGTCTGCCTACGGGCTGTAACATGATTGACAAGCCCCGGGGGTTGATCATGTATGACTGAACTCTTGCTAGTCCTCACATTTTATAACGACTAGCTTCATGATCATCTGGATATGTAATGTTTGGGATGCCTTACAATTGTATATTTGGTAATCTGATATCTTGTGATTATTATTAGTTGGTTGAGATTGGTAGGCTATTTTATGACCTTAAGAGACTGATGGATTGTAGTGAGACCCTCACATATCTAGACAGCCGTGACCGTATAGCGGTGTGGATTCCATTCCGTTATACGTAGCTGGCTATGTCTGCCCCCGCTCTCCAGTATTCTGGTTCTGGGGTGTGACAATGTTTTACCTTAACTTAATACCATGATTATTTATATCGGCCTTAGCAATAAAGATCGGGGGTCCAGTTCTGTTCAGGCGAAGGGTTACAACCCCGGTCCTTGTTTGATTTAAGGGTTGTAACCTGGCTCCCGGAACAGTTCTGTGTCCTCTCTTCGTTTATTGTCTTCACTGTACCAATAGTATTTGAGACGGGTTTCTATTCAGGTGAAGGGCTGCAACCTCGGTCCTTGTTTAATTTAAGGGTTGTGACCTGGCTACTTGAATGGTTTCCTCATACTCAGTTTACAGTTGTTATCTCTATTATTATCAGTTCTTTATTTATTATCTTTAATATTCTATTGTGATATGCTGGTTTTAGTTCCTAAGTGAAGCCTCCTTTGTGGCACTTGCTCTTTCTGGGGTCTGACCCAGCTGGTTTTGTACGGCCAGATATCGGAGCAGTACCAGAGGATCTACCTGTCTTCCAGCCAGATGGTGACCACCATACGTAACCCTGGCAACGAATGGGTTTCTTTTGTCCTCCCACTTAATTGTAAAACTATTCTTTTGAGGCGTTTAGCCGACGAGCACGTGTTAGCTCGTATTGCACCTTTTTACTGTCTGCTTACGGGCTGTAACATGATTGACAAATCCTAGGTTAATCATGTATGACCAGAACTCTTGCTAGTCTTGACATTTTGTACGACTAGCTTCATGACCATCCAATATGTAATGTATGGGACGCCTTGCTATTATATATTTGGTGCTCTGACATCTTGTAACTATTATTGCTTGCTTGAGATTGAGACAATAGGCTTGTTCATGACCATAGGAGACTTTTGGCTTGTAGTTAAACCCTCATGTATCTAGACAGTCGTGACCGTATAGCGAGGTGGGTTGCACTTCAATATACGTAGCTGGCTATGTACGCCCCCGCTCTTCGGTATTCTGGTTCTGGGGCGTTAGACAAATTTAGCATTTAATAAACCATTCTCTTTTTCAAATACAGCAATTCTAGAAATAAAAGTATCATTTTGTTTCTTTAAAGCATCAATAGAAGAATCACGCAAATGAGATAACACATGTAATTGAGCCTTGAGATCATCTATAGATGAGGAAAGAGATTTGATTTTCAAAATTAAAGTCTCATTCCAACTCTTTAAAGAAACACAATATGAGTTTTGATAATCAAGTCCAAATAATAAATTATTATTTTTATTTCTCAACAACTCATTAGATTCTTCTAAATGAACAACATTTTCAGAAAATTCTTCATTTGTATAATCAAGATCATCAAGAATCTCTAAATATTGTTTAGCCATGGCTTTCCACTTAGGGCATTTCTTGCATTTAGAAGAAATATGATTGTCGATGCTACTAGAAATAAAACCCTCTTTATCAGAGGAGGAGGAATATAATGACATAAAAAATAACAAGGATATACTCTAAGGATTTTAAGCCTAACAATAGAGTCCTTGCTCTGGTACCAATTGAAAGCACCCTAGAAGGGGGTGAATAGGGTCCAACTTATTAATCAAGCACTAATTGATTGCTAACAGACAATTTAAAGATTAAAAGTGAAAGAGAAGAAGAAATAACAATACCGATACGACATCTGATATATTCTGGTATTCTCTCGAGGGACACTCCAGTCCCGGAACTCTCTTCGGTTTTAATCCACTATTATGGTAAATAGTACAACGTAGGTTTTTATCCAGAGGCTCAACAACTTCTTATACGAGAGCTTTTATCCGAAGGCCTCTCCGACTTTAATACAAGAGCTTTGGTCCAAAGACTCTCCAACTTCACGAGAGCTTTGATCCGAAGACTACCCAACTTCAACCTCTTTACAAGACGGTTTGGATCTTCTTACAACAAGATGAAGATCGGACTTTTATAACTCAAGAACATTCTAAATCAATTTGTGGATAGGCAAGTAAAAACTTTGATAGAGTTGTTTATGGATAGGCTTTGGTATATTAGAAATTTTAGGCTTAAAGCATCAACCTTGAATGAAGGGGTTCAAGGCTATTTATAACCAAAGCAATGGAAAGTGCAAATAATGCAACTTTCATTCGATTAACGGAAGATCCGTCGAATTTTCGTAGAAGTTCGTCGAATCATTCGCCTACATAATGTAATGGCTGGGATCATCGAAGGGACAGGATCCGACTGTTGGATTCCAAACAATAACAATTCGGATTACCCGTCGAATTTCCTCGAACTTCTGTCGTATAATACGAAAGTTCACAAAATGTTTTCTGTGGTCCACTCGGATCATCCGACGGTCATCCGCTGAGATCCATCGGATCTTCCGAATGACTACCGAAACATGATCTAGGTTTGTTATCAACCTTATCTTTCTATTTTCCATCCATTTATTGTGTTTACAATTATTTCTAAGAACAATAATAGGTGCAGGCTTCTTCAGAGTCGTAAAATAATGATGACATGGCTTGGCATGTTCACTTGATAGATGATGGCATTTTTTTCTTTGACGAAATCTGTCCAAAGATATCATGTTTGTGAAAACTGAATACCAGCGGAACCCCCGAGTGCGTGGCTCCGGAGATGCCGTTGGGTGGTTCAGAAAAATCTTGTGGGATACCTTCGTCTTTGGCACATCATAATTTTTTTATTGCATATGTCCATGTTGATCTTGTTTATTGCTTTTCTACAAATACATGTCAGATGAACAAACCAATATACATTGTAGCAAGTATGATAAATTTAATACACATTAGGACAATGCTAAGTTTAAGTATAAATACTATAGTGATAGCAGAAATATTAGTGATATCATAATATTAAACTTAATCGAATAATCATACTAAAATATATAGTTGTATCATTTTGGCTAACAATCTCCCCCTTTTTTATTATGGCAAATTGGTTAAATTTAATATAGATATAATAGAAGCCCATATCACTAATATTGTCACGACCCGCACCCGTTTTTTGGGACGCGAGAGCGTGAGCAAGCCAGCTACGCATCAAGCGGACTCCAGACCGACTCGAATACGTAAACGTTGTCAAGAGCATGGTAAACTACCAAATCATGGCAAAACAAATCTATACCTCAATCCACAATAAATGTACGAAACTTGAATGAACACTATGGGTCGTGGTCTGCAGCCCACTAGCATAAATATCCGATAAGACTCCAAAGAATATAACAAGAGTCTATAACTCAATCAATAAATAGGATATCGCATGGTAATGAAGGAAAGCACGAGCTGGATAATAAACGTGATATCAATACCTGAATCTCGCAAGCAATATCGTAATCATCTAAAATCCACAAGTGTCATAATCTTGCGCCATCCAGAACTGCTAAATAACTCCTTGCAATCGCTAAACCTGAAGAGATCATTAGGTCATCAGGGGACATAGCAAGATATATAAAAATATGCCTATCTAGCAGTTTAATCATGCATAAACTATAAACAGGATATAAGCAAGGAACGAGACATACACATGGCAAGAGACTATAACCAAAACTGCTAACAAGTGACTATCGACAAGGGCTACGAACAGGTGACTATGAACTGGAATACAATAACAACTACACATGTCACTACCACATTTATAGTTTGAGGGTATTTTTGACATTTTTGGGGTAATTTGAATTTATTAGAATTTATTTGAATATATGAGAATTTTTAGGAATTATTTTGGAATTGTTTGGACTAGGTTGACTTTGACTAGTTTTGACCCTTGTAGACCAACCTAGAAGCTAACCCTAGTTAGTATGGACTTGGTTAGGTTATATGACTCTAGTCTAACCTAAGCTAACCCTTAGTTTGGTCAATAGACTCTAGTTAGCAATAGGAATTAGAAAGTCATAAGTCATGACTTATGATTAGAACCTTTGATAAATCAATTTAAGTCATAACCTTGTAGATTGGCCCAAAGCCCAAGACATACAAAACCCTAGACTCCTTTGGCCGGCCACCATATCATCCTTGGGAACACCACCCTATAAATACTCTCTTAGTTTAGGGTTGCCTCTTTTTAGGAAAGCTCAAGTTTAGAAAGAGGTTTGTTTCCTATTTCATTTAATCCATAGAAATTCCTTCTCATGTCCTTTTTCATTCAAATCTCTTCCATTAGGTTTTAATATACCTATACTTGCTGTTATTGGAGTTTTATTTTAGTTTGTTGTTGATTTGTTGGATTGGGATATCAAGGAGAAGAGCTCTACAAAGGGGGTTTTTCTAGAAAGTTCAACTATAGGTAACTTCCTCATTCCTCAATGAAATTTCAATTTCTTTACATATTCAGGAAGCCCTAGGAGTCCCCTAAGTGGTTGCATTGGCTTCGTATCGAGGTTTATAGGTTTCGTGTCTGTTTTGGATACGTATCAGGAACTGTCCATTACTGTTTGTCGAAATGCCTCAAAGAATATTTCGACCTAATTTCTAGGAAGTTTTTGAATAGAAATCTAGGTTTTGTTATTGCTCATTGTTTTCTGTTCCTCTGAGGTGGTATTTGTGTCGGGTCGTGTCGGAATCGACGCGTGGACACGCGCTGCACATGCGCACGCGCTTGGTTGGACACGAAACTTGACACGCGCACGCGCTGCACACACGGCTTGGTTGGACACGAAACTTGACACGCCCCTTGGGCCATTGACTGACACGCCACGTGTCAAGTTTCATGGGCCCACGTGGTGTGTCGAGGAAGAAATCCTCGTTGCACGGGGATTTGCCTGACTGTGCAGTCGAACATTTTCGACTCTGATACGGTCCTCATATCCGACACAGACACGATGTAGACACAGGCTAGTTGACCTATGGGGTAGTCCTATAGGTGGGCTACCTAGGTGGATGACCACGAGACACGGTTGTGTCCTGTGTCGAGTGCACGACACAAGTGCACGTGTGCACGAGACAGTGCCAGTTTTACACTGTTTTGGGTTTATTTGTATTGGACACGATTGTGTCGTATTGGTGGACACGTGATGGACCCTGGGACATAAATACATTGTATATTTCAACTACCAA
Source organism: Iris pallida (assembly GCA_029216955.1). Classification (NCBI taxonomy): domain Eukaryota; kingdom Viridiplantae; phylum Streptophyta; class Magnoliopsida; order Asparagales; family Iridaceae; genus Iris; species Iris pallida. The sequence continues at coordinate 6,832,278 of JANAVB010021000.1, read as the reverse complement.
CCTCTATTTTTGTATTTTAGATTGTTTTGACTTATGAATTCTCATTTACCCCAAATCAACTGATACATGTGATTTCTCAGTGAATTCCAGTTTTTAAATACGATTTTGTACAACTGTTTTAAGCCATATAATACTGTTAACATGTTGGTTTAGTCCCTAAATCTATTCTCCTATATGTTATCTGGTGTGTGACGAAATTTGGGTTTAATTGGATGTGTTTGGCTCATGAAATCTGAGATTGAAGGCTAGACTGAAAAACTGAATTTATGAACTGTGGTAAACTATTTTCTTTGAGTTCTATTATGAACTATGGAATGTTTTCCAATATTGTATTAACCTGGGAATGGTTAGGACTGAAGTTGAAATCTGGGAATTAATATAGGGCTATTAAACTGAGATTTAAATGAAGTTGTGGATGATTTCCTTCCCCTAAACTAAGCTTAAATGATCATGTATTAGCTCACTGTTTTATGGTAACTGTCAACTGATTTTTGATTTCAAATGTTAACTGATTATGTGTTTCCAGTTTTCCTATTCACTAATTTTCATTTGACAATACACTGATTTTTCCCCTTCCAATTCCTGTTTAGTCCAGTGCACTCTCTCACACACTTTAGCTTGCACACTGAACACCAATTACACACACACACAAACAAATACACACACACACTGCCACTGTATTCCAGATTTCTTACTCACATCACCCTCCCACACACACACACAGCCACGCACATATTCACTCACAGCTCACTATTCTTCCTCACTCACACACACATATTCCACACCCTCTCTATATGCCTATCCTATTTCCTAATGTATATATATATATATATGTAATTTAAGTATATATGTAATGTATACTCTAATATATGTATCTATATATATATAATGTAAGTTTGTGTATATATATATATTATGGTTGTGTAATATATATACATGTGTTATGTAGATATATCAATATGTGTAGTATTATAGATATAGGTAATGTCATGTTATCTTGTATTATGGGTTGGCTAATAGGCATGATATAGCCTATGGCCTGTGTGTGTCTGTTTGACTAGTGAGCCTAGATTGGGCTTGTATAGCTTTGTTAGACCTAGTTTAGACTTGTTAGACCTAGTTTGACCATAGTTGACCAAGTTTGACTTCTAGGGTTGACCAGAGTAGACCAAGAGTTGACTTTGGCCTAGATTGACCTAGAATCATGTAGAATGCATAGTAGGATTCATTATGCCATTTTGGACTTGTTGTGACTTGTGTTGTTCTGATTAGGAGCCAGACACCACTCCTCGGACAGTACTTTCATATTGGAAACTCAGATACCAGACGAGTACATTCTCTAATCATTTCATATCCTGCTTAGAATTATTTCCTGCATTAAATTACTTTACTTGTTACTGTCACGTTGGCCACACGGATTGGTACTATATGGATCCCTTCTTGAGATGTTATCCTTAGGGAGCATCGGGTACTATATGTTCTGTGCGTTTCACTTACATGGCATATCACTATGCTTCACTGGTTCTTTGATTACTTGTGACATATACTCTTATGATCACAGAGTCTCCGAGAATCTCTTATCCCATTTACTGGGTATCCTAGAATCTCCTAGAATCCGCATTTATAGGACATCCATGTATCACCCTTCGGGGGCCTTTGCATGGAATCATAACAGAACCTGGTTGGATCCTTGTGTATTGATTGGGGGTACGGGGGAGTAGAAGTAGACATGTGAATAATACCCAAGTAGTATCTTATCAGAATCTCTTCTATAGTGTCTTATCAGAATCTCCTATGCCATTTACATGTCTATACTGTACTCTGACCCACTAGCCACTGTTAGTCTCTATTTATAGTAGATATTTCTATTATAGCTCTCTCTCTGTTTACATACAATATTTCTTTCAGTACTTGTATCTTACTTTACTGCATGATTATATTTTCTAACCTGCTATGAACTGTTGAGATGTACTATACTCGCTCCTGTCCTGACTGGACCTGTTGAAAATATTACAGAGGACGAGGAGGAGGCCTGTGTGGATACCTTCTACGGGGCAGCCCTAGACGACACTTGCGAGCTGGACTCTCAGGAGGACCCAGCTCTAGCTGAGGACATCACCCCCATTGCCTAGACTAGTTTAGTTAGGCTTATCTTATTTTATGTTGTCATGAGACTGTTTAGCTAGACTTATTTTCTGTTCGGAGTTTCTGAGTTGTATATATTCTTTCATTCAGTATCTGAGACCATGTACCTCTGGATATTTGCTGGGATTATCTTAGACTACTTTATCATCTATTTTCCTTGAGTTCTATTTCATATCGTGCTATCTCTTCATTAGATTGTGATTGAGTTTATTTACTGCTATGTCACCCCCATTCGGGGAGTATAAACTGTTTAGAGATATATTGCTAGATGTATGTTGACCTAGGATAGCGTTCTACTGCCGACACTGCGGCGTAGGCTGGACGTACCCACGTCTCGTGCCCTCACTCTAGGGTGCGGGTCATGACACGTTTTTAGTGGTGGCCCATGCAGGTCTAGACTAGAAGTGTAGTGGTATTCGAATTAGAGTATCACTACAGCCTGCAGTAGGATATAGGACATTAATTTTAAGGTGCTTAATCACTTTAGGAAAAATTTCTTTTATTGCCATCTAAATCCTTATTGTCAGCTGATCCTTCGAATTTTAATTGTCCGTCTTTGTTATTTCGCTTCTTTCTCAGAAATTGATACTCTTGTTTGTCTATCTTCAGGAAGGTAGAGACTCGATCGTAGCGTACCATTCATGGGGATGCTATGGAGGGGACTGCTACCTCTCAGCCAGTACAGCGGGGCCAGGGGACTGCAGCTCCTGCCACCTCTGCTCGTATTGAGACCTCGGCAGTAGCAGCAGGAGGTATGCTTCCACCGGCTCGGAGGCAGGACCCGGTCATCCCAGAGGATCCTTTCCAACAGCCACCGCCTACAGGACACGTGGACGCAGCGCAGATGTTCGCGTACTTCCAACAGTTCATGGACCGACAGCAGGCTCGACAGGACAGGGGCATGGAGTTGGCCCTTACGACGGTTGCAGCTCGACCAGTGGTCCATCAGCCGAGGACACCGGGGATCGAGCAGTTTCAGAAGATGAGCCCAAGAGACTTTCTGGAGACAGAGGGGATCCTATATGCCGATGAGTGGATCGAGCATATAGAGGAGATCTTCCGCCTGGCCAGGATACCAGCAGATCTTCAGATCGAGGTCACAGCTAGCCGGATGCGAGATCTTGCTCGTACCTGGTATCAGTCAGACCCCAGGGTAGGGGTATCTGGGCAGACTTGGGAGCAGTTCAAGGGCTTCTTCAAAAAGAAGTTCTTCCCAGATTCAGCACTCAGAGCCTTGGAGTCGCAGTTCGAGAGCCTAGTCCAGGGAAGCCTTTCAGTGGAAGAGTACGCCAGGGAGTTCGGCCGCCTCGGCAGGTTTGTAGAGGGCTTGAGCGAGACGGCGAAGGCCCAGAGGTTCCGGAAGGGTCTAGTCAAGGAGGTCAAGTCCTTGACCAAGGGCAACCGGGATGCCACATTCGAGGAGATCTTGACGGAAGCCTTGTTGGCAGAGGATGATCTTGAGCTTAGGCTCAAGAGAGGGCGAGACCCAGTTGGGGGCAGCAGCAGCGGGGGCCAGGCCAAGAGGCCCCACTTTCAGCACCAGCAGATGAGGCAGTTCCAGCCGCAGCCGATTCAGCAGAGGCCAGTTCATCAGCAGCAGCAGCCGAGGCAGCACCAGCAGGGTCAGAGGCAGGGTGTTACTTGTGTCTACTGCAAGAAGCCTGGGCACGTCTTCAATGAGTACTGAAAGAGGCTGGGCCAGTGCCTGGTGTGTGGTTCAGCAGACCACCAGATGAGGGAGTGCCGTATAGCACGAGCAGGCCCGGGAGGAGGAGCCAGGACTCGAGCAGGCCAGCAGAGGGGACCAGCCCTGCAGACGCAGCAGCAGAGGTTCGTCCAGCACCAGCAGCAGGCCAGGGGAGGCCAGCAGGGGCAAGGATTCGCCATGGTAGTAGAGGATGCGGAGGCCATCGGAGAGCTGATCGCAGGTTCAATTCTTCTCGACTCCAGTCCAGCTTTTGTATTATTTGATTCCGGTGCTTCGCATAGCTTCATATCAGTATCTTTTGCGATTAGACACGGTATCGTAGTTGAATCGTTTCCTAGGACTTACAAGATCATGACCGGGGGTGGCATTATCCTCGTGAGTGATGTTTGTAGGGGTCGGAGAGTAGTTTTGGGAGGCCGTGAGTTCGAGGTAAGCCTGCCCGTAATGCCATTGCCGAACTACGATATAGTACTAGGCATGGATTGGTTGAAGAGGCACCATGCCAGCATTGATTGCAGAGGGGGTAGAGTTCTCTTCAGAGCGCCGGGGGAGCCAGAGTTAGAGTACTCCAGACGTCAGGCAGAGTAGAGCAGCGGGGTCTTCTGTGGAGTCTCGGTCGAGGAGCAGGCGATTCTACACCCCTTGATAGCATATTATATGGATGTTTTCCCAGAGGAGTTACCGGGATTACCACCAGACAGGGACATTGAGTTCTCGATAGACTTGGTTCCAGGAGCGGAGCCCATCTCTCAGCATGTCTATCAGGTGAACAACAGCGAACTGGTGGAGCTGAAGAAGCAGGTGGATGAGCTACAGGACAAGGGCTTCATCCGCTCGAGTTTATCGCCATGGGGTACACCAGTGTTGTTCGTACCGAAGAAGGATGGGTCAGTATGGATGTGTATTGACTATAGGGCACTCAACAACCTCACGATCAAGAACAAATACCCACTGTCGCGGATCGACGATCTTTTTGACCAGTTGAGCGGAGCTCGGGTATTTTCCAAGATTGATCTGAGGTCAGGATATCACCAGGTGAAGGTGAAGGGGGAGAATATTCCCAAGACCGCTTTCAGGACGTGGTACGGGCAGTTCGAATTTTTGGTTATGCCGTTTGGGCTAACCAATGCACCAGCAGTATTTATGAACCTTATGAATAAGGTGTTCCACCAGTATCTGGATCAGTTTGTGGTAGTGTTTATTGACGACATCTTGATATATTCCAAGACTGAGGAGGAGCACGAGGAGCATTTGAGGATAGTGCTGGAGATTCTCAGGAAGGAGCAGCTTTACGGAAAGCTCTCCAAGTGTGAGTTCTTCTTAGACCGGGTGGACTTCTTGGGGCATGTGGTGACTGGAGATGGTATCTCAGTTGACCCCAATAAGATTGTAGCAGTTGAGGCATGAGCAGCGCCGACTTCAGTTGCAGAGATCAGGAGTTTCCTGGGTTGGCAGGATATTATCGGAGATTTGTACAGGATTTCTTCCGGGTTTGCAGAGCCATTGACTCGGTTGACCCGAAAGGATGCTGAGTATGTTTGGTCAGAGGAGTGTCAGACAGCTTTTGATGAGTTGAAGAAGCGGCTGACGACAGCTCCGATTCTGACATTGCCTTCAGGATCAGGTGGTTTCACTATTTATAGTGATACTTCAGGGAAGGGGCTGGGTTGCGTCTTGCAGCAGCATGGAAAGGTGATTGCCTATGCTTCCAGGCAATTGCGTCCCTATGAGAAGAACTACCCTACCCACGACCTGGAGCTGGCAGCAATAATTTTTGCTCTGAAGTTGTGGAAGCATTATCTGTATGGTGAGAGGGTGGAGATCTTCACAGATCACAAGAGCTTAAAGTATATGTTCACTCAGAAGGAGTTGAACATAAGACGGCGCAGATGGCTAGAGTTGATGAAGGATTTTGACATCCTACTTCAGTATCACCCAGGAAAGGCCAACGTGGTTGCCGATGCCTTGAGTAGGTATCCGACAGCCATGTGTTTGACCATGGATCGGCATTTGCTTGCAGACTTAGAGAGCCTTGGGATTGAGGTGATCATGCCCGGAGTGCAGATGCAGATGTGGGGTATGCAGATTCAGTCATACTTGGTAGAGAGGATCAAGTCGGCACAGTTTGAGGATGTTGCTCTGCGGTGTCTCCGAGAGCAGGTTCGAGCAGGATTGCTGGAGGGCGAGTTTTCTCTTGCAGAGGATGGTGCCTTGAGGCACGGTTCCAGATTATGTGTGCCCAGCGGAGATCTCAGGGAGCAGGTTATACAGGAGGCCCACAGATCTCAGTACTCTATACATCCGGGTGCCAACAAGATGTACCGAGATCTGAGGGAGCATGTTTGGTGGTCAGGGATGAAGCGGGAGGTGGCTCGCTTCATGGCTAGGTGCTTGGTCTGTCAGCAGGTCAAGGCAGAGAGGCAGAGGCCTAGTGGATTGTTGCAGCCGCTGCCCATTCCCGAGTGGAAATGGGAGCATATCACTATGGACTTCGTATCAGGATTGTCGCGTACTCCAGGAGGGAAAGACGCGATTTGGGTCATCGTTGACAGGTTGACCAAATCGGCCCACTTCTTGTCATTCAAGGTGGGTACGTCTACAGAGAGGCTGGCGGAGATGTATATGCGACAGATAGTCAAGATTCACGGGGTTCCGGTCAGCATCGTCTCATATCGGGATAGCCGCTCTACTTCCCATTTCTGAAGGAGTCTGCAGACCAGCTTGGGCACTCAGCTCAAGTTTAGTACTGCATACCACCCCCAGACGGACGGACAGTCGGAGCGGACTATTCAGACACTTGAGGATATGCTGCGGACGTGCGTCCTGGACTTTGGAGGTTCCTGGAAGGATCATCTTCATTTGGTGGAGTTTGCTTACAACAACAGTTTCCAGGCCAGCATTGAGATGTCACCTTTCGAGGCTCTGTACGGGCGTAGGTGTCGTACACCCTTATCTTAGGATGATGTTGGTGAGCGAGCTTTACTGGGGCCAGAGATGGTTGTTGACGCAGCCGAGAAGGTGAAGCTCATCAGGGACAGACTTCGCGTGGCGCAGGACAGACATCGGCACTGGGCCGATAGCCACCGGAGGCCGTTGGAGTTTGAGGTACAGATTAGAGTAGGATTAGATTTAGGTTTGTTTGTTTGTGATTTTTGATCATATTTGTTTATTATAATTAATTGAGACCTTGCTTGTGATTAGGTCGGAGACCAAGTTTTCTTGAGGATATCTCCGACTCGTGGTACGATACGTTTTGGTGGAGGCGGAAAGCTTAGCCCGCGCTTCATCGGCCCTTTCGTTATCAGCGGGAGAGTCGGTGACGTTGCATACAGGCTAGACTTGCCGCCTGTGCTAGTGGGGGTCCACAACGTATTCCATGTATCATAGTTGAGATGGTACGTAGCTGGCCCTAGCCCTGTGCTCGATCATTCAGAGATTGAGGTTGGGCCTTCTCTCAGCTATCTAGAGCAGCCAGTGGAGATTCTGGATCGACGGGAGAAGGTTCTGAGGAACCAGGTGATACCTTTGGTATGCATCGCATGGAGGCATCATTTTCCAGGAGAGTCTACCTGGGAGCGGAAGGATGAGATGCGCGAGCGCTACCCTTATCTTTTTGGACCGTGAGGTATACTTTCTATCCTTCTCATCAGTTATATTTCGCCTTTCAATTTCGATGACGAAATTCTTTTAAGGAGGGTAGATTTGTCACTGCCACATTTCTAGTTTAAGAGTATTTTTGACATTTTTGGGGTAATTTGAATTTATTAGAATTTATTTGAATTTATGGGAATTTTTAGGAATTATTTTGGAATTGTTTGGACTAGGTTGACTTTGACTAGTTTTGACCCTTGTAGACCAACCTAGAAGCTAACCCTAGTTAGTATGGACTTGGTTAGGTTATATGACTCTAGTCTAACCTAAGCTAACCCTTAGTTTGGTCAATAGACTCTAGTTAGCAATAGGAATTAGAAAGTCATAAGTCATGACTTATGATTAGAACCTTTGATAAATCAATTTAAGTCATAACCTTGTAGATTGGCCCAAAGCCCAAGACATACAAAACCCTAGACTCTTTTGGTCGGCCACCATATCATCCTTGGGAACACCACCCTATAAATACTCTCTTAGTTTAGGGTTGCCTCTTTTTAGGAAAGCTCAAGTTTAGAAAGAGGTTTGTTTCCTATTTCATTTAATCCATAGAAATTCCTTCTCATGTCCTTTTTCATTCAAATCTCTTCCATTAGGTTTTAATATACCTATACTTGCTGTTATTGGAGTTTTATTTCAGTTTGTTGTTGATTTGTTGGATTGGGATATCAAGGAGAAGAGCTCTACAAAGGGGGTTTTTCTAGAAAGTTCAACTATAGGTAACTTCCTCATTCCTCAATGAAATTTCAATTTCTTTACATATTCAGGAAGCCCTAGGAGTCCCCTAAGTGGTTGCATTGGCTTCGTATCGAGTTTCATAGGTTTCGTGTCCGTTTTGGATACGTATCAGGAACTGTCCATTACTGTTTGTCGAAATGCCTCAAAGAATATTTTGACCTAATTTCTAGGAAGTTTTTGAATAGGAATCTAGGTTTTGTTATTGCTTATTGTTTTCTGTTCCTCTGAGGTGGTGTTTGTGTTGCGTCGTGTCGGAATCGACGCGTGGACACGCGCTGCACACGCGCGCGCGCGCGCTCGGGTTTGATCCCCTGCCACTCGGGGGCTGTAGCGGACACGACACGGCTTGGTTGGACACGAAACTTGACACGCCCCTTGGGCCAGTGACTGACATGCCACGTGTCAAGTTTTATGGGCCCACGTGGTGTGTCGAGGAAGAAATCATCATTGCACGGGGATTTGCCTGACTGTGCAGTCGAACATTTTTGACTCTGATACGGTCCTCGTATCCGACACAGACATGACGTGGACACAGGCTAGTTGGCCTATGGAGTAGTCCTATAGGTGGGATACCTAGGTGGATGACCACGAGACACGGTTGTGTCCTGTGTCGAGTGCACGACACAAGTGCACGTGTGTACGAGACAGTGCCAGTTTTGCACTGTTTTGGGTTTATTTGTATTGGACACGATTGTGTCGTATTGGTGGACACGTGATGGACCCTGGGACACAAATACATTGTATATTTCAACTACCAACCTCTGTTTTGTATTTTAGATTGTTTTGACTTATGAATTCTCATTTACCCCAAATCAACTGATACATGTAATTTCTCAGTGAATTCCAGTTTTTAAATACGATTTTGTATAACTGTTTTAAGCCATGTAATACTGTTAACATGTTGGTTTAGTCCCTAAATCTATTCTCCTATATGTTATCTGGTGTGTGTCAAAATTTGGGTTTAATTGGATGTGTTTGGCTCATGAAATCTGAGATTGAAGGCTAGACTGAAAAACTGAATTTATGAACTGTGGTAAACTGTTTTCTTTGAGTTCTATTATGAACTATGGAATGTTTTCCAATATTGTATTAACCTGGGAATGGTTAGGACTGAAGTTGAAATCTGGGAATTAATATAGGGCTGTTAAACTGAGATTTAAATGAAGTTGTGGATGATTTCCTTCCCCTAAACTAAGCTTAAATGATCATGTATTAGCTCACTGTTTTATGGTAACTGTCAACTGATTTTTGATTTCAAATGTTAACTGATTATGTGTTTCCAGTTTTTCTATTCACTAATTTTCATTTGACAATACACTGATTTTTTCCCTTCCAATTCCTGTTCAGTCCAGTGCACTCTCTCACACACTTTAGCTTGCACACTGAACACCAATTACACACACACACACACAAACAAATACACACACACACTGCCACTGTATTCCAGATTTCTCACTCACATCACCCTCCCACACATACACACAACCACACACATATTCACTCACAGCTCACTATTCTTCCTCACTCACACACACATATTCCACACCCTCTCTATATGCCTATCCTATTTCCTAATGTATATATATATATATGTAATGTAAGTATATATGTAATGTATACTCTAATATATGTATTTATATATATATAATGTAATTTTGTGTATATATATATATATTATGGTTGTGTAATATATATACATGTGTTATGTAGATATATCAATATGTGTAGTATTATAGATATAGGTAATATCATGTTGTCTTGTATTATGGGTTGGCTAATAGGCATGATATAGCCTATGGCCTGTGTGTGTCTGTTTGACTAGTGAGCCTAGATTAGGCTTGTATAGCTTTGTTAGACCTAGTTTAGACTTGTTAGACCTAGTTTGACCATAGTTGACCAAGTTTGACTTCTAGGGTTGACCAGAGTTGACCAAGAGTTGACTTTGGCCTAGATTGACCTAGAATCATGTAGAATGCATAGTAGGACTTCATTATACCATTTTGGACTTGTTGTGACTTGTGCTGTTCTGATTAGGAGCCAGACACCACTCCTCGGACAGTACTTTCATATTGGACACTCAGACACCATGCGAGTACATTATCTGATCATTTCATATCCTGCTTAGAATTATTTCCTGTATTAAATTACTTTACTTGTTACTGTCACGTTGGTCACACGGATTGGTACTATATGGATCCCTTCTTGAGATGTTATCCTTAGGGAGCATCGGGTACTACATGTTCTGTGCGTTTCACTTACATGGCGTATCACTATACTTCACTGGTTCTTTGATCACTTGTGACATATACTCTTATGATCACAGAGTCTCCTAGAATCTCTTATCCCATTTACTGGGTATCCTAGAATCTCCTAGAATCCCCATTTATAGGACATCCATGTATCACCCTTCGGGGGCCTTTGCATGGAATCATAACATAACCTGGTTGGATCCTTGTGTATTGATTGGGGGTACGGGGGAGTAGAAGTAGACATGTGAATAATACCCAAGTAGTATCTTATCAGAATCTCTTACATAGTGTCTTATCAGAATCTCCTATGCCATTTACATGTCTATATTGTACTCTGACTCACTAGCCACTGTTAGTCTCTATTTATAGTAGATATTTCTATTACAGCTCTCTCTGTTTACATACAGCATTTCTTTCAGTACTTGTATCTTACTTTACTGCATGATTATATTTTCTAACCTGCTATGAACTGTTGAGATGTATTGTACTCGCTCATGTCCTGACTGGACCTGTTGAAAATATTACAGAGGACGAGGAGGAGGCCTGTGTGGATACCTTCTACGGGGCAGCCCTAGACGACACTTGCGAGCTGGACTCTCAGGAGGACCCAGCTCTAGCTGAGGACATCACCCTCATTGCCTAGACTAGTTTAGTTAGGCTTATCTTATTTTATGTTGTCATGAGACTGTTTAGCTAGACTTATTTTCTGTTCGGAGTTTCTGAGTTGTATATATTCTTTCATTCAGTATCTGAGACCATGTACCTCTGGATATTTGCTGGGATTATCTTAGACTACTTTATCATCTATTTTCCTTGAGTTCTATTTCATATCATGCTATCTCTTCCTTAGATTGTGATTGAGTTTATTTACTGCTATGTCACCCCCATTCGGGGAGTATAAACTGTTTAGAGATATATTGCTAGATGTATGTTGACCTAGGACAGCGTTCTATCGCCGACACTGCGGCGTAGGCTGGACGTACCCACGTCTCGTGCCCTTACTCTAGGGTGCGGGTCGTGACACGTTTTTAGTGGTGGCCCATACAGGTCTATACTAGAAGTGTAGTGGTATTCGAATTAGAGTATCACTACAGCCTGCAGTAGGATATAGGACATTGATTTTAAGGTACTCAATCACTTTAGGAAAAACAGTAATTTTGGGCCAAAACGATAATTTTGGGCCAAAACGGTAATTTTGGGCCAAAACGGTATCCGCCGTTGGACCCGTTTTGCACCGAAAAGCATGCCAGAGTCAATGGTCTCTAAAGTCGTCAAACTACATGTCTACAGATTAGTTTTGATGATATAAAACCAACGGTATGTCCAATTTTGGATTTCTATGGGCCGTGCACAAAATTGTCCGTTGAATCGGATCGTAGGGCCCGCAAAACGGCAATCCGGTCAACAGTCTCAGAATCGGACCAAACTTGGCATACAGGACAAGAAAAATGATACGGTCCTGATGGCGCAAGTTTTTTCTCGATTTGACGAACGTGCACAAAGTAATTGGAGAATTTGAATGGAGACCGATACGGTAAATTTCGACGGATACAGATCAAATTTGTCGCGCACACGCAACCAATTTCAATTTTGTCAAAGCCCACACGACCACGAAGCCATTACGCACCATTTGGTGCTTTTTGTTCGCGATCACGTCGTCCGGTTTGGCGGAACGCACGTCGTACCGGAAGAATTTTAAGTTTTTCGAAAACAGTTTTTTGAGTTTTTCTCTATTTTCAAGTCGATTTATCTTACTGCTTAAACCCCTAGAAATAAAACTAATAATTAGGTTTCCATCTCCTATAGGTTTTCTATAGGTCTGTTCAAATAGATTGTTAGGTTTCTCGTTAGATCGATCGAATTTAGTCTTCCAAGTTGGGGTCTTAGGATAGTGATAGCTCTGTTTACAAACAGAGTTTCGTCAATTTTTACATCGATTTTCTGGATAGATTGGTTGTCTAACTGAGAATCCATCTACTACGGTTTCAAGAGGGTCAACTCGGCTTCACGTAGAATTTTACGGAAACGAATTTCATTAAACGATCAGGAAGAAAACGTACCGCGAAGATGTATTGCTGCTGCCGCCCATACCGTTACTGCTGCTGCTGCTTGCCGCTGTGCGCGCGGCTGTCTCGCGATCAGGCGACCTGGCCGGCCTCCAGTGGCCCGCGCGGCCGCGCGCGATGGTCCAGAGAGGGTCGCCAGGCTGGAGAGTGGTGGCGCGGCTAGGGTTCTCTCTCCATGTCTCTCGCGTTCTCTCTCGATCTCTCTACTATATATATATATATATATATATATATATATATATATATATATATATGTATATACTTCGGCTGGGAATTAAGCGGGTAGGTTTTACTCTGCTGGTTGGGCTTCTAGGGTGGGCCTGGCTTTGTGGGGGTCTTATTATTATTATTATTATTATTATTATTATTATTATTATTATTATTATTATATATATATATATATATATATATATATATATATATATATATATATATATATATATATATAATTCCATCAATACAATTTTAAGTAGATATATACACTCATTCCATAAATACAAATACCAACAATGAAATATATTCTAAGTAAAATCAATATTTACAATATAAAATTCTTACTTTTATATACTAAAATACAAATGAAATACAATTTTATATATATATATATATATATATATATATATATATATATATATATATATATATATATATTAGCCTAATATTCATATACTATAAATATACTTCTATATATATACACATGTATATATAATCTAGATAAATCCCAAAATCCAACATATTTGTTAAAGAAATTATACTAAATTATCAATAAAATATTATTTAATATCAAGAACTCATAATATATATATAACTATATTTTGTGAAAATCGTCTACTAGGTTACTAAATTAAAATACTATTACACAATGCATGTCTACAAGGACGTCTTGGGATGCACTACATGACTACCTGGGCTTTGGGTTGGATTCGGGTCAAGTCCGGGCTACATTGGTACAGCCAGGTCTCCTAAAAGTTAAATAATCTTAATAATAATTAATCAATTTATTCATACTAGTCAAGTCACAACTTGGTCTGGTTTTCTTAGTTAGAACACACCTATGGCTCGGCATTCCCCTACTATGGCTAAACACTAGTCAAAGCACGTCATTGCACTATCCGTGCCATGATTCCTAGTCGTCTTGTACTTCAAAACTCAACCATGGCTAAAGTCATCTACCGTAATAATTAATTAAAATAATTATTTATAAAATTCTAAAAATCGCCATTTAAACCAAATAAATAATAATAAAAATATTTCAAAAAATTTCGGGAAGGGGAGCTACAAATATGTAAAACAATATATCACCAAAGGGTATAAGCATAAGTAGAAATGCTATAGTGATTGTATGAAGATTAGTGATAATAAAATGCTAAACTTAATCGATTTACCATATTAAAAAAATATGATACAATCATTGGGCCAACAATACACGATAGTTAGTGAGATTAGGTAGGAAAATTCTATGAGTACGTATGTGGACTACGTCTTGTGCAAACTCCTTGTTGAATTTTATGGATACCGGCCATAGAATTACATGTATTGACTAATGTATTAACCTATAACATTTAGATACAGAAATGTAAAATTCTAAAACGTACAATTACACATGTTCTTGATATTGATCTTGTATAACATTATTGTTATTTTTGTAGTCACATATTGATCTTAGTTTCTTTTTCATTGTACTCTTGCATGCATATAGCATATTCTTCTACATCTGTGTGCACATATATTCTTCTACATCTGTGTACTCATGCCTCCTAGCTGCTCTCAAGACTGCGTCGAACGTCTGGTGCTCGAACTGCTCAACTGCCAACAAGATCTCCAAATGAAGTCCCTGCTGGAATCGCTGGGCCCTATCAAACTCGGTCGCCACCAAGGTGGAGGCAAACCTACTCAGCCTAGAAAACTCGGTCGCATAACCATCGACTGTCCTGCCTCCTTGCTTCAAGTTGGTAAATCTGGTCTGCAGGTCGTACCGAGCCACAGCATCAAAGTACTTCGTCTGGAATCTCTCTCTAAACACTGCCCAAGCAATGGGTGCCACTAATCCCATGGCTTGCGCCGCCCACCAATTGCGAGCTAAATCCAACAACTGCAGGCGTACTACCGCCACCTTCTCATTCTTAGGTGTCCTGGCTGCTTCTAGAACCACCTCGGTATCCTGAAGCCATGCATCCGCGGCAATCGCATCTTCGCTGCCGTCGAAGAAAGGAGGGTTCAATCGCTTGAAGCTGTTCGCCGCCTGGTTCCCTGGATGACCGCCTCTAGTCAAAGCATCTTGAACTGTCTGGTGCAGGGCGTCGCTTCGACGATCCTGGGAAGCTATCAAGGTTCTGATGAGGCCTACTAAGGTACCATCATCGGGCTCTGCGGGCTGGACGGGCCGAACTGGTGACTCTCCTCCAGTAGGCACAACTCTGGAGGCTACCCCGGAATGCTGGACTTGATCTCCGGGTTGCTGCTGGTCCACGGGAGGTGCTCTTCCTTGCTGATGGGCAGGGTCAGGTACACTGCCGCTGAAGAAGACGACACAGGGAAACAATAAGGAAGGACCAGGACAGATCAACGATACAAGCATGTAATCAGGACAAGAATTTCAGGGATTTGAAAATACGGGCGGAGGTCAAGGGCGAATACTGATTGAGACATCTATTCGGTAAACCCCTCACATTTCTTGATCGACAAGACCTGCATGGGCCACCACTTAAACCATGTCACGCCCTAGAACCAGAATACTGGAGAGCGAGGGCAGACATAGCCAGCTACGTATATTGAAATGGAAACCACCTCGATATACGGTCACGGCTGTCTAGAAATATGAGGGTTTACTACAAGCCAACAGTCTTTTATGGTCATGAACAAGCCTAATGACTCAATCACAAGCCAGTTAGTAAGGTCGCAAGATGTATGATCATTAAATATACAATAATAAGGCGTCCCAAATATTACATATTCAGCTGATCATGAAGCTAGTCGTACAAAATGCGGGGACTAGCAAGAGTTAAGTCATACATGATCAACCCTAGGATTTGTTAATCATGTTTACAGCCCGTAGGCAGACAGTAAGTAAAGTGCATCGAGCTAACAGGTGCTCGTCGGCTAAACGCCTCAAAAGAATAGATTTACAATAGAGTGAGCGAAACAAAATAGAAAACCCACTCGTAGCCCGGGTTCCTTCTAGTCGCCACCATTGGGCTGGAAGCTTAGTAGATCCTCTGGAGCTGCTCCAAAATCTGGCCACACAAAACCAGCTGGGTCAACCCCAGAAAGAGCAAGTGCCACAAGGGGGCCACGAAATAAGAACAAAAGCCAGCATTAACACAAAAAGATATAATATTTAAAACTAGAAATTTATGAAGACATGGCAGGGTGATATACGACGAGATAACCATGGGACTATTCCGATAGCCAGGTTACAACCCGTAAACCAAACAAGGACCGGGGTTGTAACCCTTCATCTGAATAGAACTTGGTTTTCCACCATTTATCGACAAGATAATAATGCAAGAAATCAAGACAGGGAGCAATCTTGTACTGAATCAAGACATGGCTAGACTGGTTATACCTCATTCAATCAATCACGGCCAAGCAGACACTACGGCTTACTACTTTAACTAACTAGGGTTATCACAGGCCTAATTACTAACAAGATGCAGTGAGATTGTTCCACAGCCACAAGCCCTGCAGACCATCCAGGTTACCCAGGACGAAAGATTAGGGTTGAATTCAGGTGGGTACATCGCCCGAGGACAAATGTACCCTTAGGTGACTTAGAGGGTGCAACACGCGACGGTGTGCTGGAAATGTGCCCTACTCGACGGCAGGCTACAGATCCCAAGAGCGCCCAGGTAATGGGATTGCCTGTAGCTGTGTCATCTCTTCATGACTACTGTGTTATTCTAGTTATTAACCTTAATCCATTTTAGTAGGAGCTCCTGACCGTGGTACTCAGGAGTCCCATCCTAGACATGATGCAAGACAGGACAAATGGATTAACAAGCAAGCAAGAAAGAACCACCCACGGTGTCAAGGCAGGTCAAGTTAAGTTATCAAGATAAATCATGTCAGGGTACTTGTCAGGAGTGCGCCACGACGGGCCACTATCATGTCAGGTTGGTCATGTCAGGAGTGCACCACTAAGGGTCACTGTCGTGTTATGCTAGTTCCTTGTCATACCATGCCATGTACAATAGAAAAGCCAAGCATAAAGAAATAAGACCAAAGCTCCAAGAGCCAATGGTTAAGCAAGGGGGGTCAGGGGAGCAGCGTAGGTGAAAAGTCACGCACGCTGAGAGAGCAGCGTAGGTGAAAAGTCACGCACGCTACAGGAAGCAATGTACGTGAAAAGTCACGCACGCTACATGGAGCAGCGTAGGTGAAAAGTCACGCACGCTGAGAGAGCAGCGTAGGTGAAAAGTCACGCACGCTGAGAGAGCAGCGTAGGTGAAAAGTCACGCACGCTACAGGGAGCAATGTACGTGAAAAGTCACGCATGCTACAGGGAGCAGCGTAGGTGAAAAGTCACGTACGCTCAAGGGAGCAGTGTACGTGAAAAGTCGTGCACGCTCAAGGGAGCAGTATATGTGAAAAGTCACGCACGCTCAAGGGAGCAGTGTACGTGAAAAGTCACGCACGCTCAAGGGAGCAGTGTACGTGAAAAGTCACGCACGCTCAAGGAGACACGCTTCCAACAGGAAGCGTACTCAAGTCTGCGTACGCACGCTAAAGAGCGCACGCAGCTCAGTGTGCGTAAGCTAAACAGCTCTGCACACTGCTCACTGTCTTCTCCCAACAGCAGAACACCATGGATGAACCCAAGGCTTCAAAGCATCATAACTTGGCCATCCGAACTCCAAATCCAGATTTCTAAAGTTCCAACTTGGGTAGAATTGAATGCTCTTCCACATGGAAGCATCAAAAACCCATAAAAATCCAACTTAAGGAGATCAAACCATACAAAATCTGAAAATAGAAATAACTTAGATCTAGAGCAAAGGAGACTTCAAATCATAAAACACCAAGTTCTAATGTTGGTCACCATATCCTAATCTAGCAAATGAACCAAGAAAATAGGGCTCTCATGAAGTGGCAAGGTGCACTTGCCTAGGGTTGGGAGAGTTGTGGAGGAAGGAGAAGAAGAAGAAGAAGGAAATTAATGGTGGAAGTTATGAGGAGAGAGAGTGGTAGGTGGGAATATAAAGAGGAGGAGTTGTGGTGTGTTGAGGGTGGAGTGTAGGGCTAGGGTGTTCCAACACATAAAATCGAACCAAACCGAACCATCCCCAATAAAACCGAGCCATGTCAAAACCCAAAATACGAGAAATACCAAAATTCCATAAGTTGAGAAAAATAAAAATACATGCCAAAATCCAGATACGAGTATAAATACGAAATACTGGAAATACGGGAAATGAGGGTGACAACTCTACCCACCTTAAAAGAATTTCGTCCTCGGAATTTAATCAAGGAGCTAGAGATTGTCACGACAAGCTACATTAAGCACAGGCAAGTTACACTAAGCAGTTCAATCATACAATCATACAATGCAAGAAAGGAAGGGAAAGCGTAAGGCATAAGAAAGACATTATACCTCACGAGTCAAACAGGAAGGGATATCGCGATCGGATGTCGTCCTCACGCTCCCACGTTGACTCACCTAGAGAGTGATGACCCCAAGCAACACGGACTAATTTAATAGTCTTGTTCTTGAGTATCTTCTCCCTCCGGTCCAATATAGACACGGGCCTCTCCTCATACGAAAGGTTGGTACCAACAACCAATTCCGAATGGTCTAGGATGTGGCTCGGGTCCAGAATATACCGTCGTAATTGGGACACATGGAATACATCATGTACCTCACTTAGCGATGGCGGAAGAGCGAGACGATAGGATACATCTCCTACTCGCTCTAGAATATCGAACGACCCTATATACCTAGGACTAAGCTTTTCTCGTACGCTGAAGCGAATGACGCCGCGGTTAGGCGAGATCCTAAGGAATACATGGTCGCCGACAGCAAATTCTAAGGGACGCCGATGAGCATCGGTCCAATGGCGCTGGCGGTCCTGGGCAACTCGGAGGTGATCTCTGACCTTCCTAACCACTTCAACTGTCTGGGCAATCATCTCTGGACCAAGCATCTGCCTCTCTCCGACATCATCCCATGCTAGCGGGGATCTGCACTTCCTGCCATAAAGAGCCTCGAAGGGTGCCATCTGGATACTGGCCTGATAACTGTTGTTGTACGAGAATTCTACCAGGTGCAGATGATTCTCCTATGAACCACCGAAGTCAAGGGTACAGGATCTCAACATATCTTCAAGGGTCTGGATTGTGCGCTCTTATTGACCATCCGTCTGCGGGTGATAAGCTGAGCTGAACTGAAGGCGAGTCCCCAAACTCTTCTGCAAGCTGCGCCAAAAGTGTGATGTGAATCTTGAATCCCTGTCCGAGGTGATGCTGACTGGCCCACCGTGAAGCCTATCGATCTGCCTGAGATACATCTCTGCTAACTGTGCCGTCGACTGTCCAACTCTGAATGGAAGAAAGTGTGCTACCTTGGTAAGCCTGTCCACAATTACCCAAATAGCATCTCTGCCGACCGGAGATCTGGGCAATCCGGTCACGAAATCCATGGTTATATGCTCACATTTCCATTCTGGGATCGGTAAGGGTTGAAGAAGTCTAGCGGGCCTCTGATGTTCAGCTTTAACCTGTTGGCAAACCAAACACCGAGAGACAAACCGGGCTATCTCCCTCTTCATGCCATTCTACCAAAAATGCTGACGAATATCACGGTACATCTTCGTACCACCCGGATGAATAGAATACTGTGAACTGTGGGCTTCTGCCATGACTTCCTGTCTGATATCTCCACTAGGTACACAAAGACGAGTGCCGTGCCGAAGTGTACCGTCTTCATGGATACATAACTCTGGCCTTCTTCCTGCTTCACACTCTGCTCTGAGTCGCTGGATCTTGGAATCTGTTGTCTGTGCCACCCGGATTCTCTCAATGATGCTGGACTGAATCTGTAGGTTGGCCATCAATGCCACGCTGGTTGGAAGAACCACTTCAATTCCCATCTTCTGAAGATCTGCCAATAATTCTGGTTGCGCCGTCAGGAGATAAACTCCAGCTCTCCTGCTCAATGCATCTGCTATAACGTTGGCCTTCCCGGGATGATACTGCAAATCTACATCATAATCCACCAATAGCTCGAGCCACCTTCTCTGCCGCATATTAAGGTCCTTCTGGGTGAAAACATACTTCAGGCTCTTATGATCAGTAAAGATCTCCACTCTATCTCCGTACAAGTAGTGTCTCCATAACTTCAAAGCAAACACTACCGCCGCCAATTCCAAGTCTTGGGTCGGGTAATTCTTCTTATGATCACGTAGTTGACGTGACGCATAAGATATTACCTTCCTATGCTGCATCAAGACACACCCCAATCCTCTGTCTGAAGCATCGCAATAAACTGTGAATCCTCCAGTCCCATCTGGAAGGGTGAGAATGGGAGCCGTTATCAAACCTCGCTTCAACTTCTCAAATAATTCCTGACACTCTGCTGTCCAAACAAACGGCACATCCTTACGGGTCAACTGGGTCATCGGCGCTGAAATCCTTGCGAAATCTGAAACGAACCGCCGGTAGTAGCCGGCCAATCCAAGGAAGCTACGAACCTCTGCCACTGAGCTGGGTACCGGCCATGACTCGATAGCCACAATCTTCTGGGGATCCACTTCCACTCCTCCTCGGGTAATGATGTGACCCAAGTATGAGATGCGATCGAGCCAGAACTCGCATTTACTGAACTTGGCGTACAACTGATACTCCCTAAGCGTCTGGAGGACGACTCTGAGATGCTGCTCATGCTCTGCTTCGCTCTTACTGTAGACCAGGATGTCATCTAGGAACACGATCACAAATTGATCCAAGTAAGGCATGAAAATGCGATTCATGAGGTCCATGAATACGGCCGGTGCATTGGTCGCTCCAAAGGGCATAACAAGGAACTCCCAATGTCCATACCTCGATCTGAATGCTGTCTTCGGGATGTCCTGCTCTCTGACTCTGATCTGGTGGTATCCCGACCGCAAGTCGATCATCGAAAACACTGAAGCCCCTCTAAGTTGATCAAACAAGTCATCTATCCTCGGAAGAGGGTATCTGTTCATGATTGTCACTGAATTCAAGGTACGATAATCAACACATAGCCTGGACGTACCATCCTTCTTTTTCACAAGAAGCATCGGGGCTCCCCAAGACGATCCACTAGCACGGATGAATCCCTTGGTCCTCAGTTCTTCAATCATCTTGTACAAAATCTCCAACTCTGAAGGCCCTATCCTGTAGACTCGCTCTGATACTGGTGCTGTCCCGGGAATCAAGTCTATAGTGAACTCGATCTCCCGCTCTGGCGGCATCCCTGGAAGCTCCTCTGGAAAGACATCTGGAAACTCTTCAACTATCCGGGATAACTGCACTGCTGCTACTGCCATCCGTAATGCTGGAAAAGATGGCTCCACTGCGCCTCTGGAAAACGAAAACTCTGGCTCGTCGGGGATACTAAAGACAACTCTGCCAATATGGCAGTCTATCCTAGCATACTGGTTCCTCAACCAATCCATGCCTAGGACTACATCATAGTCTGCCATAGGAAACTCTATGAATCTAGCGGGGAACTCCCTACCGCTAACTACGATCTGACACGAGGAAAACACTCGATCTACTTCCACAAGGCCATTACCAGTAAGTATATTGAGCCTCACTGATAATGACTCGGGCTCCAATCTTATCCATGTCGCGAATCATGCAGACATGAATGAATGCGATGCACCAGAATCAAATAATACCGAAGCCGGAAAGGAGTTGACGAGAATAGTACCTGCCACAACCTCACCTGGTGCAACTTCTTCTTCCATAGCCATCATCATGGCCTGACCTTGTCCTCTGGCTGCTGGTTTCCTCTGCTGGAAACCTCTCTGCCTATTATGAGTCTGAGCTTGGGCTTGTGCATACTGCTGGGGGTGCTGTTGCTGGAATGCCTGAGACTGAGGCGGCAAGGGCCTCGAAGACTGATACTGCTGCTGCTGAACTGGTACTGGGGCCGGTCCTCTCACCGAAGAGCTAGAAGGGTTGGATGCTGATGAACCACCCCTATTCGGGCAAGCCCCTATCCTATGATCTGCTGCTCTACAAGCCAGGCACAATCCCTGCGCCCTGCGGCAATCCGCCACTACATGGCCTGGCTTCCCGCAATGAGAACATCCCATCGCGGAAGTCTGCTTCTGCTTCTGCTGCTGCGGGTACGTCGGGGTCGAATGTTGGACCGACGTTACTGAGGCCGCCCGCCTCGGAGTTCCAATGGTCAATCCCCTGGCTGCCGGAGCTGGAGCTGATGATTGGTGTATCTGACTGTGGGACCGCTTCCTACTTCCGGTCCTATCCACGATCCTCTGGGAGGTGTACTCATGCCTCCTAGCTGCTCTCAAGACTGCGTCGAACGTCTGGTGCTCGAACTGCTCAACTGCCAACAAGATCTCCAAATGCAGTCCCTGCTGGAACCGCTGGGCCCTATCAAACTCGGTCGCCACCAAGGTGGAGGCAAACCTACTCAGCCTAGAAAACTCGGTCGCATAACCATCGACCGTCCTGCCTCCTTGCTTCAAGTTGGTAAATCTGGTCTGCAGGTCGTACCGAGCCACAGCATCAAAGTACTTCGTCTGGAATCTCTCTCTAAATACTGCCCAAGCAATGGGTGCCACTAATCCCATGGCTTACGTCGCCCACCAATTGCGAGCTAAATCCAACAACTGCAGGCGTACTACCGCCACCTTCTCATTCTCAGGTGTCCTGGCTGCTTCCAGAACCACCTCGGTATCCTGAAGCCATGCATCCGCGGCAATCGCATCCTCGCTGCCGTCGAAGAAAGGAGGGTTCAATCGCTTGAAGCTGTTCGCCGCCTGGTTCCCTGGATGACCGCCTCTAGTCAAAGCATCTTGAACTGTCTGGTGCAGGGCGTCGCTTCGATGATCCTGGGAAGCTATCAAGGTTCTGATGAGGCCTACTAAGGTACCATTATCGGGCTCTGCGGGCTGGACGGGCCGAACTGGTGACTCTCCTCCAGTAGGCACAACTCTGGAGGCTACCCCGGAATGCTGGACTTGATCTCCGGGTTGCTGCTGGTCCACGGAAGGTGCTCTTCCTTGCTGATCGGCAGGGTCAGGTACAGTATCGCTGAAGAAGACGACACAGGGAAACAATAAGGAAGGACCAGGACAGATCAACGATACAAGCATGTAATCAGGGCAAGAATTTCAGGGATTTGAAAATACGGGCGGAGGTCAAGGGCGAATACTGATTGAGACATCTATTCGGTAAACCCCTCACATTTCTTGATCGACAAGACCTGCATGGGCCACAACTTAAACCATGTCACGCCCCAGAACCAGAATACTGGAGAGCGGGGGCAGACATAGCCAGCTACGTATATTGAAATAGAAACCACCTCGATATACGGTCACGGCTGTCTAGAAATATGAGGGTTTACTACAAGCCAACAGTCTCTTATGGTCATGAACAAGCCTAATGTCTCAATCACAAGCCAGTAAGTAAGGTCGCAAGATGTATGATCATTAAATATACAATAATAAGGCGTCCCAAATATTACATATTCAGCTGATCATGAAGCTAGTCGTACAAAATACGGGGACTAGCAAGAGTTAAGTCATACATGATCAACCCTAGGATTTGTTAATCATGTTTACAGCCCGTAGGCAGACAGTAAGTAAAGTGCATCGAGCTAACAGGTGCTCGTCGGCTAAACGCCTCAAAAGAATAGATTTACAATAGAGTCAGCGAAACAAAATAGAAAACCCACTCGTAGCCCGGGTTCCTTCTAGTCGCCACCATTGGGCTGGAAGCTTGGTAGATCCTCGGGAGCTGCTCTGAAATCTGGCCACACAAAACCAGCTGGGTCAACCCCAGAAAGAGCAAGTGCCACAAGGGGGCCACGAAATAAGAACAAAAGCCAGCATTAACACAAAAAGATATAATATTTAAAACTAGAAATTTATGAAGACATGGCAGGGTGATATACGACGAGATAACCATGGGACTATTCCGATAGCCAGGTTAAACCCGTAAACCAAACAAGGACCGAGGTTATAATCCTTCATCTGAACAGAACTTGGTTTTCCACCATTTATCGGCAAGATAATAATGCAAGAAATCAAGACAGGGAGCAATCTTGTACTGAATCAAGACATGGCTAGACTGGTTATACCTTATTCAATCAATCACGGCCAAGCAGACACTACGGCTTACTACTTTAACTAACTAGGGTTATCACAGGCCTAATTACTAACAAGATGCAGTGAGATTGTTCTACAGCCACAAGCCCTGCAGACCATCCAGGTTACCCAGGACGAAAGATTAGGGTTGAATTCAGGTGGGTACATCGCCCGAGGACAAATGTACCCTTAGGTGACTTAGAGGGTGCAACACGCGACGGTGTGCTGGAAATGTGCCCTACTCGACGGCAGGCTACAGATCCCAAGAGTGCCCAGGTAATGGGATTGCCTGTAGCTGTGTCATCTCTTCATGACTACTGTATTATTCTAATTATTAACCTTAATCCATTTTAGTAGGAGCTCCTGACCGTGGTACTCAGGAGTCCCATCCTAGACATGATGCAAGACATGACAAGTGGATTAACAAGCAAGCAAGAAAGAACCACCCACGGTGTCAAGGCAGGTCAAGTTAAGTTATCAAGATAAATCATGTCAGGGTACTTGTCAGGAGTGCGCCACGACGGGCCACTATCATGTCAGGTTGGTCATGTCAGGAGTGCACCACTAAGGGTCACTGTCGTGTTATGCTAGTTCCTTGTCATACCATGCCATGTACAATAATCATTCCAAACATGTTAAGTAAAAATCAAGTTCGTGACAAAAGGCGTAAGGATATAAAATGGGCATAAAATATCAATATACAGGGATATAGAAAAGCCAAGCATAAAGAAATAAGACCAAAGCTCCAAGAGCCAATGGTTAAGCAAGGGGGGTCAGGGGAGCAGCGTAGGTGAAAAGTCACGCACGCTGAGAGAGCAGCGTAGGTGAAAAGTCACGCACGCTGAGAGAGCAGCATAGGTGAAAAGTCACGCACGCTACAGGGAGCAATGTACGTGAAAAGTCACGCACGCTACATGGAGCAGCGTAGGTGAAAAGTCACGCACGCTGAGAGAGCGGCGTAGGTGAAAAGTCACGCACGCTGAGAGAGCAGCGTAGGTGAAAAGTCACGCACGCTACAGGGAGCAATGTACGTGAAAAGTCATGTACGCTACAGGGAGCAGCGTAGATGAAAAGTCACGCACGCTCAAGGGAGCAGTGTACGTGAAAAGTCATGCACGCTCAAGGGGGCAGTGTATGTGAAAAGTCACGCACGCTCAAGGGAGCAGTGTACGTGAAAAGTCACGCACGCCCAAGGGAGCAGTGTACGTGAAAAGTCACGCACGCTCAAGGGAGCAGTGTACGTGAAAAGTCACGCACACTCAAGGAGACACGCTTCCAACAGGAAGCGTACTCAAGTCTGCGTACGCACGCTAAAGAGCGCACGCAGCTCAGTGTGCGTAAGCTAAACAGCTCTGCACACTGCTCACTGTCTTCTCCCAACAGCAGAACACCATGGATGAACCCAAGGCTTCAAAGTATCATAACTTGGCCATCCGAACTCCAAATCCAGATTTCTAAAGTTCCAACTTGGGTAGAATTGAATGCTCTTCCACATGGAAGCATCAAAAACCCATAAAAATCCAACTTAAGGAGATCAAACCATACAAAATCCGAAAATAGAAATAACTTAGATCTAGAGCAAAGGAGACTTTAAATCACAAAACACCAAGTTCTAATGTTGGTCACCATATCCTAATCTAGCAAATGAACCAAGAAAATAGGGCTCTCATGAAGTGGCAAGGTGCACTTGCCTAGGGTTGGGAGAGTTGTGGAGGAAGGAGAAGAAGAAGAAGAAGGAAATTAATGGTGGAAGTTATGAGGAGAGAGAGTGGTAGGTGGGGATATAAAGAGGGGGAGTCGTGGTGTGTTGAGGGTGGAGTGTAGGGCTAGGGTGTTCCAACACATAAAATCGAACCAAACCGAACCATCCCCAATAAAACCGAGCCATATCAAAACCCAAAATACGAGAAATACCAAAATTCCACAAGTTGAGAAAAATAAAAATACATGCCAAATCCAGATACGAGTATAAATACGAAATACTGGAAATACGGGAAATGAGGGTGACAACTCTACCCACCTTAAAAGAATTCCGTCCTCGGAATTTAATCAATGAGCTAGAGATTGTCACGACAAGCTACATTAAGCACAGGCAAGTTACACTAAGCAGTTCAATCATACAATAATACAATGCAAGCAAGGAAGGGAAAGCGTAAGGCATAAGAAAGACATTATACCTCACGAGTTAAACAGGTAGGGATATCGCGATCGAATGTCGTCCTCACGCTCCCACGTTGACTCACCTAAAGAGTGATAACCCCAAGCAACACGGACTAATTTAATAGTCTTGTTCTTGAGTATCTTCTCCCTCCGGTCCAATATAGACACGGGCCTCTCCTCATACGAAAGGTTGGTACCAACAACCAATTTCGTATGGTCTAGGATGTGGCTCGAGTCCGGAATATACCGTCGTAATTGGGACACATGGAATACATCATGTACCTCACTTAGCGACGGCGGAAGAGCGAGACGATAGGATACATCTCCTACTCGCTCTAGAATATCGAACGGCCCTATATACCTAGGACTAAGCTTTCCCCGCACGCCGAAGCGAATGACGCCGCGGTTAGGCGAGATCCTAAGGAATACATGGTCGCCGACAGCAAATTCTAAGGGACGTTGATGAGCATCTGCCCAATGACGCTGGCGGTCCTGGGCAACTCGAAGGTGATCTCTGACCTTCCTAACCACTTCAACTGTCTGGGCAATCATCTCTGGACCAAGCATCTGCCTCTCTCCGACATCATCCCATGCTAGCGGAGATCTGCACTTCCTGCCATAAAGAGCCTCGAAGGGTGCCATCTGGATACTGGCCTGATAACTGTTGTTGTACGAGAATTCCACCAGGTGCAGATGATTCTCCCATGAACCACCGAAGTTAAGGGAACAGGATCTCAACATATCTTCAAGGGTCTGGATTGTGCGCTCTGATTGACCATCCGTCTGCGGGTGATAAGCTGAGCTGAACTGAAGGCGAGTCCCCAAACTCTTCTGCAAGCTGCGCCAAAAGTGTGATGTGAATCTTGAATCCCTGTCCGAGGTGATGCTGACTGGCACACCGTGAAGCCTGACGATCTGCCTGAGATACATCTCTGCTAACTGTGCCGTCGACTGTCCAACTCTGAATGGGAGAAAGTGTGCCACCTTGGTAAGCCTGTCCACAATTACCCAAATAGCATCTCTGCCGGCCGGAGATCTGGGCAATCCGGTCACGAAATCTATGGTTATATGCTCCCATTTCCATTCTGGGATCGGTAAGGGTTGAAGAAGTCCAACGGGCCTCTGATGTTCAGCTTTAACCTGTTGGCAAACCAAACACCGAGAGACAAACCGGGCTATCTCCCTCTTCATGCCATTCCACCAAAAATGCTGACGAATATCACGGTACATCTTCGTACCACCCGGATGAATAGAATACTGTGAACTGTGGGCTTCTGCCATGACTTCCTGTCTGATATCTCCACTAGGTACACAAAGACGAGTGTCGTGCCGAAGTGTACCGTCTTCATGGATACATAACTCTGGCCTTCTTCCTGCTTCACACTCTGCTCTGAGTCGCTGGATCTTGGAATCTGTTGTCTGTGCCACCCGGATTCTCTCAACGATGCTGGACTGAATCTGTAGGTTGGCCATCAATGCCACGCTGGTTGGAAGAACCATTTCAATTCCCATCTTCTGAAGATCTGCCAATAATTCTGGTTGCGCCGTCAGGAGATAAACTCCAGCTCTCCTGCTCAATGCATCTGCTACAACGTTGGCCTTCCCGAGATGATACTGCAAATCTACATCATAATCCACCAATAGCTCGAGCCACCTTCTCTGCCGCATATTAAGGTCCTTCTGGATGAAAACATACTTCAGGCTCTTATGATCAGTAAAGATCTCCACTCTATCTCCGTACAAGTAGTGTCTCCATAACTTCAAAGCAAATACTACCGCCGCCAATTCCAAGTCGTGGGTCGGGTAATTCTTCTCATGATCACGCAGTTGACGTGACGCATAAGATATTACCTTCCCATGCTGCATCAAGACACACCCAAATCCTCTGTCTGAAGCGTCGCAATAAACTGTAAATTCTCCAGTCCCATCTGGAAGGGTGAGAATGGGAGCCGTTATGAAACCTCGCTTCAACTTCTCAAATAATTCTTGACACTCTGCTGTCCAAACAAACGGCACATCCTTACGGGTCAACTGGGTCATCGGCGCTGAAATCCTTATGAAATCTGAAACGAACCGCCGGTAGTAGCCGGCCAATCCAAGGAAGCTGCGAACCTCTGCCACTGAGCTGGGTACCGGCCATGACTCGATAGCCACAATTTTCTGGGGATCCACTTCCACTCCTCCTCGGGTAATGATGTGACCCAAGTATGAGATGCGATCGAGCCAGAACTCGCATTTACTGAACTTGGCGTACAACTGATGCTCCCTAAGCGTCTGGAGGACGACTCTGAGATGCTGCTCATGCTCTGCTTCGCTCTTACTGTAGACCAGGATGTCATCTAGGAACACGATCACAAATTGATCCAAGTAAGGCATGAAAATGCGATTCATGAGGTCCATGAATACGACCGGTGCATTGGTCGCTCGAAAGGGCATAACAAGGAACTCCCAATGTCCATACCTCGATCTGAATATTGTCTTCGGGATGTCCTGCTCTCTGACTCTGATCTGGTGGTATCCCGACCGCAAGTCGATCTTCGAAAACACTGAAGCCCCTCTAAGTTGATCAAACAAGTCATCTATCCTCGGAAGAGGGTATCTGTTCTTGATTGTCACTGAATTCAAGGTACGATAATCAACACATAGCCTGGACGTACCATCCTTCTTTTTCACAAGAAGCATCGGGGCTCCCCAAGGCGATCCACTAGCACGGATGAATCCCTTGGTCCTCAGTTCTTCAATTATCTTGTACAAAATCTCCAACTCTGAAGGCGCCATTCTGTAGACTCGCTCTGATACTGGTGCTGTCCCGGGAATCAAGTCTATAGTGAACTCGATCTCCCGCTCTGGCGGCATCCCTGGAAGCTCCTCTGGAAAGACATCTGGAAACTCTTCAACTATCCGGGATAACTGCACTGCTGCTACTGCCATCCGCAATGCTGGGGAAGATGGCTCCACTGCGCCTCTGGAAAACGAAAACTCTGGCTCGCCGGGGATACTAAAGACAACTCTGCCAATATGGCAGTCTATCCTAGCATACTGGTTCCTCAACCAATCCATGCCTAGGACTACATCATAGTCTGCCATAGAAAACTCTATGAATCTAGCGGGGAACTCCCTACCGCTAACTACGATCCGACAGGAGGAAAACACTCGATCTACTCCCACAAGGCCATTACCAGTAAGTATATTGAGCCTCACTGATAATGACTCGGGCTCCAATCCTATTCGTGTCGCGAATCGTGCAGACATGAATGAATGCGATGCACCAGAATCAAATAATACCGAAGCCGGAAAGGAGTTGACGAGAATAGTACCTGCCACAACCTCACCTGGTGCAACTTCTTCTTCCATAGCCATCATCATGGCCTGACCTTATCCTCTGGCTGCTGGTCCCCTCTGCTGGAAACCTCTCTGCCTATTCTGGGTCTGAGCTTGGGCTTGTGCATACTGCTGGGGGTGCTGTTGCTGGAATGCCTGAGACTGAGGCGGCAAGGGCCTCGAAGACTGATACTGCTGCTGCTGAACTGGTGCTGGGGCCGGTCCTCTCACCGAAGAGCTAGAAGGGTTGGATGCTGATGAACCACCCCTATTCGGGCAAGCCCCTATCCTATGATCTGCTGCTCCACAAGCCAGGCACAATCCCTGTGTCCTGCGACAATCCGCCACTACATGGCCTGGCTTCTCGCAATGAGAACATCCCATCGCGGAAGTCTGCTTCTGCTTCTGCTGCTGCGGGTACGTCGGGGTCGAATATTGGACCGACGTTACTGAGGCCGCCCGCCTCGGAGTTCCAATGGTCAATCCCCTGGCTGCCGGAGCTAGAGCTGATGATTGGTGCATCTGACTGTGGGACCGCTTCCTACATCCGGTCCTATCCACGATCCTTTGGAAGGTGTACTCATGCCTCCTAGCTGCTCTCAAGACTGCGTCGAACGTCTGGTGCTCGAACTGCTCAACTGCCAACAAGATCTCCAAATGCAGTCCCTGCTGGAACCGCTGGGCCCTATCAAACTCGGTCGCCACCAAGGTGGAGGCAAACCTACTCAGCCTAGAAAACTCGGTCGCATAACCATCGACCGTCCTGCCTCCTTGCTTCAAGTTGGTAAATCTGGTCTGCAGGTCGTACCGAGCCACAGCATCAAAGTACTTCGTCTGGAATCTCTCTCTAAATACTGTCCAAGCAATGGGTGCCACTAATCCCATGGCTTACGCCGCCCACCAATTGTGAGCTAAATCCAACAACTGCAGGCGTACTACCGCCATCTTCTCATTCTCAGGTGTCCTGGCTGCTTCCAGAACCACCTCGGTATCCTGATGCTATGCATCCGCGGCAATCGTATCCTCGCTGTCGTCGAAGAAAGGAGGGTTCAATCGCTTGAAGCTGTTCGCCGTCTGGTTTCCTGGATGACCGCCTCTAGTCAAGCATCTTGAACTGTCTGGTGCAGGGCGTCGCTTCGACGATCCTGGGAAGCTATCAAGGTTCTGATGAGGCCTACTAAGGTACCATTATCGGGCTCTGCGGGCTGGACGGGCCGAACTGGTGACTCTCCTCCAGTAGGCACAACTCTGGAGGCTACCCCAGAATGCTGGGCTTGATCTCCGGGTTGCTGCTGGTCCACGGGAGGTGCTCTTCCTTGCTGATCGGCAGGGTCAGGTACAGTGCCGCTGAAGAAGACGACACAGGGAAACAATAAGGAAGGACCAGGACAGATCAACGATACAAGCATGTAATCAGGGCAAGAATTTCAGGGATTTGAAAATACGGGCGGAGGTCAAGGACGAATACTGATTGAGACATCTATTCGGCAAACCCCTCACATTTCTTGATCGACAAGACCTGCATGGGCCACCACTTAAACCATGTCACGCCCCAGAACCAGAATACTGGAGAGCGGGGGCAGACATAGCCAGCTACGTATATTGAAATGGAAACCACCTCGATATACGGTCACGGCTGTCTAGAAATATGAGGGTTTACTACAAGCCAACAGTCTCTTTTGGTCATGAACAAGCCTAATGTCTCAATCACAAGCCAGTAAGTAAGGTCGCAAGATGTATGATCATTAAATATACAATAATAAGGCGTCCCAAATATTACATATTCAGCTGATCATGAAGCTAGTCGTACAAAATGTAGGGACTAGCAAGAGTTAAGTCATACATGATCAACCCTAGGATTTGTTAATCATGTTTACAGCCTGTAGGCAGACAGTAAGTAAAGTACATCGAGCTAACAGGTGCTCGTCGGCTAAACGCCTCAAAGAATAGATTTACAATAGAGTGAGCGAAACAAAATAGAAAACCCACTCGTAGCCCGGGTTCCTTCTAGTCGCCACCATTGGACTGGAAGCTTGGTAGATCCTCGGAAGCTGCTCCGAAATCTGGCCACACAAAACCAGCTGGGTCAACCCCAGAAAGAGCCAGTGCCACAAGGGGGCCACGAAATAAGAACAAAAGCCAGCATTAACACAAAAAGATATAATATTTAAAACTAGAAATTTATGAAGACATGGCAGGGTGATATACGACGAGATAACCATGGGACTATTCCGATAGCCAGGTTACAACCCGTAAACCAAACAAGGACCGGGGTTGTAACCCTTCATCTGAACAGAACTTGGTTTCCCACTATTTATCGGCAAGATAATAATGCAAGAAATCAAGACAGGGAGCAATCTTGTACTGAATCAAGACATGGCTAGACTGGTTATACCTCATTCAATCAATCACGGCCAAGCAGACACTACGGCTTACTACTTTAACTAACTAGGGTTATCACAGGCCTAATTACTAACAAGATGCAGTGAGATTGTTCCACAGCCACAAGCCCTGCAGACCATCCAGGTTACCCAGGACGAAAGATTAGGATTGAATTCAGGTGGGTACATCGCCCGAGGACAAATGTACCCTTAGGTGACTTAGAGGGTGCAACACGCGACGGTGTGCTGGAAATGTGCCCTACTCGACGGCAGGCTACAGATCCCAAGAGCGCCCAGGTAATGGGATTGCCTGTAGCTGTGTCATCTCTTCATGACTAGTGTGTTATTCTAGTTATTAACCTTAATCCATTTTAGTATGAGCTCCTGACCGTGGTACTCAGGAGTCCCATCCTAGACATGATGCAAGATATGACAAGTGGATTAACAAGCAAGCAAGAAAGAACCACCCACGGTGTCAAGGCAGGTCAAGTTAAGTTATCAAGATAAATCATGTCAGGGTACTTGTCAGGAGTGCGCCACGACGGGCCACTATCATGTCAGGTTGGTCATGTCAGGAGTGCACCACTAAGGGTCACTGTCGTGTTATGCTAGTTCTTTGTCATACCATGCCATGTACAATAATCATTCCAAACATGTTAAGTAAAAATCAAGTTTGTGACAAAAGGCGTAAGGATATAAAATGGGCATAAAATATCTAATAAAATATCAATATACAGGGCTATAGAAAAGCCAAGCATAAAGAAATAAGACCAAAGCTCCAAGAGCCAATGGTTAAGCAAGGGGGGGTCAGGGGAGCAGCGTAGGTGAAAGTCACGCACGCTGAGAGATCAACGTAGGTGAAAAGTCACGCACGCTACAGGGAGCAGCGTAGGTGAAAAGTCACGCACGCTGAGAGAGCAGCGTAGGTGAAAAGTTACGCACGCTACAGGGAGCAATGTACGTGAAAAGTCACGCACGCTACAGGGAGCAGCGTAGGTGAAAAGTCACGCACGCTCAAGGGAGCAGTGTACGTGAAAAGTCACGCACGCTCAAGGGAGCAGTGTACATGAAAAGTCACGCACGCTCAAAGGAGCAGTGTACGTGAAAAGTCACGCACGCTCAAGGGAGCAGTGTACGTGAAAAGTCACGCACACTCAAGGAGACACGCTTCCAACAGGAAGCGTACTCAAGTCTGCGTATGCACGCTAAAGAGCGCACGCAGCTCAGTGTGCGTAAGCTAAACAGCTCTGCACACTGCTCACTGTCTTCTCCCAACAGCAGAACACCATGGATGAACCCAAGGCTTCAAAGCATCATAACTTGGCCATCCGAACTCCAAATCCAGATTTCCAAAGTTCCAACTTGGGTAGAATTGAATGCTCTTCCACATGGAAGCATCAAAAACCCATAAAAATCCAACTTAAGGAGATCAAACCATGCAAAATCCGAAAATAGAAATAACTTAGATCTAGAGCAAAGGAGACTTCAAATCACAAAACACCAAGTTCTAATGTTGGTCACCATGTCCTAATCTAGCAAATGAACCAAGAAAATAGGGCTCTCATGAAGTGGCAAGGTGCACTTGCCTAGGGTTGGGAGAGTTGTGGAGGAAGGAGAAGAAGAAGAAGAAGAAGGAAATTAATTGTGGAAGTTATGAGGAGAGAGAGTGGTAGGTGGAGATATAAAGAGGGGGAGTTGTGGTGTGTTGAGGGTGGAGTGTAGGGCTAGGGTGTTCCAACACATAAAACCGAACCAAACCGAACCATCCCCAATAAAACCGAGCCATGCCAAAACCCAAAATACGAGAAATACCGAAATTCCACAAGTTGAGAAAAATAAAAATACATGCCAAAATCCAGATACGAGTATAAATACGAAATACTGGAAATACGGAAAATGAGGGTGACAGTTAGAACCAATACCAAGAGCATCCATACAATATTTTGTAAAAATATTTTTCTAATAATAAATTAATCAGTTCAAAATAGCAAAATTTACTACTTATATTATACAATATTAAAACTAAATACTTAAACCTAAACTTAAAAAGCCGTGTGTAGAATTGCATCTTGGTGGTGGTCGATCAAGTGAAGCCTCCAAACTCCGATTCTTCGGATTCTTGCTATTTTTTGGCACTTCGGTCTCTGAAACCATTTAATTCATCCAAGAGAACACAATACTTATTGAAGAAATATTAGAAGAAAAGAATTAAAAAAATTATGGTAAATTTGGATAAATTTATCCCTCTTTATATAATGTTTAGAGTGCCAAATAATTATAAATACTCTTGTAA
Source organism: Iris pallida (assembly GCA_029216955.1). NCBI lineage: Eukaryota > Viridiplantae > Streptophyta > Magnoliopsida > Asparagales > Iridaceae > Iris > Iris pallida. Next base: position 6,798,272 of record JANAVB010021000.1, on the reverse strand, counting down.
TATGGTTGTTATTAGGATATTTTGATCATTTTCAGTAAAATATCCATACACAAAATTGATTAACGTCCATAATGACTAACATGTAGGGATAGTTTTGGTAAAAGAAAATTCTTCAATAGACCAAAATTATTCCTAGTATATGATTGTAGGAGCGTTTTTACCAAAAAAAAAAAACTCGCAAACGCTCAAAATGGAGGTAAATTGGTAAAATATCCCCCAATGGTCACATGTTGATGGATACCATATGGAGTAGGACCAAAATTGGTTGGGGCCAGACCTATCTTTTGACATGTCTCGGCCGAACTAACAGAGGGGAACATGCCCAACCTAATAGTAGAAATGGGATGAGTTGGGCCTAGGCTTTGACAAAGCTTAGACCAACTGGACTATATCCGAACTAATTTTCGGACTGTCCAACCCACGAACACCTTGGTTCTTTCTATATGTTTTCTTCGTCTATTCTCTTGTTTTGGCAACTTTAATATGCCCAAACTATGAATTTTAATAAAGGCATTACAAAACTTACTCGGGACTGCCCAATTTTTTATTATTTAAATTTGTTAACCAAAAAATTTACTCGTGACTGCCCATTTTTTTCTTTAGGACTATCATAATTTTTGACAGTCCTACCAATATACTGGACTGTCAAAAATTTGACAATCCTAAAGAAAATATTTTATCTTTAGGATTGTCAAAGCTTTAACAATCCTTTCAATAGGTAGAACTGTCAATTTTTTGAAAACATGTTATCTTTAGGACTGTCAAGAAATTTGACAGTCCTTCCAATAGATATAAGTGTCAAAAGATTTGATTGTCCTAAAGATAGCAGCAGTAGAATAGGATTCTGGATCTTCCTTGTTCGGGGTCGAAAAATTCATGAGAAAAGAGGAGTGTTGGGTGCGTGGAAGCGTTTTCCAACCCACCTTATCAAAACCAACCTCCGTCTAACGGACACCAAGCACAAGATGAAGACAAGTATAGGCGGTGACGTACGTCACTGGACAAATCCCAACCTTTAATAACTGAGATAAAATTACAAGATTGACAAAACTCATTGAACCCTTTGCCCTAATAGTTCAACCCCCTCACCACTCTCAAGAAGAAAAATAGAAGATTACAATTGAGATCACTCACCAACCCGTAACAATCTCCATAACCGAAGTTGGTGACTCCTCATTAGATCTTTTTCTTCTTCTGTCTTGGATGACGAAATCCTAAGAGCAAAGTACGGACTTTCTCTTAGATTTTCTTGCGGACGAGCACCCCGAATCTCTACTTTGTGATGTGCTTTATGCCTCCACCCTCACCCCATATATATAGGATGAGAAAATCATATTCTAATCATAATCAGGTTTTCTAAATAGGAATAAAAGGAATCCTATTATGCCTAAAATATTCCATCAATATCCTATTTTAGATCATAATAGGATTTTCTAAAATAAGAATCCTATTACATCTAAAATAGCACAACACCTATTATGGACATCCAAATCTAATCAAATCAAATATTTAACTAGATTTGGATTCCACAAATGTTGTTACCAAATCCAGACTGGACTCCAACAATCTTCCCCTCCAGTCTGATGAGAGGGTATTGACCCCACGGGTCCTCAACTGGACTCCATGCCTGTCGTCCCGCGATAGAGTTCCTGCTCCCTATGCCACTTATCTCCGATCTCCGAGCTGCTTTGTATCTTCCTTTGTCTCCATCCTCGACCGTCATGTCGACGCTAGCTGCCATGCATAGCCTCATGCACCACTGGGATCCCGTCGATATCAATGACATGAACAAGACCGAAATCCATGACGATCAGCCTCACCGTAAGCATCGATCGCTGTCTCTGACTTTCATCTTCCACCGAAAAGTGTTAACTTTCGACGAGCTTATTTACCCTTAGCTGGCCCAACCAAGCGACGGTGTGATTCTTCCGAGATTCGAACTCCTGAACCTGTCCACCTTCTGTCCGAACTTGAAGCTCCCCCAAACACATGCGTCCTCGAGCTCACGTACGATGCATGCCATCGATAACCTACATCTCCCTGAACTGTGTGAATAATGACGCTCGCCTCAGATTGAGTTTGCTGCAAACCTTGATCTCCTCCATGGCTTCAAACTGCTAAAACCGATGTCACTCCGTGAAGCTTTGGCAAACCACCTGTCGCCAAAACTAGATTTAGAGCAACCCCCACCTGGAGACCACCAGCTGTCATGGGACCGACAGACTGACCCTCAATCTTTGACTCATCATCATCTCACTTTGTCTCGACGAACCGAATCCTCCGTCTCTCTCAAAGCATCTAGAAGCCCATTTCAGCAAGTTCTCGTGATCCACCTCTGTCGAACACCACTCGAGCTCCATCCAGTGTCTATGGCCTGCCTGTATAGCTCAACGGCTTAAGACTGTACATGCCACAACACAAATCTCCCCGAGCCAGCTATCGGGAACCCTTCGCAAGCATCCAATCTTTGTCCCCAAACAAACTGCGACAGCCATCATCTGCCAGCCTTCCTACTGAAACCAAGTTGTAGCACAAACTATGTATATCGCCACCCTTGAGGACGAGCTTCTCACCAAACTCCGTCGTCAAGTGCACATCATCAATGCCTACAACTACAGCAGTCTCCTTGTTGCCCATCTTCACATGTCCAAACTTGCTGCCGCGGTATGACGTGAAGATCTTTCTTTGCAGAGTGGCGTGAATATGACGCCCATGTCCATGACCCAGTCGCCGTCATGACGCATGCCACAAGGTTCCTCTGCGTCGGTCGCTGCGATGATGATATCTCTCATTGCTGTGAGATCCTCCTAATCGTCCTTGCTTCATGCAGTTCCTCTTGATATGACCCCTTTCCCATAGTGATAGCATCCCTCCTTAATCATAATATTTCGAGAACTCCCACTTGTCCTTGCCAGTGACTTGGGTCTTCGTTCTCGTAGGAAGCCACCAGAGCGACTCCTACGACGATTCAACTTGCTTGTGTCGAACCTCTCATTCAACAAGCTACTTTTGACTGCCTCCATCATGACAACTCCATCAGGCACGGAGTTGCTCACCAACACCACCAACGTCTCCCAACTTTCGACAGAACTCAAAAGCAGTAGAACCTGAAGCTCATCATCAATCACCATCTTCATCACAGACAGATGATTGATGATACCTGAACCTCGTTCAGATGTTGTGCCACTGGGGCACCCTGTGTACTTCGAGTTTATGAGTTGGCGAATAAGAAACGCTTGTTGCCAGTCGTCTTCCTTTCGTACAATGAATGCAGCTTCTCCCACAATGCTTTTGTCGAACGCTCCATGGATACGTGGTGAAACACCGAGTCGTCCAGCCATTGGCGGATGAATCCAACGCCTTTCGATCCAGTCATTTCCAGTCTTCAGCAAATTTGTCTGATGGCTTTGCGTGTAGCCCTCCAATGGACCATAAATCCTTGCACCAGAGTAGATCCTCCATCCTTGGCTTTCAAATCGCCCAATTCCCCTGTGAGGGTGATCATATGAGTTTACATCTGCTCCGTAGACATGGTTGCCAGAACCCCCAAATCTCTGACACCAATTATTGGGCGTGTGCGAAGCGTTTGCCAACCCACCTGATCAAAACCAACTCCCGTCTAACAGACACCAAGCACAAGATGAAGACAAGTATAAGGCGGTGACGTATGTCACCTGGACAAATCTCAACCTTTAATAACTCAGATAAAATTACAAGATTGACAAAACTTACGTTGAACCCTTTGCCCTAATAGGTTCAACCCCTTCACCACTCTCAAGAAGAAAACAGAAGATTACAATTGAGATCACTCACCAACCCATAGCAATCTCCTAACCGAAGTTGACGACTCCTCGATTAGATCCTCTTCTTCCTTCTGTCTTGGATGACGAAGTTCCTAAGAGCAAAGTACGAATTTTTTTAGATTTTCTTGTGGACGAGCACCTCGAATCTCCACTTTGTGCTGTGTTTTGTGCCTCCACCCTCACCCCATATGTATAGGATAGAAAATCATATTCTAGTCATAATAGGATTTTAAAAGGAATAAATATGAATCTTATTATGCCTAAAATATTCCATCAGCATCAATTTTAGATCATAATAGGATTTCCTAAAATAAGAATCCTATTATATCTAAAATAGCACAACATCAATTATGGACATCCAAATCTAATCAAATCAAATATTAACTAGATTTGGGTTCCACAAATATGTTGTTACCAAATCCAGACTTACTCCAACAAGGAGATCAAGAAGAATAGATTTTAATGTCGACCCTGACCACCTATCTGCCACCACCAACATTGTCGTCAGCCCCCACTTCTCCCCGACCAACTCTCCGCCACCAGTACCATCTCCGACCTCTTCTCCTCCGATTATATGTGGCTGCTTGAGGGAGAGCAGGAACCACGCGAAGGAGGTGGAGGATGAGAAGAAGGGAATTCGGATATGGAGGGAGGATTGGGGGTGGAGGAATGGAGAGAGAAAGAGAGAATTAGAATGTTTGGGTTTGAGGGAGGGGGGGTGGGGGGAGGGGGGGGGGGGTGCAGCCTCTAGTAAGTAATGTGCTACTAAAAGTTCCAGACTACTGAACTAGTCCCCAGAACTTTTGTAGTGCCCGATAAATACTCTCAAACTATGAACATGTGGAGTTACACTAGCTTTGGTACTTCTGCTTCTGTTTTCGAAAAGTATTAAACCGAGTATCTTTGACAAAGCTAACTTCGACGTATTTTTCTTTTATTAGTTGGTACACTTTAATTTGGCATACTTTTGAAAGCGGACCTGAGGATGGGAGGATTTGCTTTCAAAAATGCTTATGTTCGTGCTCTCTTTGATAACTTGTAGAGCTCGAATATAAACAAAAATTCTATACCCTTGTTTAAGTTAGTCTTCCTAGTAGGGGTGAGTATTCGGTTTATTCGGTTCCAACCGAACGAATACCGAAAACCGAATTGGACCGAAACCGAACCAAATTGGTCAATAACCGAACCGAATTAAATCGGTTCGGTTTATTCGGTTTTTGGGTTTATTTGTTTTTTATTTTGTATATATAATAACTAAAGATATATATATATATATTATAATATAATATATTATATATATATATATATATAAACCCAAACCGAAACCATAGTATTTTCAAAACCAAAACCGAACCGAATCTCTTATTCGGTTCGATTCGGTTTTCAGTTTAAAACCGAATAATGCTCACCCCTACTTCCTAGTGGGGGATTTGCCCATGGCCAGCGCTGTGGGATGGGAAAGCAGGACATACACAAATACGATAGATTAAAAAAAAACTGTATGCAAATGGTACATTAATAAATGTGTTGATTGAAGTACCCATTATATTACACATTTAGTAATGTATTAACTTATATTCTTATGACACATGTAACAAAACCCTTTGCTAGACATTTAAAAAAAAAAAATCAGCGTCTCCCACTGCAACAAATTCTCAAAATTTGCCAACTTCATTGGATTATTCTTAAATAAATACCATGCTGTCCCCTTTGATCCCAGTATACTTGATTGTTGTTTACTTAAAGAACCTCCATGAGTGCCTAAAGCTTATCCCTACGAGAAGGCTTATCTGGAGAAGGTCAAAATATTTCCCAATGTTCCAACAAACAACTTCCAGGAGCAGAGGCGGATCCACCTACGATGAGAGAGAGCAGCAGCTTTTTCTGAATTTTCCATTTTTCTATGCATAGGTCCATATATACTCTATTAGCTATATATTTATATGTATTCTAGACAGTCGTATAGTTCATTTAATCAAGTAATGTAGTTTTATTTAAGATGTCATGGTTCAAAACTTGCTAGTCACATTGTTCTGAAACAAAACTATATACCATATACTATATACCATATTGAATCACAGAATCAAAGAAATCTTCAACCAGCTGCTGACTAATAACAATAAAGGATAAATTGCAAAAAAAATTTCGTTAAATGTGCATCTTTAAGTAAAAAAGGCCTTTTAGTCAAATTTAACAAATAAAAACTCCCGTAATCTATGACTTGTTCGGCCGACCCCCTACCGTCTGTTGACCGTTAGTTTTGACCATTAAATGACATTTTTATTAAAAAAAATACTTAACTACACTACCCCCCTTCCCTAACCCCCCCCCCCCCCCCCCCCCCCTTTTCCTCCCCCCCACCCCCCCCCCCCCCCTCCTCTCCTCCGCCACCCAGCCCGCCCCCCTCCTCCCCCCGCCCGAGCAGCACCCCCCCCCCCTCCGCTCCGCCCCCCTCAGCCACCCTCGTTACTCCGAGCAACCACCCCCCCCCCCCCCTCCTCCCGCCCTGCCCCGG